>JAQMYJ010000018.1:990977-1013552 GCA_030014305.1 Clarias laeviceps | reverse complement strand
AATAATAATAATAATAATAATAATAATAATATCACTGATTACATTAAAGATCAGATCAGATTATTATTAGATTTAACTTTTTAACTCTTTGTACGAACTCTTTAATTGTCAATGACACGTACTAACACTAGTATTAAATATAAAATAGTAAGAAATTTTCTGGTTGGAAAAACTGGAAGAATTGTTTTATTAGAAAAATTATAACAATTACAAAAATATCAGATCAACTATAACACACACAGTCACAATCAGGGCCTCAGACACACAGTGCAGACGTAGAGTTTAATATGTTAAATATAAAACTGGATCAGCATCAGGATCTGAATAACAGGAGACGAACACAACAGATGTTCTGAAGAGGTTCTGCGCAGGTTGTCCAGCCATGTTGAGTTCGATTCCAAACCGCAGGGAGAGAAACTGCTGAAACGTGAGCGGCGCTGTGAGTGTCGACAAAATGGAGCTCGGACTGGGATTTATATATTTACTAGTGTAAGGAAAAGAAACGAGTGTGTATGAAGAGTTAAAAGATTAAAGCTAAAAATAATCTGCTGATCTTTAATGTAATCAGTCATATTATTATTATTATCATTATTATTTCAGGTTGAAGCCACGTACATGTCTGTCTGTCTTTAAAAATATATATATTTAACCAATAAATTCTTATCATTATATGGGCTAGAAATCTGAAAAAACTGCACAATAGTGACTGTAATTCTATATACACAATATTTCTATGTACATCATTAATGTATTAAATTAATCAAATAATTAATTGAGTTATGACACATAAACGAACCCTTTCACCTTCACACATTTTAATATCACACATTTTGTAATAGCATCAGTTTTTGTTTTAAGAAATATTAAATATGGTGTGAAATTTCGACAGCAACAGGTATCCGAGGTGCACATGTTACCATGGTAACGGCCGGAGGAAGCGATTCTGACGAGGGACGTTCCCGACATTCCCTGCACAGGGCGCTCACTTTTAATTACACTGTGGACTGGAAGGCAGAATAGGGTTTAAATAATAGTAATAATTAGGGCTCAACACTAAACACCCCTGTGAAACAAACAACACACACCCATGTCAACTTACAAACACATTAAGAATCCAAAGGCTGCACCTGCAGTAGTGCGCCACTAGGGGGGGGGGTGTAACCCTGACGCCTTACCTCGAGCCGCACGATCATGAAGCTCTGTAATTTTCTTATTTTCACTTAAACGAGTTTGTAACATAGCACTAAGAGTCTGCATTTCATTTTCTTTTTCTTTTCATCTGCGTTCCATCCAGCCTTGTCGGTATGATTCCGTCTCCGGTATGACCTGATAGACTCTATCCACCTTATTAAATGTTCTTCTCTTCAAAAAGGGCTTTCTCTTAACTCTGACAGTGAAACACTACTCTGGTTCCCCAGAGACACAACCGAGACCTCGAAAGGGTTCTGAACTTTCTGTAATTGCTTTCCATTGGTCATCGTTGAAACTGCGGTTTGGGTTTAAACCGAACCCTGGAAGCGATGGAAGCTCGTGCTGCCGAACGCTTTGCACTGTAAAAGTGGTGCGAGCACTTTCACTGATGGAGGTCAAAACACACACACACACGGCAAAGTAAAAATCAATGGAGGCTCTTCTTCTTCTTTTTCTTCTTCACTCTTCGGATGTGTACAGAACTGCAGTTCAAGAAGAATTACTGCAGCTTTAGTTCATGTTTACAGGTGACAGGAAGTCCCTGTGTGTCCTAAACCACATCAGCTGGTGTGTGTCACGTCATCGAGGAACGTGAATGAGGTTCGGGGCAGATGTTTACAGAAAAGCTAATGTTTTCTGTGAGCCAGTCTTTAATAACCTTGCAAACTACTGTGACTTAAAGAAGGAAACATTTTCACATCTGCGTGTGATGAAGCTGGAAATGTTTTTAAATATTTTTGATGCACAGAACATTTTCCCTCGTTCCGTCACACCCTTAATCTGCACGCACCTTGACCAGAGCCTGTCATCATAATAGAGGAAAATGAAAACAGACGCCGTTCATCAGGCTTTAATGCCGCGAGCTCTGCAACCTCACCACTTAAATATTTAAAATGTACTTATGATCCCTTTGTTTTTATCTCAGGATGGGATTGACAGTAAAGTGGACGGCTGATAACACTTTAGTCATTAAGGCCTGCGAGCAGGAGGCAGTAGCAAGTGCAGCAGCATTCAATATAACCATTCAGCGTTAGCAGCATTAGCGTTCTGGAGTGAAGTATCTTTACATAAGAGCATGGTGCCTTCCGCTGTAATGCAGCAGACACAGTGATTGATTTAATGGCGAGAAATGTGATATGAAGAATGGTGTCTCAGTCAGAAATATCCGATTAACCCGGTCAAGCAGAGAGGAAAAACCTCCAGAGAGATCCGTTCCATAAACTAACAAAGCAGCTGATCGATGCGTGCTTGGCAGTGTTTATCATTCGAGATGTTTGTGAGGAGATAAGGTGGCACACGCTGAAGCTCATGTAACTCTAATAAATATCGAGGAACTCTGGTGTTCGCGTTTCAGGTGCTTTTGAGTTCCACGAGGCAAAATAATATGAGGTTGTTTTTGTTGTTGTTGTTGTTGTTTTTTTTTTAAGATTTGTTAAAAGAAACTTTTCGGGAAATAAACTGAATAAATGGATAGTGGATACGATTCCAGACCGGTGAACAAAAAATTTTAATTAGCATCAACCTTCCATTATGTGTAGGAAAGGCAAAGTTCACTTTCATTTTGGATCAAGACGGAAAGAGGATTAAAAATCTGAGACTACATTCAGAAAGACATCTGTGATTTAGTGTGATCCACTGTCCATAGCACTCACCCTGTACAGGGTCCATGGGGGGGGGGGGGGGACGCACAACATGAGGTACACCCTGGATGGACACACTTTCACACACCCAATCATACACTATGGGAAATTTAAAAATGTCCATCAAATTACAGAGCATGTTTTTGGACTGTTGGACGAAACTGGAGGACACCTGGAGGAAAGGAAACCCCCAAGCACGGGGAGAGCATGCAAACTCCGCACACACACAGCACAGGCGAGATTCGAACCACAACCAACAGTGCTAACCACTTACCCACCATGCCACTGTGATCAGTGTGATATTTAAGGGGGGAACAAACTTAGGAGAGTGGAACTTCTTTAGCAAGGTTTTAGAAACTTTGATTGTTTGATGTTGAAACTGAGAATTCAACATTATTATCTATAATATTTGGAGTAAGAGTCTGTGTGATGAGCGTCCAGCACTTTACACTTACAGAATGTTTACAGCAATAGACTAGTATGCTTCATGGCTTTGGAAAGTTAGGCAGAATCCATACCCAGGATAATAGCAGTTTAAGGCCCATGATGAGATGTTTTGCAGATCCCTTCCTGGCAATCCTAAATCTAGAACATCAGCACAGTCCTTTCAGCATTTAATGGTTTAAAGCACGGGGTCACAGGGTGTCTAAACTTAAATTTAATGATGCAAGTTTAACGTGTGAAATTCTTGTGTAGCGACCTTGATTATCTTAACCTCCTTGTCCTTCCTTCTCTTTCCAGATTCTGGCAATAGTTTCCATCCTGTTCATCATCCTGTCCACCATCGCCCTGTCGCTGAACACCTTACCTGATTTACAAGTAATGGATGAGTTCGGACAGTTGAATGACAACCCTAACCTGGCCCATGTGGAAGCTGTGTGCATAGCATGGTTCACCATGGAATACCTTCTGCGCTTTCTATCTTCGCCCAACAAGTGGAAGTTTTTTAAAGGCCCGCTGAATGTCATCGACCTCTTGGCCATACTTCCCTACTACATCACCATTTTCCTCACGGAGTCCAATAAGAGCGTTCTCCAATTCCAGAACGTACGCAGGGTGGTCCAGATATTCCGCATCATGAGAATCCTCAGGATCCTGAAACTAGCCAGACATTCCACAGGCCTTCAGTCATTGGGCTTCACACTCAGGAGGAGCTACAATGAACTGGGCTTGTTGATCTTGTTCTTAGCAATGGGAATCATGATCTTCTCCAGTCTGGTGTTCTTTGCTGAGAAAGATGAAGACGCCACCAAATTTACCAGCATTCCAGCATCCTTCTGGTGGGCCACCATTACAATGACGACGGTGGGTTACGGAGATATCTATCCACAAACGCTTTTGGGTAAAATTGTCGGTGGTCTTTGTTGTATCGCCGGTGTTCTGGTGATCGCCTTGCCCATCCCCATCATTGTGAATAACTTCTCCGAGTTCTACAAAGAACAGAAGAGGCAGGAGAAAGCCATCAAGCGTAGAGAAGCTTTGGAAAGGGCAAGGCGAAATGGTAGTATTGTATCAATGAACATGAAGGATTCCTTTGTGCGCAACATGGAATTTGTGGACGTTGTGATTGAGAAGAATGAGGACAAGCCTTCGGACAACCACCTTTCTCCAAGTCGATGGACGTATCAGAAAAGCCCATGCACTGCCACCAAATCCTATGACCCTAAATATCAGGAAGTGATGCAGTCAAGGTCTCCAGAGAAATTGCTCAAGCCGTGCTCCAGTCCTCAACGGTTAAACCCAAAATCTCTGGAGCAAATGTATAACCAAATGGCAATGGCTCCAAAAGAAGGCTGCAGAATTGGCAGGGAGGAGAGTCTGGAGATGAAGGTGGTTCAGTCTGACCCATCGATAAAAGATCGTCCTGTTACTGAGATCAGAAGCATATCGAGCATTGACAGCTTTGCAAGTTGCTCCACAGACATCAGTGAAGTGGAGAAAACAGCTCTGATCCCCAACCTGATGCAGATGAGACACCCTCGCGCTCCTCCTCCTTTAGACCTGACCCAGATCACCTCCCTAAATACCAAGGAAAATGAAAAGTCAAAGCAGCCCACCATCATCAAGGAGGGACTCTATGAGTTTGTCCAGTACAAACCAGAGGGCAGCGCCCGATCTCAAGGGGAGGAGAACAAAAGCTTTGATATGAGCAGCGAAAGTGTAACAGGATCTCCGAAAAGACATGCCAGGGATAGACATGTCAATTTCGTAGAGTCTGGAGACGAGGCATCACCCAGCTTGCATTTGGTGGTCACAGACGAAACGGTACCATTAACACCACATTCTCAGCAAAGTCCCAATACCCCAGGAAGAGGTTTGGAACCTGAAGGAGCAATGAGTTCTCCAGTTTTCACTCCATCCTCTAGTGAGAGCCAAAGAGGGAAGAATCACTTTGACAAGCCGACGGTTTCTCCTGCTTCACCTAAAATTGTTCTGAATTGTTCCCCTGGCAATGAGGACACTTCAGACAGCAGTCAAAGTGGACAGAAGGTTGTCAATCACCTTCTTTCACCAGACATTCTCAAATCGCCTGGAGACGGGAACGTCTCGCCACCATGCGAATCCAGCATGTGATGCTAAGCGAGGCAGTTTAGATACCAATGGACAGACTGTAAATCGGGTCATTAAACAATAAGAGATAAATGGCCCGGAAAAGGCACACGGACTCTCTGATATTGCAAAGAGACTGATTGTTAGCTTTGCATGACAGCAAACCTAAGGTTGATGGAACTGCATTCCTGGAGAGGAACAATGGACAATGTTTGGATCAGAGAGTCTGAGAACTGTACTGGTGTCCTCCAGATCTGCTCCGGACTGAGCAGAATGACTGCCGAGCCTGAGCCCCGGACAAGTCTCCACCCAATAAGGGATGACATAATGCACAAGCCATGAACCGTCCAATTTTGTTTAGTTTGGTTTGACTGATTCTATTCACCGATAGTGACCGTAAAACCAGTGTATGCAAATTAGTTAATAGGACTTAAATACGATGACAAGCATTAAATTGTTATCAAATATGCCTTCACGAGGTGATCTCCTGATTGCTAAGCTTGCGGGTCAGTATTTTGACACTCAAATAAGGCAGAAGAAATATACGGTCCAAAACCAAAAAAAGAACAGATGCAAAATGTATACGAAATATTCAGCTCCTGAACAGCATGCTAGTCTTCATCCCTTCAGCGCATTTATTCTGTGGAAACGATGCATGCACGTGTTATACCAGATGTCCAGCGCATTTTTAACACTGTGGACAAAACCTGCTGTAAGATGTCTTGCCTTTTATGAAACATCTGTATCACTTGTGTAGTGACGGACAAAGCAGCGCCTCCTGCTGGATAAACAAAAACAGCACTTTATACTTTATTAACGGTAAACGACTGCCATAGCACAGAACCTGGCTTCTCCATAATCACAAGAGATACATGTCTGAATGACCAGTGCGTGAGGGTTGGTCTTTATTTTACTTGTATATACTTGACTGGTAGTCTGCGAAAAAACATTACAGCTCAAAAGGATTATTCTCTCTCCTAACAAGTGATTTTGTAAGAAATAATAATAATAATAATAATAATAATAAAAAAAGAGCAGGACAAATAAATAACTCCTGCTCCGAGTATTTATGAAGAATTATGCGTGCCTTGTCATAAATATTTATGAGAAGGCGTTACGGGATTTGGCTTTCTTCGTATCAGTCTGTACATATAAAAAAGTCTAATTTTTATAGAGTAAAATATGCAAGTACAATTGAGTTCTCAGGTTTTGTATAACTTGAAAAGCACTAATGTCATGGTTTCGTTCCTCGTTAGAAACTGCTCACGTCTCACGTATTCATTGCATCGATGGAGGAAATGCAGACGCTCCACTCATAATCACGTGTTAGTTCTCGTATTTACAATGCAAGAATCATTCTGTGTGAACGAAAACTTCCCGTAATGTATATTTAACCTGCACAATGTAAAGTGTACATGACAAACTGAACGCTGTCTTTTCTGCATTTACTCTCACGCTGGTGTTTTTTGTTTTTGTTTCTTTTTTCCTGAAGCTCAGTTTGTAGATTTGTGGCAGTGCAACACTAGTTAATATTTATTGTACGATTATCTTTAAAGATAGTGACTGGATTGTTTCAAACACACAAAAATAAATGTGTTTGTACAGACCTGCGTGGCTACATCCTTTATTTTGGCCGAGGCTGTACGCTGACTGAGTGCTGTAAGAAACACGAACAATAACATGTGTACATATCCACACGGCTTTAGGGGGGGGGCTGGAGCCTAGCCCAGGAGACTTAGGACACAAGGCGGGGTACACCATGGTCAGGGTGCCAATCCATCACAGGGCGCACGCGCACACACACACTACGGGGCAATTTGGGGACATTAATTAGCCGAATCTGCATGTCTTTGGATTTGGGTAGGAAACCAGAGTACCTTGAGGGAATCGAACCCGGAACCTGGAGGTCGAGGCCACAGTGCTAACCACTACACCAGCGTGTAAACGTGAACAACCATAACCATCAACAATTTTTCTCATTTTTAAGGAAATTCAGAATTAGAGAATTTTGTCAGTTATTTATACCTACTTTTACTTGCGGTTCAATAAAGTCACACATTTAGTTGTTACCACAGGCTACCATGACAGGATTATCGACCAAAATGTCCTTAAATATGAATCATTCCCACTGACAACAGTATGAAGTGAGCTAACAAAAGCTTACAACAGTTTTTTTTCATAGGATCTTATTGATTATTAATTAATTTGTTTTTATCATTTATAAACAGCAGAGCGCTAGGTAACGTGTGTGGGGAGAATTTTATATAAAGTATGTTACATTCATTAAAGGTTTACAATCTATTTTTAAGCCCTGGCTAACATAAGATTATCATCATATTTACTGTATATTTATTCATAATTCTCATTGTTCACCCTAGCTAGCTAGCTTAAGCTAAGCTAATGGTTTCTGAAAGTGGCTTTGCTATGCTAGTTAGCTAGTTATACTGGCTAACACATATTACCTGAGGATTACTGAGAGAACCATTCAGTCCTGTTCAGTCTGGATTGGGAACTAGCTAGCTAACATAGCTAACATAACCGGAGTTCATTGACAAAAACATCAGTGAGAACACTCAGTCAGCTAACATGAAATATAACTGTGCTTGCTAGCTAGCTCATATAAACTCATAAGATTAGTCATTCTGCTATAAATGTTTTATGCTAATGCTAACTTGCCACAAAACTGGCTTATCTGACAGGATTTCTGAAAGAAATTAAGTCACATTCATTATGTTAATTAGTAAGATTGCTAACACTGACAGGATTTTAGATGATACTTGCAAAGAATTGTTTAATTATTCTTTCTCTATGCTAAGCTAGCTATCATACGGGACATTTTAGAGGATTTAAGAGTGTTTAATAATAAATAGCTTTTTAGATCACATACATGTTAGTTAGCATAAACTAATCTGAGGGGTTGTGAGAGAAATTTATGTTCATAATCTTCTAATTAGGAGGCCTCTGAACCTTCAGAAAGATCTTCCTCCATTCAGAAGATACTGTGAAATTTATCATAATTAAAAAAAAAAAAAAAGGTTTATTACGAAAACAGTTGTCATCTAAAGTTCATTGTTTTGGACAAACTGGACGGAGCTTCTCAGACCTTCTCAGAGAATCCAATGTGGTCACTCAGAAAGAACGATATGGAGGACAAAGCTCACCTATAATCAAAGAATAATTTAATACCAGATATCCCAAGCAATTTGTTCTTCAATAAAATGAAAAATCATATATATATTTTTTCCTTACATTTTTATTCCAGCTAGTGTAGTTCTTTTAATAAAACTTTAAAATGAAGAGGAAAACGGCTCATTTTCATCAGGTTTATTTAAGGTCATCCGGGTCGAAGGAGAAAGGCCGATCGTAGCCCATGAGGTGATTGTAGTCGTGCGGCAGGTCGAACAGCATGGGGTTCACGAGCATCGACTTCTTCTTGGCGTAGAAACTCGTGAACATGCGGCTCACGTCTGGGACCTTCACGTCGCTCTGATGGAACCTGGTCTTCTTCTCCACCAGCAGCGCGCTGTACGTGACGGCCGTGTACACGTCCGTCTCTTTGTTGTGATACAAGCGCACCACGTAGCCTTTGGTGATGAGATGCAGCAGGACCGGCGTCAGGAACGTGAAGAAGCCGATGAAACCGCAGAACGCCACCTTCATCGCGAGGCTGCTCATACCGAGGCCCGTCCTCATGAAGATGAGAGGCATGACGCACAAACTGAACACGCTGCTGGAGTACGAGAAAAACTTCACACCTGCAAATCAAACACGAGCATGATGTCACCCCAGTACCATGACATTAAAAAGCTAATACTTAGTATAAAAGTACTAAAAATATATAAAAATCTAGTACTAACAGGTACTAACAATACATGTCTACATATATACTGACCTGCTGCAGGTAAATATATGCATAGTCAGGATATACAGTATGTAGTTTGTCAATTTTTTTATATACTGTATATAATTTTGTGGTGATAAATAAATATTGACAAAGATTATGTGCTGTTATCCTAAATAAATATGTTTAAATACGGTACATTTAACAGTTAAATATTGCAGTTTTATTGCACATTATGTGTCTAAATTTTTTTATCAAATTGTGCTGCCCTACTATATACATGCAACGTTTTATACATATTAAAGTTAATTTTTTCTGAGTGTTTCTTTTGATTAAATAACTTTATTTAAAAATATTGTTTTATTGTGACATAACTTGATGCATCTTGTACCTGTTTCCTATAACAAGGTGTGTCGGTACTGCAATGTGTAGCAAAAAAAAAAAAAAGACAGAAAAAAAAAAAAACACTGGACGCAATAAAAAAAAAAAATCAGGAATAAATTATAATAAATTAAACAGCAATTAGAGAGAAACACTTCAAGATTCTAATAATACAAAAACACTTTAGCAACTAAAACAATATTCTAAAGTGGAAACAGAGGGAGGAAAGTGATGGTGATTAGCATTTTTCCAGTTGTTACTTTTGGCTCTGAAATAACTTTTATGAGGTCATGAGGCAACTTCTATCTGTTTTTTTGTTTTTTTTAAATAACAAGGTGTGTCAGTATCGCAATGTCTAGCAACATAATGGCACAAACCCCTGATGTTCGCTTTGTTCACTCTGTGGCTCAACATGTTCACTGACACACAAACCTCTCTGAATAAAAGCTTCTGATAAACCAGCATCGTTAATGGAGATCTAATCACGCCTTTCATTTACATTTTTCCTATTAATTCCAGCACAGCGTTTGTGCGATTGGCCGATCAGGAGGTGTGTGTGGGTGACTTGCCCAGCACGGCTCTGCCCAGGTTGCCATTGTAGATCAGAACGCCGTCCTCAGTGCTGCCCGGCTGTGAGGAAAAACATCGCGCGGGAGCGAAGGGTCGAATCTGAGAAGGAAAACACAAAGACAGAAAGTACAAATATTATAAAATGTAAAAAATAAATCAAAAGGATTTTAGGTGAACGTTTAGATGTTGATCTGCAGCAAAACCCCAGACGTCCCTGGTTAATTCCACAGGAGAGAACTGCGACTATCAGCAGGTCTGACACGGGTTACTCACTTTTCACACCAGTCGTTTTACCTGATTAACACGTCATTTCCTGGTTAAACTCTTTTGTTTCAAAGGTTTTTCCCAATAGTTTTGTGTTTTTTGTTGCTTATCAGTTGAAAAAGCAGAAAAAACTCACCAACCTGCAAAACAGGAAAAACTTTTTCTCTTCTATGTTTTTAAATAATGACACATTCTGGAAGGATGTGATTAGATTTTTATGGTTTTCTACACTGTAGTATAAACCAGCTGCCGGCAAACGTTCACCTTTTCGGACACATTTGAGGACACAGTGTCGTTCTCAGGCCGTCTGGTCGCTCAGAGAGAGAACGATATGGAGGACAAAACACACTTATATCAAGGAATCTTTTTTATAACAGAGATTCTAAGCAATTTGTGCTCCAATAATTTTGTAGTTGTGTAAAAAGTGCTGAGAAAAAGTTTTTTTTTATTATTCTGAAGGATCTGATTTGATTATGGTTTTCTACTTAATAACATTTTTACAACCAAAATAGTAACATGTTTATTTATATTTATTACATTTTTAGATTCCCATTTTCAGTACAGATGGAGGAGAAACTAATCAATACAGTTATGATCTACAGTTCACATGAGTTATGAATCAGGATTCATTCGCATATCGCCACACTGACTCAAATCTGGTTTTTTTTTTTTTTTTTACTATTTTTACATTTATAATAAAGCTGAAGCGGTCCATGGGCCGGTGAGCAGAACCGTCTGGGTTTCAGTGTGGGACCGGTGATCAGCTGATCGGCCTCAGATAGAAACCACTCTGTACTGAGCGCTGAAACTTCAGAGTGACGCAACAGAAACTTGTTTTATGTGCATTAAACTCTTGTATATGAAGTTAGTTTGTAGTGTTTAAATGCTGTGTTTGGATTTTAAGTGAGAAAACTAATGTTATAAGGAATGAGCTACATTTAATTACTCAAACAGTTTTTTTTTTTTTTTAAATTGTAACAAAATCTATGTAATATCGGATCGGGATGTTGATAAAATCATGATGCTTATAGAATTGTGATCAAATTGGCATCGAGACATCGTGATGATATCGTATCGGGAGGTAACTGCTGATTCCCTTCACTGATTTTTATGGAAATAAAAGTCAGTTTTTAAGATTGATTGAGACGACACACAAGTAAACAATAAATAAGAAAATAATAGTCATAAAAATGACCAGTGATACCAGTACTGTCTTGGCCTATTATTTTAATTAAAATTAAATAAAAGAGTTTGGGTTTGTTTTGACATCTTGTCATGTGACCCCTGCATTTGCATACTCATTAATATTCATTAGCAGCTGCCAAAGATGGGCGTGGACACGAGATGAACCTGGTCTGTGTTCAGTTATTTCAGCGTTTTATACAACACATTGTATTTGCTATAGTGACTTTATTTTATGTTTTCCCTTTATTTTAACACACTTGTAATATAAATGTGTGTGAGCCATGCACGGTCACTGTCAATCTTTAAAGGTTTAATTAGAAATGCAAAACATCTGTACAGCAGGAAGATTGTTATCAAGTCGGGCTGCATGAGATAAAAAGAAATCGTGATATTTTGACACATATTGTGACTTAAATTGTGATATTTAGCTATTAAACGCATCATTTTGTATTCAATCGTATTTAATGTGTTGAAGCTAAAAACAAATACAGCACACGAGTCAAAATTCATTCATCACCTCAAAAGTAATAAAAACAAATAAACTATTAAATTAACAACAAACTACATACATTTCTGATTTTTTTATAAAACAGAAATTCTGTGTGTTTTCATCGAGTTCCATCATGGGCGTGTCACAGGCGTGGCTCACCGATGTCACAGTATGCGGCGGCATCATCACCGACCTTCACGTCAGTGTTGAGTGTGTGAGCGTGTCACAGTCACAGTCACAGTAGCGAAGGTTATGTCAGGCTGAGCTCACAGCTACAGAAGAGGGGAGGATGAGGTGAGGGTTGAGGATTGAACCTCTGACCTTCCGATCAGCACTGATGCTTTAATCACTGAGCTACGAACCCCTGCGTCAGAAGTGGGGGGGTGCCGAAACATTGGAACAGCGTGAGGGGAGGCGGCGAGCCGACCGCAAACTCCATTCACAGGTAATCTGTAGCTCGCAGGCGGCAGGTAACGACAGGCTTTAAATAATCACACAGGTCCGTATCACAGTCTCGACTGTTACAGAATGAATTGTGCAGCTTTGATAGAAAAAGTAAATACTGTGACATTCACACTTCATATAAATGTGTTCACTTGTGAACTTGTTCACGTCAGTGGAAAGCCAAGCGAATTATTATCATTTTATTTATTTATTTATTTTTAAGTGATTTAGTGAAGACGCAGCACCATGTGTCCCAAAAATGTTATCAAGGACGGTAGCAAGAAGAAGACGGAGTCGCTTTCTACATGTCTTTTCTAAATGTTTTAATTGTTTTTATATGCAAAAATATGATTATAGTGTTAGAAATTGGTAACATTGGTAATATTTTTCGGTGGCTGGAACAGATTATCTGCATTTACATTATTTCCTCTGGGACAAAGTGTTTCACATTAAGAACTCGCCTCCGGGAACAGATTAAATTTGTATGCCGAGGTTCTGCTGTAATTCTGTTGTATTTAGGGCCCAAGCACTGGGATATCAGCCCGATGACATCATAGTGTGTGAGGGCCCTTCTTGTTCTTCTAAATTCAAATTAAATTCAAATTTTATTTGTCACATACACACAGTATGATATAAAGTGAAATGCTCGTATGACCGGCCATGACCAAAAATTTATATTCAGATAAAAAATATGAAATAAGAATATAATAAAAAATATATACAGATATAGAAAATTTATAAAATGTTTGGCTGTAAAATGTACACTATGTACAAGTAATAAAATAGAATTGAATTCTAAGGAATATATTTTCTTTTCATAGATACGGAGCTTTTTGTGGGTCTTAACATGTGCAAAAAGTCATCACAGAAAGAATCAGCACACAGTACGCATTTGAAACCCGGTACACATGTAGAGCTCAGTGAGCTGAACAAATTTCGCACTGCATATCATGGGCTCAAGTCAACAGAAAGTCAGTTATTTAAGATTGTTTGCCAAACGCACCCAACGGTATTTGATATATTCCTCCCAGGGGATTTATATCTTCTCATGGATGCAAAATATATCTCGAGCGGTTCAGCCGTGACGATGCCATAAGCTTATGCTGAAAAATGGTTAATAACTTTATACTGATTGACATTATAGTGTGATGCTTTTTTCCAGCATCTGGGGCTTTTTGGGGGTCTAAACATAATATTTTCCCTTTTCTTAAATTATGTCATAATGTTAGGGCACTGGTACGTCCCCTTTAAATGCATGTGCCCACTGTGCCCGCTGTCTTTCTGGTGCGCCCGGGTTGTGATGGTGCAGGGTGCTTGGACCCGCTCATCGCTGCTTGCACCTATATTAATGGTACTGGTTTTTCCCCTTTAACAGCATGTGCCCAGTGATTACAGTGCTGGTAATATTGGTAATATTTTTGGGCAGCTGAAATGGATTATCTGCATTTACAGCATTTCTTATGGGAAAATGCGTTTAACAATGCGAAGATTACATAACCACTACAACAAGCTTTAATTAAAATAAAAAGAAAATAAATAAGCTCTAAAATAAGCTGCTCACGTGACCTTTGTCGTTCTGACATCATAGAGGAATGTATGCAACAGCCTGTCTGACATATTTAACGTCTGTAAGAATACCAATTAGTAAAAGCATCGAAATATCATTAATATAACAACACCGGCCGCAGTGAAGGTTGTTATTAACATTTAGTTGTTTTGTGTTTAATCTGTGTACCTGAGTGATGGAGGTCACGCGCGTCCTCTGCACTGACTGAGGTTTGTTGCTGTTCAGAGCTGAAGACGAGCTGGTGAGGAGATAAACACTGCCTCGGTGGAGGTGTCTTAATATCTGCGGATTTCTTGAAATAATTCTACACCTCGTTATTACATTTATATGAAACATTTTTTTTTTATTATAATTATTATTATTATTATCATTCAGCCTGTTCAGCACTGCAGAGCCGCCATGTTTAACCCGGAAGTACTTTATCATCGCGACACTGTTGAACTGTTATCAGAGTTATTCATTTATTTTTTAAAATTACATTCTTTTTTTATAATACATTATAGTGTCATATGCATTTAGGTAAAAAAATATATATATGTGTGTAACTTTTTCATTCGTAGCGTTCTCACCGGAAATAGATTATACAAAAGAAGAAGAAGACGCTTCCGGTTGGGGGAGGAAGTCGGCAGTTTAGTGTTTTCCTGCTAAACAAGGCAGGTTTAGTTTCTCACGAGGTAAACACAGCTTTATAACTTTATATATTTTATAAGGTGTGTAATATTTCATTAGAATTCAGACCCGCGTTCATTTCAAAGGTCTCTTCTTTTTTTTTTTACCGTGAGTCAGCTGTGCGCTCTGCCCCGTGTTAGCTAAAGGCTAACGCTGATTAGCCGTGTTTCGTTATATTTACATTTCCTGAAGGAAAAAAAAACAGCGCGCGACATGATGAAGGGATACGAGAGAGAGAGAGAGAGAGAAAAGTACTGGTGTGTGTGAGGAATGTGACTAAAGTGAGAACTAAAATAATAATAATAATAATAATAATGGAGGGGAGCATGACGCAGGATAAAGAGGGGAAGGAAAGGGTAGAAATAGAGAAGAATAAAGAAGAGATTGATGGGTAAAAATAAAAGAAAGACAACAAATAATTGAGGCAAGAATGAAAGAACAAAGAAAGAGAGAGGAGAAATGGAGGAGGGGGAAAGGCTGGAAGAATTAAGGTTATTTGCTTTTTAAAGAGGTAGTAAAAATGTAAAGAAATGCAACAGGAAATAGTAAAAGGGAGTAAATAATAAAGAAGATGAGAAAAATATAGATGGATATGCACATAGATGGATTTTTTAAAATGCGAAACAAAGATGTAGGTAAGTAGAAGAGAGTTAAAGTAAAAAAAAAAGAAATAAAATAGGGATGAGTGGAGTCACAGCTGAAGCATTTAGTAATTCTAGAACGAGAACAGGAATGTTGTTTTTTATTTTTTTTCAGGTGAAAACTGTTTACTAAACCAGTTAAACTAATGTTATTGTTTTTTTTTTGTTTTTTTTTTAAGTATAAAGATGGGAAAAGAAATGAGAAATAAAGGAGTGAGGGAGAGAAATAAATCAGAAACAAAGAAGTAGAATGAGAACGTGTGAAAGCAGTGAGGGGAGGAAGATAAATCATGGCTCAGTGGTGAGTCTCTCGTCTGCCATGCGAACGGCTCGTGGAAATGTTGTCGTTAAACAGATTCATCTCTCGCATTGCTCCAGCCTTTTTAACCTTTTTTTTTTTGTTGCTCACGAGGGCCGTTGTTGCAGTACAGTTACTAAAGAACAGTCAAATGGCCTTAAAAAATACAAATGGCCTTAAAATTTTTGCCTAAAGAGCTGAAATTTTGTTAGGATTTTTTCTTGGACCTGAGACAGAACTCAGTGCGTGTCGCGTGTGTGTGTCCGGGAGCCGGAAAGAACTCGTTTGCATCAGTGGAAAGACAAGCGAAGCAAGTTAATGAATAGTTTTGGTTTTTTTGTAATATTTTTGGGCGGCTGGAATGGATTATCTGCACTTACATTATTTTTACAGGAAAGTTTGTGTCACAATACAAATTTTTGCCTTCTTAAGGCATATTTCACATGCTGAGAATTACACGTCTGTATGCGTGGATAAATAAATAAATAAATCTATGTCCGTGTTGGCATTTTTACACGTCTAATCAGGTAAAGTGTTAGAGAAATGATAACAGAAGTTTTGCAGGAAACAAACACAGTTATTGTGTTGTGTTTTTAGGAATGCTTTTCTTTGTAATTTTTCTTCTTTTGCTCATTAATGTCTTGTATTTCGTCTGTTTATGTTTTGCAGAAGAAAAAGGACAGAACAGATCATGGGTAAGAGATCACTCTCCATCCTTTCATATACACACACACGCACAAAGGAAACACGATTTTAAAATCTGTGTTGTGTGAGAGGTCTGTAGCGCTGGAATACACACCCTCTTATCGTTTCTATAGTAACGGCCCAAGAGAGGCTGATGAGGGAGCGACTCTGTAGCTGCAGTGACCTCAGGGAGAACTTTTAAATAAATAAATAAAACTATAGAGCCCTGACTGTGTGAGAGTCACTCGGTGTGGCAGGTAAACGTTGCCCTCGAGGCTGAGACGGTGACTGAGACGCTTCCTTGCTCTGTCTGTGTGTGTGAATGTTTTCCAGACTGTGAAGAGAAGACGTACGGTGGCTGTGAAGGACCAGACGCCATGTACGTGAAACTGATCTCCTCAGACGGTCACGAGTTCATCGTGAAGAGAGAACACGCTTTAACATCAGGAACCATCAAAGCCATGCTGAGCGGTCCTGGTGAGTCGCGCACACACACACACACACACACACACACACACACAAAAACATGGCCTCGGACTGCACTGAACCATGTGCTCCTCGTCAGGACACAGAGAACTGCACACACTCAAAAATGCCTGTTTTTATAGTTTAAACCCTAAATATCTTCTCAAAAACTTTTCATTTCGACTCATTAATACATCACCCTAATAAAACACACGGAGTGTAAAGGTGAACCCGTGTACTGTACTGTACTGCTGAGTCTCCCGCAGGTCTAGAATATAAAATACAGATGTTTCCCCTCTATATGTACAGTAACTCATCAGTCCTGTAGAGTAAATACGGTAATAATTCACCACCACAAGCCGCGTTGTTTTCCTCTACAGTCGCTGTGTGTTCTCTCTACAGGACTAAAGGTTTATACAGCATTATATTTTATATGGAAATTTAGCTGAAATATTTGTTAAAAAATTAGTAAATGATGAATTTTTTTTAAAAATCATGAAAAAATTGTGGTTGTTATTTGCAATTTCTACGAAATGGCCGGAGTTTC
This sequence comes from Clarias laeviceps, assembly GCA_030014305.1. NCBI lineage: Eukaryota > Metazoa > Chordata > Actinopteri > Siluriformes > Clariidae > Clarias > Clarias laeviceps. The sequence goes on along the minus strand of JAQMYJ010000018.1, from coordinate 996,125 downwards.
CACAAACGATTATTAATCCGGTTCTAAGGAAAACCCGCGAATGACCAGGTCCGCGAACTCTGAACCGCAGCTTGGCGAGGGTTAATCCGCTACTAATTAATCGCTTATGGATGGCATCGTTCTCCTGGACAGATTTTTATAAAGGGTTGGGCACCAGAGGACAGTGTGTGTGTGTGTGTGGAAACACTGCATTAAATGACATCATATTAAACTGTGTTTAATAATCTACTTTAAACAGGGAGTGTATGTGTGTGACGATGTAAGAAGGACAACTTGGTGTAAACAAGGCGTAAATACTCAACCTTACAGAATGTGATTTCTGTGTATTAAGAGATTCTGCTGTACAGAGAGACAGACAGACATGTACGTGGACTTCAACCTCAAATAATAATAATAATAATAATATCACTGATTACAGTAAAGATCAGCTGATTATTATTAGATTTAACTTTTTAACTGCTTATACAACCTCTTTAACCATCAATGACACGTACTAACGCTGGTAGTAAATAAACAAACAAATAAGTAGGACTAAAATGTTTGGTTTTTTTTCCTTTTCTCTGTTATTTATAAGACCGTAAATAACTTCTGACTCCAGTTTTTCTCTCTTCCTCCCCCTGCAGGCCAGTTTGCTGAAAACGAAACGAACGAAGTGAATTTCCGAGAAATCCCGTCTCACGTCCTCTCCAAAGTCTGCATGTATTTCACCTACAAAGTGCGATACACCAACAGCTCCACAGAGATCCCCGAGTTCCCCATCGCCCCCGAAATCGCCCTGGAACTGCTCATGGCCGCAAACTTCTTAGATTGTTAAACCCTCACGCCAGTGCACCTGCTTCAGTGCATGAAACATCAGAGTAATCTGTGTGTGTGTGTGTGTGTGTGTGTGTGTGTGTGTGTGTGTGTGTGTGTGCGCGCTTTTACGTTCGGTTTCCTTTCACACTGTGTTTGTTTAGTCCGTGCTGCGGAGGAGGACGTGACACCGATCGCATGCCGTGTCCGTTTCCCCTCCACTACTAATCAGTTGATGTGAAACGCTGATAAAATAAAAATGATTTAATAAATAACGCTACGTTAAAGAGGAGTTTATAAGAGTGATTACAGCACGAGCGTTTCAGAAACATCAGTCAGGAGCTTCGTGGTGATCTGAACACACTTCCCTACATACAATGCTGTGAAAAGTATTTGCCCCCTTGCTTTTGTTTGTTTTGCATATTTGTCACATTTAAATGACCGAGATCGTCGAACTAATTTTATTATTACACAAGGAAATACAAATGCAGCTTTTAAATGATTACATTTATTAAAGAAGAAGAAGAAAAAAAACTGTCCAAACCTGCCTGACCCTCTGTGAAAAAGTAATAGCCCCCTTGCTAAATCATGAATAAAAAGTGATGTGTTTTTTTTTTTTTTTTTTTGGAAACCTGAGTTCAGTGGAGGATTAACATGCATTTAATGCCGTATACACTGATCAGCCATAAGATTATGACCACGTGATTAATCTTGAGTAACTTTGTCTCCTGTGACGAGGGTCAGATGGTGATGGGTGGAGGGGCTGCGTCAGGGCGACTCAAAAACTACAGCTCTTGTGTGATGTTCCCCGTCTGCAGTGGTCAGGACATAACGAAAGTGATCCAAGGAAGGAAAAAAAACGCTGAACTGGCCCATGACAGGGTCATGAGAGGAGAAGTGAAGTCTGGAACATGTAGTCTGATCCAATAGAAGCGCTAATGTAGATCAGACTGCTGAAAAGGTTCTGTTCGGTGAGTCCCATAGAAATGATTCAGAACACACAGTGCATCGCTGTTTAAATGGTGAAAGGGGAGGAGACCTGCTCAATATTATTATACAGTGGAACCTTGGACTGCGAGCATAATTCATTCCGGAAGCTTGTTTGTACATTAAATCACTCGTATATCAAAGTGAATTTCCCACAGAAGAAATAACGAAAACTCAAGACGATTCGTTCCACCACCCAAAAATATTCAGATATAGATAAAAATACAAGTAAAAATAAAACAAATTAACCTGGACTTGACCTATAAAAAGAATCGTGGCTGTAGTGATTGAGACGATGGAGAGGAGAGGAGGGTTATTGTGTAGATCGACTTTCACACACACTAACGGAAACACTGATCTATCTGGAAACTTCTTCAATAAAGAACCTCTAATAACACTTTGCTTTTCCCTCCTTCAGAGGATTTCGCGAAAATCTGATGTCGCATTGTCGGTAAACAGATTGACTGAATTTTCTACAACAGCAACCCTGACAGTCGTGCAGCTACAAAGCACAGGTTTCTATTGATGCCTGAACTCTAATATGTTGTGATGAATTTGTTGTGGTGTGTGTTTGTGTCTGAGAGCTAGAAGCCTTCGAGAAAGCCAGTTTTGTTTTTTTCTTTTTTCAAACCCCAGCAGTCAAACGTGCCTCTGATACATGATGTTGTATAGAAAGGTGACCTACAGCGAGCGATATAAATCTGTCAAATGTAAACTAACTCTGAAACACTCTGTTTTAACCTTCAGTATAGAACAATGTTCAGTCACAAACCATTAAACATTAACACGTCATATTTTTATAAATGAGGAAGAATTTTAACAAGGCAGGTTTAAGTTTAAACCGATAACATGGACGACTTCTATACAGTGTTAAGATCATTTCTTATACAGAATATTACAAGATGCCATACAAAATGACAGAGAGAGAGGATGTATATAACTGAGAAACACACTTATATTGTTCTCCATAAGACTTTAAAGAGGATTCTATGATTAGATAAAGACTTGCACATTTCTAAATCAGCTCTTAATCCATTGTGAAGCAGAGATAAATGTTTGAATCATATAAAGTAAAAGTGCCTCACTGAGACTGGCCTAGTAACGTCTCCAAGGTCTTTAATGTTTTAAAACATTACAGACGCTGGTGTTGTAAGTTGTAAGCACTAGTGTTCATTCTGTCAGCTATTTTTAATTTTAGTCTTAGTCTCGAGAAAAATGAGACTAATGTTCCTGATAGTTTTTATCATATCCTATTTTTGTTTAGTCAAGTTTTAGTCGACTAAGTCTGGACATTTTAGTTTAGTTTTAGTCAAAGGAACCTTTAAGTCCTCAATGAAAACATAACATTTTAGCAATAAGATTATTATTAATTAACCAATATGAAGAAACTTCACTCATGAACACACACACATGAAACACTGACATACACATATATGAAACAGTCACACATACAGGAGTTGGACAATGAAACTGAAACACTGGCCAATTTAATGTTGGAGGTTTCATGGCTAAATGTGACCAGCCTGGTGGCCGATCTTCACTGATTCCACATTCCATCAGTAAGAGCAGAGTGTCAAGGTTTAATTAGCAGAGTGATACCACAGTTTTGCTCAAAATATTGCAATGCACACAACGTTATGGGTGACATATCAGAGTTCAAAAGAGGACAAATTGTTGGTGCGTGTCTTTGTGATGTATCAAGAGCCACGGTCTCCAGGGTAACGTCAGCATATCACCAAGAAGGACGAACCACATCCAACAGGAGTAACTGTGGACGCAAGAGGAAGCTGTCTGAAAGGGATGTCCGGGTGCTGACCTGGATTGTATCTAAAAACATAAACCTCAGCTGCCCAACACACTGCAGTATTAAATGTGCACCTCAACTCTCCTGCTTCCACCAAAACTGTTTGTCGGGAGCTCGACAGGGCCAATGTACACGGCCGGGCTGCTATAGCCAAAGCTTTGGTCACTCGTGCCAATGCCAAACATTGGTTTCAATGGTGCCAGCAGCGAAAATCTTGGGCTGTGGACAATGTGAAACATGTATTGTTCTCTGATGAGGCCACCTTCACTGTCTTTCCCACATCCGGGAGAGTTGCTGTGTGGAGAAGCCCCAAAGAAGCGAACCACCCAGACTGCTGCATGCCCAGAGTGAAGCATTGGGGTGGATCAGTGATGGTTTGGGACGCAATATCATGGCATTCCCTTGGCCCAATACTTGTGCTAGATGGGCGCGTCACTGCCAAGGACTATCGAACCATTCTGTGCACCCAATGGCTCAAACATTGTATCCTGAAGGCGGTGCCGTGTATCAGGATGATAATCACCAATACACACAGCAGGACTGGTGACAGAGTGGTTTGATGAACATGAAAGTGAAGTTGAACATCTCCCATGGTCTCCACAGTCACCAGATCTAAATATTGTTGAGCCACTTTGGGGTGTTTTGGAGGATCGAGTCAGGAAACGTTTTCCTCCACCAGCATCACGTAGTGACCTGGACACTATTCTGCAAGAAGTCCCCTGTGCAGGACTTGTATCTGTCATTCCCAAGATGAACTGATGCTGTATTGGCTGCAAAAGGAGGCCCTACACCATACTAATGAATTATTGTGGTCTAAAACCAGGCGTTTCAGTTTCATTGTCCAACCCCTTTATATGTGACACAGGGCACCTGGCAACATCTTAAATATGCTCTCTTTGCTAATAATAATCAGAGACATATCATGGGTCCGTGTGTGTTTGTCCCTCTCTCATAGTTCGGGGTCGGCCGGTAAGTGTATCGAGGTGCGGCAGACACAATAAGCTATAATTCTTTTTCTTTTAATTCATCTTAAAACTTAATTTGGGCAATCCAAGATTTTGCATGCAAGAAAGATCTTTTGATACTGTAACCCTCAAAGCTCAGAGCATTTTAACCATTATTTGTTTTGCTGTTTTTTTTTTTTTAATAAACATGTATAGAGCTCAGGATTGTGGGGTATAGAGTGACATATAATTTACACAAAATATACAATATAAATCAACTGAATTTTAGGTTATTTTAACCAACTTTTCCAAACACGACTGAGTGAAAAATTAGAAACTGGGTCACAAAGGCAAAGAAATAGCACAAATACACACAATCACATGTTTCTATGGTTGTTTTTGGTAGTTTTTATGACCAATAAATGAATAAATAAATGATAATATTATGCTCATTTTGTGAGTTCTACATTTTTGCAACTTTATTCCCATATTCTGGTAGTGGTAAAATGTACTTGTTATAAAAGTAATGATAACCTTAGTTCTACCTGATATATCCAAAAACCCAAATGCACAGTTTGAAGTCTGAAGCCTCTCCGTTAACACACACCAGACAGGCTTTTA
>JAQMYJ010000018.1:960463-971530 GCA_030014305.1 Clarias laeviceps | reverse complement strand
ACATTTAGATTTCACTGATGGTGCAGATTAAACTTCAGGCAGAAACATAAGGACTGCAGGAGATTCAGTAAATTCTGAGTTTTTAAAAAAAGTTTTGTGTGATGCTGAGACAAAATCTGGGTGGACAGACAGACAGACAAACAGACAGAAAATTTTCTGAGACAATTGAAAGACAGAGTAATAACCAATGTACAGACAAAACCTTTCTTTTATTTATAAAAAAAAATATGGATCAATTTGTTATTTTATATATACACACACACACACACACATTCCTAGGGAGAAATGCCCTTATGAGGTCCATGATGCATGCAGCTCTTTCTCAAATAACTAAAAGTTCATGAAACGATGATTAATCACACAAACATGTATCATGTCATTAAAATCACAGGACTTCTTAAATGTCCAGTCATACTGTAGGTTCTGGTGGAGGTGAGTTCCAACAAGAACCTCTCTGTGTGGAGAGCACCCAAAGGTCAGTGATATAACCTTTAGATCAACTTAATATCAAGCGTGTGATTTTCTTATAAACAAAACACTCCAGGCAGTTTTGATGGGGGTGTTTATAATATCTTTTTCATCCAAAAGAAAAAATATAATAATTTGGTGAAAAAAAAATTCAGAATATATTTTTTATTTCATTCAAATTGACAAATCCAGAGTCCCACAGAGTACTAGGAAAAGTACCACAGTGTGATTTTCCAGATGTGGGACAGCTAAATGTAAAAGTACGTCAGGCAGGGGAAATGACTGACTTTATGTAGGAGCATAGATTGTGGAGCAAATAGTTTCTCATAAAACAATATTTTTTTAGATGTTTAAATTACATTCACTAATTGGTGAAAGCTGGCTTCAGAGGGTCAGGGATATACAGTACCGACGCTACACAGCCAAGATCACAGAGCATCTTTTTATTCCTTCTTGAACAGTGAGAGGTCATTTCTAGTGGCCCAGATGAGGTACGTCTTCCTGTACCAGTGACTCCAGTTTGTCCTCCACTTCCTAATGATGATGATGATGATGATGACGACAAACACTGACATCATGCCAGACTAGACAAGTGGACGAGGAAGTTTGTGCCACCAGCATTCATATGGGGACAAAAAGAAAAACCAAGTACACAGATGGGTGACTTCCATGTTCCGTCTGTGTCCAGCAGTTCCATAAGAGCTGTGAGGAGGATAATGGATTTATAGACAATGATGACTCTGTGACTTCTAAGATCTGCTTGTTTTCAAACATGACATAATTTGCTGAAGCCTGTGTCCAGTATATGTAGGTGTTTCTGTCAGTCATCTCACACATACTCTACGGTCTAACGGTCTGGGGCGGGGCTTCATGAACATGAGTGGATAAGAGAACACATCTTAAAAAATAAAAACAATAATCTCACCAAATGTAGCTTTAAAATGAATATCTATCTCTGTTTCATCAGACCCTGGAGCAAAGACTCTTCATACTGGACCTAGAAAACCCCTGTCCTGTACACTGGGGTCTTTCACCTGCACAAACACACAGCCTGTAAAACTCAGAAACTCAGAAACGGATGCTAATTAAGTTTTTAGTTAAAATCAGTGCTGAGAACAGAAAAACCTAAACTATGCAGGACACAGTGTTCTCCAGGATTTACAGGGATTAGAACACAGGGATTAGTTTGATTAAATAAATAAATAAATAAATAAATAAATAAATAGAAATGTGTGTTTGGGGAAAACTAAATTTGTATGAACAACTAAATTTACAATTTCCCCTTGGGATTAATAAAGTAATCTATCTATCTATCTAAATCTAATTTTTACTAGTGTAATTTTATTTTCCAATCTGGCAACCCAGAAAGTTCACAGACACGTTTCATAACCCTTTTGGAAGGTTTATATAATTGTTTTAACTGCAGCAATAAAAAAAATATAATTGTTTTATGTAATTCTCATATATAAATCTGATATTATATTGATTATTTATTATACGTATTCCTTTCTTTCTTTAAACTTATAAAAGTTATTTTCCCTTTAGAATAGTTTTCTAATATGATGCTAGAGGTCTAAAAACTCCATTTCCCAGAATTCCTTGCTCTGTATTTAAAAGTTCACATTAACTCGCCTGAACTGCTACGAAATACTGATGCATACTATTATATACAGTAATATTTATATTACAGTAAAATATATTATTATTTTATGTTTTTAAATCAAAGTTAAGTCTGTTTAACTAGTTAGGTTGTTTACACACAGAAAAACTTTGTGTATAAATGTGAATTTAAAGTAGATTTATTTCTTGTATGTGGTGTGTTTTATATTTATGTCTGTTATTTATCATTTTTTGGTCACAGTTTTTAATGTTTAATGAACGTTGTTGGTAAATTACTCGATTATAACATTCAGGCGAAGTGAGAGACTACCTAATCCCAACCGGAAGTGTGCGGACCTATAAGGCGTCTATGCGCATGCGTGAAAGCCTCTTTTACCGTGGGCATAATGGCGGGTGAAACGTAAGTCGATTTTCTCGTCGTTTAAATCTTCTTCCATCGGCCTCTGTGATGTCTGTTTGGTGTCAGTCCCAGTCGGATAATACTGTTTAAACACCAGTGTGTATATTAAAGTTGATATTAATGGTGGATGTAGGGTGTAAAGTATATTAAAGGTGATGTTAAAGATGGTAGTGTCGGGGGATGTTAGCAGCGTTAGCAGCGTGAGGTGAGCCGGCCTTCAGTCTGAGAGAGAGAGAGAGGATTCACCTCAGGACAGGGGGTTTATTAATGTAATTACAATAAAATTACAGAATAAAGTTGTAGGAGTAAGAAAAATAAGCCAGACTACCTCAGTAATTCAGTTTTGTTGTGTTGGTCAGTACAGAGCACCTGGATGCTAAGTGCTAACCTGTGGCAGTCATGATGGTCATTTTTATATATAATCCAGGACACTTGAATATAACAATGTTCTTGTAGAAAGTCATATTTTTGCATGTCGGGTTTTTGTATGCAGAGAACATTAATTCTCTTATAAGGATATAAAAACATGATTAATGACAGACGAGGTTTAACGTGTCATTAGTGCAACGTGAATGATCTCAGATCATGGGTTTGGAGTTGGTGTTACTGATGCATGATGGGAAAAGAGTTTTATTTCATGGTGTATTTAAACAAAGTCAGAGTTTGTCTAAAAAATTGAAGTAAAGTTAACAACAAAGATAAGCACATGGATGTAGAATAAACTGAAATGCATATTAATTAGTAAAGATCTTAAACTTTAAATAACATTATAGTCATTGTGACATGGCCTAGAGTTTGATCAATTGTACACAGAGGAGTGCCAAAACTTTGTTTGAACCCGTCGGGCACTGATTTAACCTCACATCTGTCCTTATTTTTTCAGAGAAAAGAAGGAGAAGAAGGAGGTTAAGGCCAAGAAGGAGAAGAAAGAAGTTAAGGAGAAGAAGGATGGGAAGGAGAAGAAAGCCCCGTCGGTCCCCGAAAGCCTCTTGAAGAAGAGGAAGCGCTATGCCGCCATCAAGACGGCTCGCGTCAAGGCTCTGCGCGTCGAGAAGAAGGTCTGCACTTTAACAAAGTCGTGTTTGCGACATAAATACTTACCTGAGCAGTGATCTCACAGGGTTTCTCTCTCTCTCTCGCTCCAGAACCGTAGAACCACCCGCAACCTGATCTTCGCCAGAGCTCAGTTTTACCACAAAGAGTACCGGCAGATGTACAGGCGTGAGATCCGCATGAACCGTATGGCTCGCAAAGTCGGAAACTTCTACGTCCCTGCTGAACCCAAACTGGCCTTCGTTGTCCGCATCAGAGGGTGAGGATGACCTCCACATGGAGGTTGTGCTTTTTCAGCTGTGAGGAACATTTCACCCAATATTCCCCGCTTCACCTCATGTCTGAGGGCTTTCTCAGGTGTCGGAGTGTTAAGCGCTCCAGGTATCCTGGGTGTTGGGGTGAAATGTTCCCTGCTGTGACGCGGTGGTTAATGATGCAGCTCTTTTTTCCCCGTCATATCGACCGTGGTGATTCCTTTGCTAATATGCCAGTCTCACTGAAACCACATGGTTCTTTAACTCTAAATAAAGCACTCTCCGTAAAGATTTGTAACTCTGTATATATGCGTGTGTGTGCTTCACAGTATCAACGGCGTGAGCCCTAAAGTGCGTAAGGTCCTGCAGCTGCTGCGTCTGCGCCAGATCTTTAACGGTGTCTTCGTCAAGCTCAACAAGGCCTCCATCAACATGCTGCGTATCGCCGAGCCGTACATCGCCTGGGGGTGAAGCACCTTTTTACGTTTTTCTTTCGTTTCTTTACACCGCCTGCTCTTAACCTGCTTAGGTTGTATGGAACGGGGCGTCAGTACGGGTGTCTCATGGAGAAAGTCAGTCTCTGGGTGTGAAGTGGGTGACTGAGGTGTGACATGTGCCCAGGTGTAATTAGTGACACTTGTGTGGTTTTGTCCCTCAGATACCCCAACCTCAAGTCTGTGCGTGAGCTCATCTACAAGCGCGGGTACGGCAAGGTCAGAAAGCAGCGCATTCCTCTGACTGACAACTCGCTCGTCGAGAAGAACCTTGGTAAGAACATGCACAATGCTAAACTAGCTCAAGCTAAAAGCTGAGTATGCCGAGAACATCACTGGATCCAGATAATTTGTGTATTAAGGATTTAGACGTTTTGGTCGTGGCCTCACAAACTAAACTTTGACGAGTTCTTTAGTTTAAAACACAGATGGAGAGAAGCAGTGACCGATCAGTCACGAAGGTGACATTTACTTATCTGGAGAGTGAAGATGCACAATGAGGGGTGGGACACCTGCTTGTTGAAAGCATCTTGTGCATCATCTTGGACGTGAACTGGGCACCTTTATCTCATTTAAGACCATCATCATCATAATGTCTAATTTTCCTTCTGTCTACATCTGTCACTGGGCTCTGCGTCAAATAAATGCACTAAAGTCGTCTAAAAGTTTCCATGCCTAGACACTGTTTGTTTTTTGTACCTGGTAACACCGGCTACGAATTTAATTACACTTTCAGATCTCAGCACATGGTGAAGCTAATTTCATGATAATTCTGTGCCTGGAGAAATGAACTAACCTCGACTGGTGGAGCTGCCGACCGACAGTTTAGTGTAATTAACAGGAGAAAGTAGTGTTAAACTCTTGGCAATATTCTGTAGCCAAATGGTGGGAGGAGAAACCTTGGAGGACAGTCCTGAGAAACTTACCAAATTTACTTTATATCTCCACTTGTTCACTGTAGAATATCTGTTAACTTCCAGGTTCTGGGGTCGTATCCCAAATAAAGTGGAAAGACTTGTGCGCTATGTAGGATGTACAGTCCCTTGTTCCACACACCAAGTAGTGCCCTAGATTAGGGGTTAGAGAGGGATTTGGGATTCAGACCTGTTAAATTATCTTTCAGAATGATTTAGAAGTGATTAGTGCAGAGACGACATAACGTTATCAGATGTGTGTTCTTACTGAAAGTGCTTCTGTGGCTGGTTGTGAATGTGGGTTTTGTCAGACAGCTGCTCTCTCCTCAGTACTGCGGACCGTACAGACCGACTCTCACCCACACTGAGACACACAGTTAGTGTCATTAACACTTCGGACACAGATTAACCACTTGTGGAATGCTTCTCGTCCAATCAGGTTACTACTTGCTCTGAACTAACTGTTGATTTAAAAAGTAAAGTATACAGCTTCAGTTATTCAATCAAAATGTTTGTGTATGAGAGTCTGGCGGAGCTTCCTGTGATTGTGTTGGTTTGTGAGCCGAGTAGTTTACACCTACTGTAGATGCGGAGGCGTGTAATAAATCTTTTACATAACATTTATATAGTGAGATGAGTTATGGCTTGTCAGTTGTACCATGTCGTATGACATTTATCAAATCAGCTCGTCCAGTCCGAACCCTCACCTGCGCAGGGTTTCTGCTCCCAGACAGAACCGTTCCTTCACTTAGACTAGCATTTAGGAACTTGGAACACCATACAGATCGTTACTTTTGAGCCGTATGTAACTAGAGAATGCTCCTGATGTCTCCAGGCACATCTGGAATCATCTGCATGGAAGACCTGATCCATGAGATCTACACCGTCGGCAGGAACTTCAAAGCCGCCAACAACTTCCTTTGGCCCTTCAAACTGTCGTCTCCTCGCGGCGGCATGAACAAGAAGACCACACACTTTGTGGAGGGAGGAGACGCCGGAAACCGAGAGGACCAGATCAACAGACTCATCAGGAGGATGAACTAAGGGTGAGTGAGGGAGCTGTGCACTGAACACTAACTTTTTAAAGGGTTTGTGCCAAACCATCAACACCTCATCTTTATGGCAAAAGTAAAATCTCAAATTGACATTTCGTTAAGTCTTTACTGTTTTTGTGTAAATTTCTGTTTATCATTTCGCGAAAATGTCCATAATTCAACTTAAAACATGCGTTATTTGGAGCTTGTGCTTTACAAAATTTCTATAAACGGCGTCAGGCAGCAGCTTTATTGAGATTTAGTTCACACATTCAGGTGTTTGACATTTGCTAATATTTGTTTCCTTTTTTTTTTTTTGTTTCCCCCCAGGTGTACTCGGACATCTTTTGGTTTATTGAAAATAAATGTTTAATACACATGTTCACTCTGTCCTGTCTTTATTTCCTGTTTATTAACATTAGGATGTAGTTCTAATGTATATTACCTGGCCAAAATGGACAGGACAGTCAAAATGTATATGGTCCTACATTTAGCAAAGACAACATGAGTTAACACTGAAGTGACTAGAATTGGGTTAAGACTGGTCCGTTCGTCACATGATTTAACCCTGGAAAGATGGTGCAGAACACTTATGAACAGATGTGATGGGAGGTCACTTCAAACTGGGTGAAGTTGCTTTTTTATTTACTTCTTTTAACTGGAAAAAAGAAGTCCAGTATGAAAACAGCTTTGTTTTTAATAGTGAAAGTCAGATGACTTTCTCACACGCACTGTAATGAGGTCTCATAGGATTGGGACTAAACAGCCACTCATCAGTGAGACTCATTAAATTAAAAAGGCTTCTGTTTGTTAGGGAGCATAAAGACTGATCCTATTCCAGAGAGATGGGCGTGTCAGGGTAAGAAGGGAAGGACATGAAGCGATGCTCCCATCATACATAGTGTCCACTGTACAAGACTCTGGAGACAGTGTTATGATCCGGGGTTGATCAGTTACTCAGGTCGAGACTCAGTAAAATGAAGTCATCTTGACCACCTGAATGTACTGAATCACCAGGTTATCACACCTATGGAGGTTTTCTTCCGTATTCCAGGACTCAGTGTGAAAGAGTGGATCTGGGGGCACGAAGACCCTTTTTCACACATGAACTGGACAGCACAGGGTGTGTGTGTGTGTGTAATCAAAACTAAAGGTGCTCAAGTTTTATGGCTGGCGCATTATTACATTTGTCCCTTTGTCTCCATCTAGTGGCTGTTTCTGGTGTTACAGTGCGGATACTGTGTTGATCTGATGCTCTGTGAATCTTAAACGATTTTTATCTGATCCTCTAATGAAGTGATTTCCCCCATCTGTAGAGTTTTAGGACATTATACAGAATATCATTATCATGGACCGGGGTGCAGGATTAACCCCCCTCCCCATAAAGAAATACTAATACTACTAGACGAAAGTTACTAAACAGCACCACACAGTGGAGGCGACTTGCAATGACTACTTGTATTTTTTGTTTTGAAATGTGTCAGGCGGTGGCGGCTCGTGCAAAACTTTTTTTTTTTTTTGCTGACCCTTAAGACTCGTTGAGGATCCAATCACAATATTTAACTCCAACACATTTATTTTTACAAATTGGTTTTAAAATCCACATTCTGGAATTTATTTCACTTTCATTTATAAAGCAATTCCATTCAATTTTATTTTAATTGTCTCTATTTGTTTGATTTCTTTTCCCGTCATCTTTGGAGTTTAGTGTTTTATTGCTAAAAAATTAGTTCTTCGTTCTAATAAGCAGAAATATTTAAAAGAAAAGAAACTTTGCATGTGCACTTATTTAAATATAACACGAAAAATCCGTTAATTTTCATAAAAGTTCATATTCATTTATAAAAAACAATCAGGTCCAAAAGTATTTGAACAGCAACAATTTGTGCCTCTGTGTTGCTCTATAAGGGATTTGAAATAAAATGTGACTGTGTGTGTGTATGAGTGGTTTTGTGTGTGGTGTGTGTGTATGAGTGGTTTTGTGTGTGGTGTGTGATGCCTTTCAGTTCATCACAGATGTACAGAGTGACTGTTGGAGTTTCTGTAGTTTACAGTCAGTTAAAATTACGTCACCGCGTCTCATCACAACACTTCTGTCAGCGGATCTTATTTCCACACACCGTTTAAATCAACTCTAGTGACTTGTGTGTGTGAAAATCACATTTATACACACATTCTGATGTCTTGTGTATCTGCATGATTGTACACAAGTTGTGTCACTTAAATCAAAGTTTTACATAAAACACTGAGAATCGCCTCAACTTCAATAAATGAAGCGTTTACAATTTAGTTCAGCAGTCTGAAGTTTGTGCTGTGGCGGTATTTCGCCACCAGATGGCGACATTGATTAAACAGTCAGCGTCTATAATAATAATAATAATCACTATCTCATCTTATAAACATGTTTATCTCTGGTTTATATTTCCATGTCGTTAATAAACAGTATGTTTATGCTTTAATTAAGCTTTTTTATTATTATTATTATTATTAAACGTTTCTGCTCTTAAAGGCTGCAACTGATATTTTTATACCAGATGTGAGTCTGAACACAAATGAGCTCGTATGTTTATCATAAAACACAACTTACACTATGTTAATGACACTCAATCACACACTATGTGCAATTTGGAAACGCCAGTTATCCGCATGCTCTGTATGTCCTGTAGGGGGCGCTGTAGGAGAGGTGACAGGTCGTTGAGGGCCTGATGGGTCACAGCAGGTGAGTTAGGACGTACATTTTTGACCCTCGGGGCCGTCAGTCTTCCTCTAATGGCAGTTTTGGAGGTGGGCGGGGCTGGTTGCGGTGTGAAAACAGTGTTAATGAGAGAAGAGGCTTTTTGTAAATCTGCTTCACTTCTTCAGAATTTCTTTGAGGTAAAGGTGAAGACTTGTGCTGAACGTCATCCAGAGTGTCGGAGCAGGTGGTGGAGATGACTTTGAAGGTGACAGTCGCAACCTGTGTGCAGTCTGACTTCATTACACTCTCCGCTCGGAGCTCTTTACTTTCCCAAGGACGTTTAGCTTCATGGAGGTCAGATCTTGCAGCTGAAACGAGGATCACGTCCCCAGGAGCTTGTCCGCGTTTATATATATATATATATATATATATATATATCTTATCAGAACTCAATGTATTTTTCTATTGCTAATACATTACCCAAATGCCGTGCATGTTCTGATTGGACAGAAGGTGCTGAAGTTTCTCTGATCCACAAATTACAGGGTTACATTAATGCACTGGTTCTCAAACCTCATCGTTTCTATAGTAACAACACGTTCACAGGGACACGGAACTGACGAGGCTCCACATTAACAACACGAATAATCATTAATATGGTGAAGTTTTCTGTGGCCGTGTTTATTTAACGTTAATGGAAGGAGTCTCCAGTGTCGGCGCTGAGACTTAAAGGGTCTCTCGCTGTTTAACTGTTTTAAAACCATTACAACTCAAGCGGCACAGATACAACGCAGCCTGGGTCAATGATGAGTCAAAAAATATGTGGTGTGTGTGTTAACAGGGACGTGTGTGTTAACGGTGTGTGTGTTAACGGACGCCGCAGACTTTAAACTGTGCGTTTGCGTTTTCAGAGACGTCACGTAGAACAAAAGTTATCATTTCTTTTATAAAGGGTAAAATTCTCCCGCTACCAGAATCTGAGGATACATACAGAATACAACCGAAAACTACCATTAAAACCTGATCATGTGCATCCGTGCGATTTCTTTGCTTATGTGACCTATTTTTACATTTCTTGTCTTTTTTGTATATTTGGTTAAAATGAACTAAAATTCAGTTCATGTTGCCTATTTTGTGCTGAAATAAAGGATGAGTCACGTGTACAGTACAATCCTGAGCCCTGTTTGTGTTTATAAAACCAACAACAGTAATGTCTGAAATGCTCTGAGCTTTAAGGGCTGTGTGTTAATTGCTGTTTGTAGCGTCTGTAATGTAAAGAGTCAGAACGTTCCATAAGATTTCATTTACTTTATCTTTGATACATTTAATAAATCCTGTAGGTTTCTGTGGTCTAAGAGGAATAAAAGTGCTGAAAGTGATCAAGTTCAGGGTCGTGACAGTGACGTCCCTCCGTCACACTGCAGCACTGATTAATGTCGTCTAACTGCAAATGTTTGATTCCCAACGTCAAAAATCACAATTATAGTTAGAAGAAAAACTAATTCATTATGAAAAACCTAAACCATGTTAATCTGCCACCAACCCATTTGTCTGCGTTTGTGTGTGTGTGTGTGTGTGTGTGTGTGTGTTGTACACAATAAAAAAAAAAAGAAAGAAAAAAAGAGCAGTGTGTCTGAAACGTGAGGCCGTGTGTGTGTTGTGATGAGTTCGCGTGCTTGAGGTTTGTCGCTGTCTCTCGTGCACATTCTGTAGATGCTCTGGAACTGACGCCGAACTCGACCTTGACTTCTGCTGCTGAAACAATTCTAACTGCACAGGACTTTAAAATGGAACTGATCACATCTAGTCACTGGGGACACTGGGAACACTGGGGAACTGTGGTTAGTTATGGCATCACTGGGGAACTGTGGTTAGTTATGGGAACACTGAGGATCAAGGCTTGGTCACAGTCAGGGATTGGACACTGGGAACACTGGGGATCAGTGGTTAGTTACTGGGAACAGTGGTGATCAGTGGTTAGTTACTGGGAACAGTGGTGATCAATGGTTAGTTACTGGGAACAGTGGTGATCAATGGTTAGTTACTGGGAACAGTGGTGATCAATGGTTAGTTACTGGGAACAGTGGTGATCAATGGTTAGTTACTGGGAACAGTGGTGATCAATGGTTAGTTACTGGGAACAGTGGTGATCA
>JAQMYJ010000018.1:912187-929258 GCA_030014305.1 Clarias laeviceps | reverse complement strand
GTACGTGGACTTCAACCTCTAATAATAATAATAATAATAATAATAATAATAATAATATCACTGATTACATTAAAGATGAACAGATTATTATTAGATTTAACATTTTAACTCTTTATACGAACTCTTTAACCGTCAACGACACGTACTAACACTAGTGTTATATACATTCTACAGTAAATATATTATACATATTTAAACTGTATATATTATATATAATATGTACAGTTTAAAATATATTTTGAGTCGTGTAATCTATAATAGTTTGCACGGTGGTGTAGTGGTTAGCAGTGTTGCCTCACACCTCCAGGGTCCCGGTTCGATTCCCACCTCGTGTGCATGGAGTTTGTATGTTCTCCCTGTGCTTGGTGTGTTTCCTCCGGGTGCTCCGGTTTCCTCCCACAGTCCAAAGACATGCAGATTCAGCTACCTGGCGTTCGTTCCCATATTGCCTGTAGTTTGTGAATGTGTGTGTGAGTGTGAATGTCGATCAGAGATCCTACTACAGTAGTAAAAAGTGGGAATAAATACAGTGGTCATCATTAGCCTCCACGGTCCCTAGTTGGACTACAGAAGTTTCATCATCACTCCGCAAAATAAGGGTGACTTCATGGGACAAAAACTCCTGAGAGACGATGAGTGCTGTGAGGAACAGAGTGAGGAACAGAGTGAGGAACAGAGCCTCAGCTGGGGAAATCCATCCTCTTCTGGGCTCAGGGGTTAAATCTAATCAGTTACTGTGTATCAAGAGGTTAAAAAGCTTGGAACAACTCTTGGTCCATTGAACTTTGGTTCATTTGACCCATTAGTAGATAAACGACTGCTTTGATATGTATTGATGAGAAACTTTAAAATCACACACACACACACACACACACACACACACACACACACACACACACACACACACACATAATTGTGGTTATAGGTAACTTTTACAATAATGAATGATACAGTGAGTAATGGTTCAAGGTTCTTTACAAATTCATAAAAAAGAAAAAAAAAGGATTCTGTTTCAGATTAAATTTGTAAAGAGGAAACACCTTCAACTCTCAGCCCCGCCCCTTTAATCCAGGGTCTGCATTTGCATACAGAATCCTGATTGGCTCTTACATTTAATGGTGCAATAACACTAATCTGTCACTTATCTGTGTGAAAACACTACAACCGACACACTCACACACTCACACACACACACACACACACAGTGACACAGAGCAATAAACACAAACTGAACACATACAATGCACCACACACACATACACACACATGCAGCAGACACATGCGCACATGCACACAGAGTGACACACACACACACACACACACACACACACACACACACACACACACAGAGTGATCTGCAGTTGTCGTTGTGGCTCAGGCGTGAGCCGCTGAAAGACAGATGAATTTGCGCTGCTCAAAAGGTGACAAAGAACGTCATTAGATCTCAAATTAGAAACTGAGATCCACCAGGAGCCGGACGTTCCACTGAACTCTACAACAATGTGGACAGAGGGAACACACACACACACACACACACACACACACACTCAGCCCTGCTGTTTGATCTTTACTGTAGGAGACCCGCTCTGATATTGTGCCATGTCATAATTACACATGGTGTGTGTGTGTGTGTGTGTGTGTGTCCTGTGCTGGATTGGCACCCTGTCCATGGTACCCTACCCTCCTGGGATCGACTCAGACACCCTGCGGCTCTGTACAGGATAAGTGGTATAAAAGATGAATGAATAAATAACACACACTCGGTGCTAAAGCACACTGTAATGAATATACATGAATATGCTAATTAGACACACCCCCTTGTGCTTGTTAGCCTTCTTGACTCCACCCCTTTCTTTTCCCTGCCCAGGTTAAACTAAATAAATAAATAAATTATTTTTATATTATTAATTTTACTTTGCAATTAATTTTATTATTGTTATTTTTATTTATTATTATAATAGCATAGCAAATGTGATTTACTTTTTTTCATAAAATAATACACCAAACAAAAATGATGAATTTATCACTGTTTTTATATACAGTATCTATAGTATATAAGTATATGTGTTTTATTTATAATTTTACGTATATAAATTGCTAAAAAATATTTGTTGTTGTATCTGACTAGGCGTCATGGTGGTGTAGACGTTGGCACTGTTGCCTTGGGTTCGATTCCCACCTCAGGGTCTGTGTGTGTGTGGAGTTTGTATGTTCTCTCCCTGTGCTTGGTGGGTTTCCTCCAGGTACTCCAGTTTCCTCCTCCTGTCCAAAGACATGCAGTTTAGACTAATTGCCTTTCACAAATTGCCTGTAGTGTGTGAGTGAGTGTGTGAATGAGTGTGTGAGTGTGTGAGTGAGTGTGTGAGTGAGTGCGTGAGTGTGTGAGTGAGTGAGTGAGTGCGTGAGTGTGTGAGTGAGTGTGTGAGTGTGTGAGTGTGTGAGTGAGTGTGTGAGTGAGTGTGTGAGTGAGTGTGTGAGAACGGTCACTATAGACCTCCACAGTCCCTAGTTGGACTACAGAGGTTCCTAGATGGATGAATGGATGGAAATATATTATTATTATTATTATTATTATTATTATTATTATAATAAATATATGACATATATTAGTTAGTATTTAATATGTAGTTTAAATGGACTTATTTATTTATTTATTTATTTATTTATTTATAGGTCAAAGACCAACTCCTAGCCTTTATCTATATTTATTTCACACTTTTATTATTAAAAATAATACTATATTTTAATAGAATATATTTTTACTTTTAGCTCTCATCTATCTATCTATCTATCTATCTATCTATCTATCTATCTATCTATCTATCTATCTATCTATCTATCTATCTATCATTTCCTTTTAGTTTAAGAGTATTTCCATACAATCAGCTTTAATCTCCCTCTGTCTCGAGCTCATTGTGATCAGTTCTCAGATTCAGATGTTCCAAAGAAACTTGTGAAACTTCAGATGCATTGATTCACCACATGGTGTCAGAATAGTCTTCCCTAGAATCAGTTCCTCTCTCTCTGTTTGTATTTATTCTCTCAGACTCTCTCTGCAGTACTGATGGAGAGACAGACAGATGGAGAGACAGACAGACAGATGGAGAGACAGATAGATGGAGAGACAGACAGATGGAGAGACAGACAGACAGATGGAGAGACAGACAGATGGAGAGACAGACAGACAGATGGAGAGACAGACAGATGGAGAGACAGACGCTCAGTGACTGAGAGCAGGAACCCACATCATATTTACTGCACACCAGGTCCATTCCCTCGTACACACTCAAATATTGTTAATAGGAGAAAGTAGTGTGTGTGTGTGTGTGTGTGTGTGTGTGTGTGTGTGTGTGTCTAATCCCTTGATCAGCATCATTACAGGCAGCAGGGATCTAAACACAGACACGCTGACTGGGAAACGGCAGGATAATTCAGCATAAGAGCCTAAACACACGCGAACGGTGCCAAAATACCAGAACCTCCGTGTCAGAGACGTGCAACGCGGCTGCAGGCTGCGGGAGCCTCCACACACTGAGTGGCATAATCAGCGCAACGAGACGCAGGTGGGCCAAACTGGAGCCAGGTGAGCGCGGCCACGCCTGAGCGGCGCTGGAGGTTTCCGTGACAGAACCTCAGACGGCGCTTTGGTGTGGCGCTCATGTCAGGGTGTCTATTCTCTTCAAGCAGCTGTGTTTAGCTCATTAACCAGAAGAAGAGGCCTCTCCCTCCCTCACACACACACACACACACACACACACACACTGCTGTCCTGGGCCCCTGAGGATGGCGTGTTGAGCTTAACACGGAGATTTAAACCCACAGCAGATGTAAATAACGCCAGAAGGTTTTTCTACGAGTCGTGTGAAAGCGCTGAACCTTGCAGCCAGAGCTGAGAATTTCACAAAGGAGCTTTTATTCTGGAACAAACGAGACACAAACACATCCATGTCTCGATATACAGTAGTGAGATATTCATGTGTTACTGTATGTGTTTCAATCGAAGTTTATATGTTTCATTCTCATGGTGGTGAAAAAACATGTGCCGTCCTGAAGTTCAGGGGAGAAAACAGTAAGAGTGTGTGTGTGTGTGTGTGTGTGTGTGTTGTGATGAAAGAGTTTCTGATACCCTGAAAGTGCAGGGCAGTTAAAGCTCTGGTTTACTGATGGGAATGTCGGGGGTTCGAGTCCCATCACCATCAGACGTCCTCTGTTCAGCCCCTGAGTGAGGCCACTAACGCTCTCACCTCCAGGGGGCGCTGTATCCTGCACTCTGACCCCGGGATATGGGGGAAAAAAAAAATCATTCCATGTGTGCTATAAGGACCATGTGACGAAATAATTGAATGCTAATCTTGAAGCTGATTACTTTCCCATAAGCTCCTCCCACACAGTGCTGGATTTATTCTTACACCACAGCAACTTCTCAACATGACTTTTTACTGTTTATAATTTTTTATGTGTTTAGACTTTTGCTTACTTTTATACTTATATATATTTTTTGAGAAACAGGTTCGTATTCTCACTTATGTTACAGCAGCTATAATAATCACTGGTTCCCTCATCGGCCTGGTTGCAGCACGTCAGGTTATGAGAAACTTCAGAGGAGCGTCAACTCTCTCTGTCCTGGAGAGTCACAAGACTTAGAGCTTTACTTCAAAGCGCTGACACTGGAGACTCCGTCCATAATCATCTCTTCACAGAAAAATTCATCACGTGAACAACTTGTAAATCTGTTTATTATCAGTGGAGCGTCTTCTGAACTGTTGCTATAGAAACCGTAACGTATAAGAACTTTAGATTTAGAGGAACTTAATCTCTCTCTCTCTCTCTCTATCAGCTGGTAGAATTACGTCATGACCCGTTTTAGAAACAGTGATTTCAGCTGGTACAGAATGACCTCATGCCTTAGAATCAGATGTTATTGTTTAAAAGTGGCTGATTCTCAGCTTCTCTCAGAGATTACACACAGTTACACAGCCAATGCAGTTGTCTTTAATAAATCTTTCATTTGGATACTGAGAATCTTGTATCCAAGAATTATTTGGTGAAATCTAAAACAGATGAAGAACAGATTTTGTATAATAAGAAACTGATTCCGAAAGTGCTTTAAAACTCTTCAGATAGTTACAAAGCAAATAAAAGAAATTACATTATACTTCAAAAGAAGCAGGATTGTATTATTAAACCTATACTGTAATACATGCAAGAACAATATTGTACACTTTTATCAAAAAGGTTCCTTTCTTGAGACCAAACACACACACACACACACACACACACACACACACTAGGCCAGAGTGATAACACTTAGTTCTATACCTGTGTGTATATATATATATATATATGTGTGTGTGTGTGTGTGTGTGTGTAATTTCCTAATACAGCTCTATATAAGGTCATGTGTACACTTGGCGTCCATATGATCTGGAGAAAAAGTCACTGGAATGGTTTCAGGTCTGATGGAGATATTTGTACTCGCAGTGTGTAGTCTACCACGCTCACAAAACCGCCTCGGAAATGCACACCATACTTCATTAGTGATGTCGCTTCTAAGAAGAATATTTCCTCAGAATAGAAACCAGAGAGCCGTGCCAGGTCCATGAAAATAGCAGCATTATTACGAGTTCCTTTAAATTCAGTGACGGCGTAAGAAGACGGCGAGTTCCACAAATCTGGTCGGGTTTACTGTGTAACGAGTGCAGAACAGAACAGAACACAGGCAGGAGGATTAGTTTATTAATCGCAGGTAAACTTCATCATCATCATCATCATCATCATCATCCAAACTAGCAGGAAGAATAATAAGAAAAGAGAAACAAACAGTAGAGAAACTCAGAGAGAATTAGCAGGAAAATGAAAACAAGGAGCTACAGGTAAGAAACCAGGAAGTTAGAAACTAAAAACAGGGTTTAGACAAATTAATATGAAATGAAGACTAAGGAACAGGAAACAAGCAGGAAATTTAGACCAGAAAATAAAAAAATAAAAATAAAAAAAAAAAAAAAAAAAAAACAAAAAACTTCGCTACAATTCTGGAATATATATATATATTTTTTTCTTTTTGTTTTTTTTTTAATCTGAAAAGTTTCCAAGTATTACAGGGTTAGAGACCCTGTTATTAATCAATGCATGTTTACATAATGTTTTGACTAACAAAGTATTGACTAGGGGGGTGAATACAAATGCACAGCACACTTTTCACATTTTTATTTGTAAAATATTTTGAAAACCATTTATCATTTTCCTTCCACTTTGTGTCACATAAAATCCCAATAATATACATTAACGTTTGTGGTTGTAATGTGACAAAATGTGGGACAAAAAGTTCAAGGGGTGCGAATACTTTTGCAAGGCACTGTGAGCTGCTTTCCCACATCCTGGAATTTGGATCATGAATTGCTATGATCTTGGCAATCACACATCACACAGAGATTATCAGGAGGTCTGTCAGTGGATCATCATGTTCGAAAACATCGTCACAGTTTGTAAGTTATTTGTAGCTGATAACAGACGTACGAGTAAAATAAAAACCCCAAATGCTTTGTTCTAGGTTTCTAAAATAAAACCACTAATTCAGAGGGAAATCCACTAAAAATGTCTAAATCTAACCCTGTGCACTAAACTACTAAATAATACGCCCTGGTGGACCTGCACTGTGTATGGTGAGGTTTATTACAGGTTCAGAGCTTCTGATCTCACAGTCGTCCACAACAGCAGGTGAGGAATCAGAGCCGGTCTGGACACAGCAGATTGTAGGTCAATAATATGTCAGTGTGTGACGGTTCAGCATGAGCTCGGCATGTAGTTCGGAGTCGTAGCTGGTCAAGATAATCATAAGTACGAGGGGTGTTCAAGTCAAACCGGGACTTTCTGCTGAATGAAGCCGTAAAAGTGATTGACATTTACAGAAGACTTCAAACACTCTACTTTTTAAAGAAGGTGAATGACGATCCCGACGATGTATGACACTGCAGTCGTTCACCAAAATCAATGTGACTGACTTGTGGAAGAGACGCATCTGAACTGTACACACACTCCTTCACCAACACCACTCACACATCACGCGTTTCTCCTGTACTATTCGGGTCGCGCGGTGCGCCAAGGCCAGCGGGTTTTAAGGGAATTTTCCAGCAAATAAATCTGATGAGTGAAATCATCGTCCACACGCTCCGGTCAGACCCGAGCTCTCACGTTCCCACGCCTCTGACCGCCACCTCTACCATAAAAACACACTATACTTAGGGTTCCTGGTAAGATCATGGATTCTTCCCTCACATCCCACAGAGTTTCATGAGTGCTCTCATCTTAAACGGGATTAATGTGTTATGAGACGGTGGAGATAAATCAGTGTCTGAGGTCTGAACGTTAAACCCTGAAACTGAGCTGCTGGGATGGGTGGTGTGTTTATGGGTGTGTGAGAAGGTCATGGTCACCAGGACAGTAAGAGGAGGTCATAGAAAATCAGAGCTGAAGAAAGAAGGAGTGAGTGTCTGTGATAGTAACGTGTTTATAAGATTAAATTAATGGGGTTCATCTTAGTTATTAGTTAATTAGGGTAATTTGTTAGCGTGACGGCGTGCGCTGGGCTTCAGTCACATACTAACACTGGACGTTTTACTTCATGAGTATGAGCTCAGATATCCAACTGACATCTGAGCTCGTAATTACAAACCCTTAGCAGATACTGTGAACTTTCAATTCAGTCTATATTTTCAGAGTTACTGTCATTCCATTATTTTGCTAAATAACCACATCAAGGTTTTGTTAATTAACCGTAGCTAATGTTTTTCATTTTCCTTGTTAAAAATTCCACTAATTTACCACCGATACCTAAAATCAGTGATCTTTTTTTAAATCTACATATTTTGAGTAAATTGTAAGTTTTTAAGTTTAAACTTTTCTACTTGAGTGAAGAATCTGGAAGCTGTACTTCAACTTTCTCTACAGGATTTTATACATAAATTTCTAAAGAAGACTTATATAGAGAACTGTAACCACGGTATGATCAGTAATTAAACACTTAGCTAATGAGAATCCATCCCTGAGAGACTTTGTAGTTGTACTTTATCTGACCTGAGACTGTTAACTGGAGTTAAAAAAAATAAAAATGTTTCCAAACCCGAATCTCATTTCTGCCCTTATAGACGCCAAAACCAGCAGCTGCTCTGCCCGAAGACGTACAGTATAACTAGCAGTTTATATCACTGAGTTGGCCAAGCTGGAGGTCACGTCTCATGGTGGTCCGGGGAAATCCGTCAAAAAACGTCTCAGACCCTTAATTACATGGTCTTCCCACTAATGGCCAGGAATATCCTGTATATCTAAAATCAGGGTTAAAACACACAATAAAATGCACACAAACGTTTTTCTTTAACTTGTGACCAACAACGTGCTGCAACGGCTCAGAGACAGGACAACGGCTCAAGAGACAGGACAACGGCTCAGAGACAGGACAACGGCTCAGAGACAGGACAACGGCTCAAGAGACAGGACAACGGCTCAGAGACAGGACAACGGCTCAAGAGAGGACAACGGCTCAGAGACAGGACAACGGCTCAGAGACAGGACAACGAGATGGGACCGAGAACCCTTATGGTTCTGGAGAGTTTCAGATTCCTCGCTCTGTATCAGAGCAAAGACACTTCACTGTTAAACATATGAACATTAAAATAACGCAAAACACGGCACCTGTATGAAATATGTCCCGCCCCTCGGGTAAAATCAACCAATCAGAATCAGACTCAGATTTCCCACTGACTCTGATTCTTCTTGGTCAAACATTATTTATTATAAATTGTACTTTGATTCTATCTGTGTTTCCTGTTTATTTTTCATGCATCACTACACATTCAAGTAGACACGAGTCTGGTCCTATAACAGCACCGGAGCATCACTAAGATGGCTGAATATCTAACGACACAGAATGTACAAGGAAGATTGGTTTATTGTAGAATCTCCCTGAGCATTATACGTAGTTTATTAGAATTACTTCATTTAAAGGAAATTAAAATTTTAATTAAATGTAAAAAAAAAATGACTTATGTTTAAAAAGGGTGCCAATACATTTCTAGACAACTGTGTATAATTTATTATTATTTAGTACATACACTAATTTCTGTATGTGACAGTTATAATGTATAGTATGAACTTTTTCACAGTAATGAAATCTGCCTTGATGACATTTCTTTGGTTATACACGTGTTTGTAGCTAAACTAGCAGTTTGATCTGCAACATGGGAATCTACTTACAGTAAACACCAGAGTTTAAGTCGAGTTTCAGGTTTTAATTTTTAACTAAAACCGAGTTAAATTTCTTATAGTTGATGCTGATGGAGTCTAAACATCGCAGAGTTTTATAAGGATGAGCTCAGCAGTTTTTATGAACGTGTGTGGTGTGACGGTGGCGCGCGAGGTGAGCTACAGAGACACGTAGCTGTGCGAGTATGTGATTTTAACCTACATCCCTGAGTCCAACTGCGGCACCCTGGGAAAATATTCACCTCTAACCAAAAACCCATAACTAAACATCACTCAGGCTAGAGATGTGGTTTCATCCAACACCCGGGCGATCACAAATAGCATACGTTAGCTAACATTAGGGCCGTACAGGGATCTGACTCAGAGCTGTACTGTTACACTAACAGCAGATTTGAGCTCAGACTTTCTCAGACTACAGCTTGACATGTGGTTACAAATTCATTATAACTTTATAACTATTATAAATCTCTAAAGCATCTTTGAGGATTAGCTTCACCAGCCAGATAGGTACATGTAAAACTAACAAGCTAAAATTAGCTTTAGAAGATGTGGTTTGTACATGTTACATGGTTTATGCATTGTATGGTGCACGCTAGACACTTTTTAGTGTGACATCACTAATATGTTATTGGATAATACTGATTTCACGAGTGCTGATAACAGACAGTAACAGCACTGTGATGTGTAACTCTCTGTATGAGTGGGCGTGTCCCAGGTGTTGCCCAGTGGTTAGGGACACTGACTGTGTGTCTCGGCGTGGGTGAGAGTCGGTCACACACATCTGATACACACGTCTGTGTTGTTCTGTTCACGGCTTTTATATTTAGGCCTCCAAGAAGCTCCAGATGCTGGAAAAAAACACATCACACTATCAATGTGTACTCAATGTGATGTCACTCAATGTGATGTCAATCAATATGTTGTTACATGGAAAGTTTTTAACCACCAGGGTGATCATAAGGTGGTCGCATTAAGGCGTCATCACAGCTGACCCGGTTGAGATATCCAAAATCCCTCCGTAATTCTGCATCCTCGATGCCTTGAAATCACATTGGCCCAGTTTGGTGCCAATCGTACACAGGTTCATCTCAATAAATTAGAATATCATCAAAAAGTGAAACTCATATATTATACAGATTCATTACACACAGACTGATATTTAGACCTGATGATTATGGCTTCCAGCTAATGAAAACACAAAATTTTGTATCTCAGAAAATTTGAGTATTACTTAAGGCAATTAAAAAAAAAAAAAAAAGATTTTTAACACAGAAATGTTGGACTACTGAAAAGTATAAACATGTACAATACTCAATACTCACGTTGCATGAATTACTGCAGCAATGCAGTCAGTCTGTGACTGATCGCCTCCATGCCACATGTTACTGTATGGAAGCCCAGGTTGCTCTGATAGCAGCCTTCAGCTCTTCTGCGTTGTTGGGTCTGGTGTCCTTATCACAAGGAAGAAGGGGTTTAGGTAGGGCGAGCTCAAGCACAACTGGCCAATCAAGCAGAGGGATACCACGGTACTTAAACCAGGTGTTAGTACTTTCGGCAGTGTAGGCAGATGCCAATTCCTGCTAGAAAATGAAATCTGCCTCTCCATAAATCTGGTCAAGCAGAGGCAAGCGTGAAGTGCTCTAAAACTTCCTGGTAGATGGCTGCGCTGACCTTGGACCTGATAAAACACAGTGGACCAACACCAGCAGATGACACGGCTCCCCAAACCACCACTGACTTCCAACTTTACACTGCAACTTGGATTCTGTGCCTCTCTCTCTTCCTCCAGACTCTGGGACATTGATTTCCAAATGAAATTGAAAAGAGGACCTTAGCCCGCTGAGCAACAGTCCAGGCCTTTTTGTCCTTGGCCGAGGTAAGACACCTCTGACGTTGTCTCTGCTTCAAGAGTGGCTTGAGACAAGGAATGCGACAGTTAGCCCATGTCCTGGATACGTCTGTGTTGTGGCTCTTGAAGCACTGACTCCAGCTGAGTTTCACAATCCTTTCAAGGCTGCGGTTATCCCTGTTGCTTGAGCATCTTCTTCTACAAGTTGTTTGGCTCAATGAGTTCCAGTTTTCAGGTGCATATGTGCAAGTGTGTATGAGCTATGCAGCAAAATCTTGTGTGAGGACCCCATGGCCCAGACTCTCAGATTGCAACCTGTCTGCCAAATTTCGTGAGTTTGTGAGCATGTTAAGACCCCGGATGTTGGGCCCTGACTAACTGCTAACACAAGCTGATCAAGTCCCTGATCAAGGGCACTACTCGGTGTGTGGAACAAGGGATTGTACACCCTATATAGTGCACTAGCTTTCTTTCCATTTAACACTATTTGGGATTTGACCCCGGAACCCGGAATTAAAGGAGCTGATATTCTAAAGTGGAATAAGTGGAAATAAGTAAATCTGGTGATTTTCCAGGACTGTCCACCACCTCCTTATTCTCCTCACCTTTTGGCTACAGAGTACCGTTAGGAGTTTAACACTACTTTCATCTCCTGTTAATTACACTAACTGTCGCTTACTAACTGTCGCTCGCCAGCTCCACCAGTCACGGTTAGTTAGTTCCTCCAGGTGTGGACGGATATGTGTGGGTGGAGCAAAATAACTGCTTAAATAAAGAAACAAATCATAATCTGTTAATAAACAAATGGTGTTTGTGGAACTGTTGTATAAAAGCCTCTTGAGGTTGTGCGGTTGTGCTGAATATCAGCACGGCTGTAATATCTTCTGTACTTGGGCAATACAGCATTCCATCTCATGAGATATTGCTGGTATATGTCAGATATCATGAAACTGACGTAACCAGCTCAGGAGCTACTGCATATACAGTAGGTAGCTAACAAGCTAATATTACTGAAAAAACAATCCATTTTTGGTTTATATACCTCAGGAATCATCTAGCTTTTTAGATCGCTACTAATTAAGGACAAATAGGTTAATTAACACTAATTAGCCAGATAACAAGCTGACAATAAAACGAGTTTATGGTTTATATACATAGGTTTAGAAGATTAGTTTAGTGAACTATGTATAGTTATGTATAGTTACATTTTTATCAAGGGATGAATGTGGTATCTAAACGTAAGCTCCGCCCACTGGCTGTTTAACCTGAATGTCTTTAGATGGTTTCCTAAGGAGTTAACGTTAGCGCTTACAAAGTTATAACTGAGTTCATTTACAGATGCCGTCCTCTGTTGTGCAAACCATCAGTCAGAATTACACCAACAGAATAATCCTGTACTGTATTTCTCAAACCGTTTTGATTACAGTGATTAGCGTCATGACTTTGTGAGTCATCTCCTGGCCTGTGTAGCGCAAAAGGAGAAATGAGACGAGGCCCAAATGTGAAACAACAATTCTCATGAGCTTTGGCCTGAATATCGAGCCTCCTCGCCAAATCCTGAGAACGCTGCGCAGCTAAAGCCAGCCATAACCATGATGAAAAATGAAGCCTGAGGTTATGCTCAACTCGAGCCAGAGCAGCGGAGCGCTGAACTCGACATTCGCGTGTATTCGAATCCTTAAATGGAAATAAATAATCATTTCTGTAATAATTCATAATAAGTATTAGCAAAAATTTTACATCTTGTTAAAATGTTTAACACATTACTCGCCTAATGCTAATGAAATAATTTCAACCTGAAACTGCAGAATTATTATTGAAAATAATTTTTAATGCTAGTGACTTTTGATATATTATATACTGTATATTTTAGCTTGTGGTAAATTCTCCAGGTTTAACCTACCGTACGCTAACACTGGTTTTAGCCTTTACACTATTACACATGCAACGTCTTATAGCATTATGTAATAGCAGATTATAATATGAATTTTAAGGATTTAGCATATTGTTTTAATGCTATGACAGACTTTTAACTTTTTTTTAACTTTTCAGTTTAAAAGCAAGTTCTAGTTTCAGTTCAGTTTTAACGCTCATTCGAGAATTTCACGTTGATGTCATTTTTATGTTACTACAAGCAATAAGCATTTAGCATCTCTGTTTTAGCACAGATATACAGTACTAATATGCTAACTTTAACCTCCAGATTCGGAGTGCCATTACTTTTGGAATTTAACCTACAATAAATTGTAGCAAAAGCTGACTTTAAAAATGTTACACACATGCTAACAGTGGATTTAGCATTTTATATACTGGAAATAAATAAATATCACACAAGAGGGAGTGCGATGATAGGAGACAGGGGTGGCTCAGTGGTTCAGGTGTTGGACTCATGATTGGAAGGTTCCAGGTTCAAACCCAACCACCAACCGGTTTCCACTGTTGGGCCCTCAAGCGAGGCACTTAAGCCTCAACTGCTAGGATGTATAACGAGATGAAAATGTAAGTCGATCTGGATGAGGGTGCAGTGGTAAAGTGCTCATCCTATCATCCGGAGGTCGCTGGTTTGATTCCCGGATGATGCTGTAATCTGATTGGCCGAGCCTCTCTCAGAGGGGAGGGGTGAGAGGTACTTAGTGCTCCCACATTAATCACGGCTCTACAGCCAATCAGGGGCGTCTGTGAGCTCACGCAAGCGAAAGGAGCGGATAGCGCTGTCCTCCGAGTGTGTGACTCCGCCCCCAACGGTGCATGAGTGAGCAGTTCGAAAGAAACACGTTATAGTCGGAGGAAACACGTGATAGTCTTCGGCCCTCCGACTCAGTGGCAGTAGTAGCCTTAATGTGGGAGCCCACATCGTTGCATGGCTGGTGCTGGCGGAGCAAGCTAGTTAGCATTGTAGCTGGCGTTAGCCGTAAAACAGAACAACACGGACGGTTCAGAGGCAATTCAGCAACGGTGGTTTCAGACGAGACCTCTACATGCTGTTGATTAGAGACGCTCCTAACAGCATTTAGCATTTTCATGTGGACAAAGATATTTTTTACATGTGTGGACGTGGCCTAAGACGACGTAACGTTATCATCCAATCAGATTACTCGCTTGAAACTAAATGCTATAGCATTTCTTTACAGGTTTATGGCAGGTCAGTCGTGTAACATGACCACTGACCTTCTCTTAATTAAATGTATTTAATCTAATGTAGGACATACTATACAAGAGTGATTTACAGAGTGTAATTATCACGCAGCTCTTTACAGTAAAGGTGTTTGTGTTTAAGATGCTGTAATTACACGTCTGATTTATCGAGCAGGTTTGTGTTGGCTCTAGACGAGGGCGGGACCAGAGAACTCTCAGTGAGGTGCACGTTCGCTAAACACCACAACGGTAAGTGTGTGTGTGATTGTGTGTGTGTTAGCATGTGCCAATAAGCTGAGCCAAACATCTGTTCCTGCTGTGAGCATCTGCTCAACAAGCTAAATGACTCATGTTTTATTACCATAAATATATCACCACTTTTGTGAAACACAAATACTTTTTTTTTTTTTTTTTTAGGGGACCTAAGCAGAGCAAAACCCCAGAGCTTAAAATCTCTCAGAGGAATATAAATATGTTTCATAATACCCGAGGAGACGTCCGCTGAGGCAGAAGAGCTGTGGCATTATTATTGGAAGTTTGTGTGAATCTCTGATTGGACATTTAGCTGTAAACACTCGCGGTCGTAGACATGAGGGCGCTGACCGAGTACTGAAGGTATCACAGCCGTGCTGATATTCAGTACAACAGCACGACCTCGAGTGTGATATCACTTTTATACAACAGGTCCACAAACACCATTTATTATCAACAGATTATGATTTGTTTCCGCCCACACACATCCTTCCACACCTGGAGGAACAAAGTAACTGTGACTGGTAGAGCTGGCGACCTACAGTTAGTGTAATTAACAGTGTAATTAAAGTAGTGGTAAATTCTTCCCGGTACTGTATAACCAAAAGGTGAGGAGAATAAACCATGGAGATGGTGGACAGTCCTGAGAAACTCACCAGATTTACTGTATATTTACACTTATTACACTTTAGAATATCAGCTCTGTTAACTTCCTGGGGTCGTTCTGGGGTCGAATCCCAAATAGTGTTAAATGGAAAGCTAGTGCACTATGTAGTGCACCAACACTAAGTAGTGCCCTTGATCAGGGGTTAGAGAGTGATTTGGGATTCAGCCTTGTGTTAGAAGCTAGTTAGCTTTGTAGCTAAGCGTTAGCTACAGAACGACGCGGACGGTTCAGAGACGATTCAGAAGGACGAGTTAGAAGTGATTAGTGCAGAGACGGCGTGTTGTTTAAGACGCCATAACGTTATCAGATAAACCTCACAGTGCTGTTACTGTCTAATATCAGCACTCGGGGAATAACGCCTCTCGTCTAGCAATCAGGATTTAAGTATCATTGTTTTAGTTCACATCTTCATGAACTATGTTCTCAGTTTTCTAGTGGTTAGCGGTTAGCGGTTAACTACACTGATATCAAGTTGTTTGAAATTTGCATAATTATGTATATTTATATATCCTGGTGTTTGTAAAAGGGCTCCGTCAGATATTTTTATAAGAGTTTGCATTCCCATTGGCTTTACTCCTTAGATGTCACACACACACACACACACACACCAGTAGTGCGCAGTGTGTTAAATACGGGACTGAAGAGCACGCTGAGATGTGAAAAGCCCTTGTTGTGCTGCAGGTGGACCGTGATTGGTTTTTGGCACGGCGGTGAATGTCACCAGCATCGCCGGGACCCTGGAGTTCCGCTCAGAGCTTCATTACCAGATTAATCCGTGTGTAATACGAACTCTCTGAGCAGCACTGCGACTGGAAAGGTCGCTCTCGACAGCTTCTTTTAATCTCTCCGCACTTAAAGACTGTAAGGCTGCTGCGTTGATTTTCCATTTTCAAAGACATAAACACATTAGCTATAAGGAGGAGCCACTGATTACAGGATTGTAACACACACACACACACACACACACACACACACACTCCAGAGAAAAAACGTTGGAGATTTTTCCCCACACTTTCACTCTCGTCCTTGAAATGTTTTTATTGTCATGTGATATTTGCTAAAGCGGCCTGAGATCAAACATGGGGGAGAAAACACTGAAAAACTGAAAAGTGCTGCAAGTTTCCTCCTCACACACTTTAGAAACGAGCGGCACTGATCGATCTGATCACTGAAACACAACCCAACCGGCACGTTCCATCAGAAGGGCTGCGTTCCGTTTATTTTATCATGATTAATATCATTATCTCTCGATCTTATCTTGGCGGCGATTCAGTTAAACACATTTGTGTTAAAAATGAGTCTTAATCCTGCGCAAAGCAGAAACGACACGGAGGATGTTCCTCACACGATATAAATCAGACAGTATCGGGCCTGGGTTTATTATTTGGCTCTTATTATTCAGATTATTTCCAGAAACGTGGATTTTCCACTGGAATAGTGAAGATCAAATGATCGTACAGATACAGACAGACGCGAGCGCTTGTGATCTTACACCTGCTGTACAGTAAGATTAGCTGTTCTCAGTTAGCTGTTCCCTCATGCTAACACTGATTTTACATGGGGTCGTTCAAGTCAAACCAGGACTGAATGAAGACAAAAAAAGTGACAGACATTTACAGAAGACTTTAAATACATCTGATCGATTCCAGACATCTGAACGGTGCAAAATGCTTCATTCTTGAAAACTGAAAATCGACATGGACAACCTATTGCCACATCCCCCATACAGTCCTGACCTCGTTCCAAGCCATTTCCACATGGAGGTCCTGGGAGTCCGGTGTTTCTGACATGAATCAGAAGAGAGAACTTTCTACCTTGATGGTGTCCAGTCTGTAGTGAGACACTGTGATCAGTGCATTAGTGTATCAGGGGATTATATAGAGAAATAAAGGGAGTTTTTACTCTCAGGA
>JAQMYJ010000018.1:872138-884575 GCA_030014305.1 Clarias laeviceps | reverse complement strand
AAATAAAAATCAGGAACCATCATGGAGTTAGAAAGTGTTCTAAAACTTTTGAACAGTAGTGTATATATATATATATAGTACAGCATATACAGAATAAGACTTAAGACTTATGTTTTTTTTTTTTTTACCTTGTACGAGGTTATGACTTTATGATGCTGATGAAGTTTTTATTTTTGTACTTTTTCATATCGCTCTGCCGCAGTGGAGTTCGACCTGGCAGGCCAGGAAATATCGCTCAGCACTCTGAAAATATTCTGATCATTTCCCATGAGAGGAGCGCGAGTGTATGTGTGTGTGTGTGTTTGTGTTAAAGGAGGATGGGGGACTGACAGTGAAAAGCTACTATAAGTATTTATTATTCATCCGTGCTGAATAAAGGCGTTGGCCATGTGCAGATATTTCCATCTTTATAACACAATAATTAAAATACTCTGATTTGTTAATAGTGCAGTATTACTCTACATTATATACAATCATGTTTAAACATAAATAAAAAGTGTAAAGACAGCAGATACTTGAACAAAAACACAATATCCTGAAGATTAAACTGTATATCTGATGTATGTTTACTGCATATTACAATATATTCCATTTCCATAAAAAGTTTTTTTTTTAAAAATTGGTGTTAAAAAAAACAATATATATATATATATATACTGTATATATATATATATATCAGGTGTTAATATTGTAATAAACTCTATAAATAGAATCCGTTATGAGTGAACGCCTACGCATCAGTCACTCAGGCATCAATATCGGACCCCAATAATCCACCCGCAGAGGAATGTCTTACTTTATCACTCAAATAAATGGCAATATGATCAAAGCTGATTCTGTGTGTGTGTGTGTGTGTGTGTGTGTGTGTAAAACTGAGCTGCTTTGTGCTTTATGTCACTCTGGAACTCGGCCGAGGTGCAGAATGAAAAACTGAAAGCTGATCACACCTCAAAACACTCGCACACAAAGATGGTCATTGTGATCATCTGTGTGTGTGTGTGTGTGTGTGAGACTTCTCCTCACCCTCGTTTCCTACCGCTCCTCTCTGAGAGGCCACTTCCTGCTGAGCTCTAATCTGAGCTTTTTCTAAAATTAATCTAACAGAATATTATTATTATTATTTAATGATTTTTTATGTTATTTGCACTTAATTCTGGACTAATTTATTATTTCTAAACTAAATATGACTTCAAGCAATGATGTTTTATGAATCATACTTTCTGAGATAAAAGCACAAACATTGTTAATTTAGCTTTTTATTACTTTAGTGTAAATATTGTAATGCTAGTTTGTGATTAGCCTACCGTATGTTCTACAATGCTAATTAAGTTTTTGCCTGATAACTAAAATGGTTTAAGTTTAATGATCACTGATGTTAATTCATGTATTTACTACAATGCTGGTTTATAATGCAACTTGTTTACTGTTATGCTAGTTCATGTATTAGCTTGTTAACTATAGCGCTAGTTTGCTTTTGTATGTTGTCTGTTTGTCTGAATATTACAAACAT
The DNA here is from genome assembly GCA_030014305.1 of Clarias laeviceps. NCBI lineage: Eukaryota > Metazoa > Chordata > Actinopteri > Siluriformes > Clariidae > Clarias > Clarias laeviceps. The sequence goes on along the minus strand of JAQMYJ010000018.1, from coordinate 883,065 downwards.
ATTGTGTGTGACATGTTTAACATTCAGTGATGGATTGGAACCCCTTCCTGGTGCCCTAAGTCTCCTAGGATGGGCTCCAGGGCCCCCATGACCCTGTATACAGGATAACGTGGTATAGAAGAGGAGTGAAATGAATGAATGCTTAGTGTCGCTTTGTTTTTTTTGTTCTTTTTATTTAGCCATATTTTTTTTCATTACATTTCTATGAAATATCACCAAAAAAGAAAACAGAAACAAAAACCATAAGGCTGTGAGACCACACCCAAAGCATTTAAGTGAAGGTAAGGAAAACAGAACAACACACTCTCATCTTAAAAAGGGGTCAATCATTAGCATTGACCTCTAATAAAAATAATATGAGTCCCAGGTATGTGAAGAAAATGTTTTGTGTGTGTGTGTGTTTTGATGGTCTATGCGTAAAGGTCTCAGCTCGGATCTCAAGCTTCAGGAACCTCGACATGGTGCCTCTCCAGCAGCTTCAGAAAGCCTCCAGATGTTTATGAGCGTTTGTTATTGTCATGCGATCCTGAGGAAAGTTCCAGATCTCCGTAGAGAAGAGGCATCAGAGCTGTGTCAAAATTCACACACAGGTGAGTGCGCAGGTCACACGGCTGGGAAACGACTCAGAAGCAACAGAGCAACGGGAACATGGCGACGACCGACACACACGTACACACACCCACACACTGCTGTAGCTTCAACCCACTTCACACATGCAGGTTTCACACACTTCTGCTGTTTTAACTGGCTTATCACGGCGTGGTTCAGGCCGCTGCCAAACGGTGGGGTCCTTCTACTTCAAAGATCACAGTTACCATGGTTACATTCTAATTTACACGCTAGTTTACGGTCATGCTAGTCTGTGTTTTAGCTCGTTTCTCTATCATGCTAGATTATGAGCCAGTCTTTTTACTATTATGCTACAGTAGGTCTATACTTGTGTTTTACGCTTTTAAATATAAAGTTTGTACGTTAACCCATTTCCCATCACACTACTGATTGTTATGATGCTAGTTTTTACTTTAACCTGTTTTCTGTCATCCTGGTTTAACACGGTAATTTGTGAAAAGCCTGTTAATGCTAGTTTGTGATTAGCATGTTTACTATAATGCTAATTTATAGTAAAGGTGTTAGCTTATTCATCGTCTCTATAATTTTTTTGAGAATACATGCTTGTGTAATGAATGTTTTACATAATAAAAGTTTTATCCTGTAAAAAAGAGCGGGAGTTTGTTTGAGGTGACGTGTAAAGATAAAAGCAGAACTGAGAATTGAAATCGACCTTGAACGTGTTTGCTAGCTTGAACAGGCTACGGTAGTACAATTATTATAAAGTTCAGTTATTTCTCAGTCCAGTCTGGTGTGTGTTTCACGCTAATCTATTGTAATGTGCTGTTATTCTGAGTCATTGTTGATCTTAGCATGTCGCACCCCTGAAATTATGCCTTTCTGATTACACACACTGACCAACATGTGTTTGACATTTTTTCCTCGTTTGCTTCTGGCCTGCAGCTGGAAATACGTATAGACCACATAGTATGTGTATTCATATACAGTCCTGCATGCGTGTGTGTGTGTGTGTGTGTGTGTATGTGATGTATATGCGGGTCAGCAATGACTACCTTCGTGTAAGCTTTATTTTCTCTCGCTCCCACGCCGAGGTTTAATGAACACGGTTCTGACATGCGTTCGGCGCTGCGGTGGGGCTTCTCCTCGCTCTGCTGGGATTCGTAATGATAACGGGGTTGTAAGTGTATATACACACACACACACACACACACTGACCTGCGCCACACAAATAGTACATCTATTTGAGGATGATTGTTTTCTTTTACTTTTTTTATTTTTTTTAATTCAACCGCGACCTAAACTTGGCAAAAATGAGTCGGATTCCCGTGAGGAGGAACAACAGGAAACGAGCGGCTGTAAAACTGAGATTAGACGTTACGGGACTAATTTTAGTGATGTCTCCTGTCCAGGTGATGTGTGATTATTATACGTGTATCTCACTTATTGCTCCTGAAAAGTCTGCTTGCTAGCAGTGAGGGAGCTGTATTTGGGAGATATTAATCAAGTGGAATTAGTTTCTCATTCTCTGTAGGTTTGGACTTGGCTGTTATTTGCTTGGAGAGTGCTGTCGCAGGCAAAACGCGCAAATCCTTAAAGGATTCTTTAGTCATGAGTTAAACTCACTTAACCCCAGATCACAGAGCAGTGGTGGCCCAGCGCTGGCCATATTTTTATCTGGCCTACATACAGTGATGAACTCATCAGAATCTCGCAGCCAAGACACTAAACTCGGCCGTAATGAGACCGCACCGTACACTCGGAGCGCTTTCGGTCACACTGAGATCATCAGACCCACGATGCATCATTCCTCTACCTGACCAGCATGTTCCTGATGCTATTACCACACGCTGGGTCCAGTCCTCATATCACTGGGTGTTGATTCATTCTCTAAATTTGCAGATTTTATATTAACGTCCTCGCTCTGATACTTTACGGTTGCTACAGCAACGGCTTATTGACTAAGAGTTGGAGACTTCCTTTTCATCTATTTTTAGTTACATATAATGTTTTGAAACAATTTAGTTTCTGTTCATACTTTACGTTATAGCAGCTCTAAACATGAAGCGTAAACTCCTCTGTCGGGCTACAAACTGACACTGGCGACTCCTTCCATACATGCTACATAAACTATGTGTATCCTTACAGAAAACTCCAACCTCCCTGTGAACGAGCTATTACTATGGAAACCATAATATATCAGAGCGAGCACATTAACATAAACCTGCACTACGGTCGGAGCTGCTGTTACAGAAAACTAATCAACACCTTCTGACCAATCAGAGCGCAGAACGGAGCGGGATTATAAGACATTATAGCACAGTGTGAGAGTATGAGTGTGACCTGTAGTGTAAAAGTACTCTCTCTCTCTCTCTCTCTCTCGCACCCAAATGTTTCCTCGTGGCCCCAAACTGCCCCCTTCAACACTCCTGGAAAAATCTTTGCAAAATTTTCCATGAGGCTAAAAACGGCGTCCTGAAACCTGGCACAGACCCCCGGTGCCCACCTGTCGCTGACCCCAGCATACACACACACTATATATATATATATATATATATATACACACATACACACACACACACACACCACATGTATACCTATTTCCAGAGTAATATTTATAAACATAATTAAATCAGAAAATCCAATTTATTATGAGTCCATGGTGCGCTGCCTAAAATCACAGCACTGATGCTCGGACGCCAAGGAGCCGAGGAGCCGATGAGATGAGGAGATGAGGAGATGAGATGGGGACTCGAGGAGAGAGTGATTTATCCGAATGACTCATGAGGAGGAAAATGCAGACATACGATGAAGTACAGACTCACTTACTGCACATGTGTATATACATATATACTGTACATACAATCAGATAAACAAATGAATAAATAAACATATACACATCTCACACACAGATCTTCAATCAGTGAATGTTCATGACTGTGCACACACTGCCCTCCGCTGGCCTTACTCGTCCCCCTGCTGGGAAAAAAACAACAACCTCTAATGGTTTCCATCATGTTATAAGAATCAGCCTAATGGTTTCCACTGCATTCTTTAGATTTTACTGAAGAACACTGGACTGATTTTTTTTAAAGAAATAAATAATTCTGTGATTTCTTTTCAGATTCTTACACCATCTAAGATCCCTGTGAGTCCTGTAACAGACTTGGTGACAGTGTGTGTTCTCTCCCACAGTGTGTGTTCTCTCTCTGGCTAATACCGTATGTGCAGCCGAGCTGTGAGTTTGCCGTCGTCCTATTGGTGGATTGTAAACGAGCGTCATGGCAGCGCCTGTGCTTTCAGAGTTTAAAAACTACTTTCTCACATGGATACAGACTTTGTCACACTTTGTCATCAGTTGCAGCAGCGCTAAACTTTGCATTACGCAGTCTAAGAAGAATTTTTACGCATTTTGTGCGAGACAGCACGATTCAGCTTCCCAGAAGTGTGTTAAATTTCTGCGGATCATCAAATTAAACTTTGTTTTCTCCCCGAGGTTTTATTAAACACATTACACAACCTGAGTGTTTTGTTTTTACGCACACACACACACACACACATACACGCGCATGCACACACACGTCTCCGGTGATTAACCGAGTGTTACACTAAAATGAGATCAAAGATAAAGACAAAATGTACTATTTACGCTTGTGTGTGTGTGTGTGTTTTACCCCTGATGACTCTGAAGCCTAACTGCACACACAACCCCAGCGCACAGCCCCAGTGTTTATGTGGTATCGGGTTGTGTGTGTGTGTAAACAAAGCCAGAGGCTACTTATAGTCTACACGACTTAGTGAAAGTGGCTCACAGGGCCACCGTCTTTCCCAAATCACGTCATCTCTGACCTTTCTGCTGTTTGGAGAAGGTGTTTGATTTCCCCTGCTCTCTTTTCTCCAGCCGCAGAAGCAGCGACGGCTGTAAAAGAGCGCCTTTGTCCCGGTCGGACCGAGGCCAAACCGCAAGCGAGCAGCACAGGACCAGCCGCGTGCTCCTCATCCTCACCTGGCTTAAATTAAAGCTGTCAAAGGAAATCAAGCAGCTGATTTAAAAAGGGGAGATGATTATAAACTGCGGCGTTGCGGCCTAGCGAGTAGCGAATGGTTAAACCAACACGCTCGGGTTTTATTACCTGACCTGCGAGGCTAATGATGCTAACAATGACAGGAAGCTGAAGAGCTTACGGATGAAGACTAGCTGGTGAAGACCATGGTTACATTCTAATTTACACGCTAGTTTACGGTCATGCTAGTCTGTGTTTTAGCTCGTTTCTCTATCATGCTAGATTATGAGCCAGTCTTTTTACTATTATGCTAGTTATGCTGGTGAGGGAATATAAATGAATAAATCTACACTATGGACAAAAAAAGTCACCACCTGGATGTAACAAGCGAATAGTTACGAGGCTTCCGCTGGATGATTACTGCAGTGATTAACGCGGTTCAGCTGCAACAAGTCATTTAACCCTAACTGATGCAGTGAGGAGCATCTCACACACCCATGTGACACATCCTGTGGGCGTGGCAAAGATGTTCCTCTGTTTCAGAAACGTCAAATTATTGTTCTGCATCAAGCAAAGAAAACAACTAAAGAGATTGTGAAAACTACTAAAATTGGGATCGTGGTGACCCATCATCATCTTCGAGGAGGAAATGTGGTCAGAGAAACATCCTGAATGAGCGTGATGGGAGTTCACTTACACGCATAGAGACTTACGGCTAAGTTTAATAGTGGAAGTAAAAGCATTTCCACCCTACAATATGATGAGAACTTTTTGGGAACTAAACAGCTGTGTGGCCTTAATTCAATTCAATTCAATTCAATTTGTATAGCACTTTTAACAATTGACATTGTCACAAAGCAGCTTTACACAATCAAAAGAATTAAGTTTGTATGAAATGTGAATATGTATGAATCAAAATGATAAGATTGTCCCTGATGAGCAAGCCGAGGACAACGGCGACAGTGGGAAGGAAAAACTCCCTGAGATGGCAATAGGAAGAAACCTTGAGAGGAACCAGACTCAACAGGAAGCCCATCCTCATTTGGAGAAACCAAATGACTTAAGAAAATGACTTTTCAGTGCTAATCAGAAAAAAGGCTTCAGTTTGCTAGGAAGCAAAAAGAATGGACTTTGGAGCGATGGAAAAGAATCATGTGGTCTTGTGAGTCCAAATTTTCCCTGTTCCAGAGAGGAGGGCGTGTCAAGGTAAGAAGAGACGCTGATGAAGTGATGCCACGCAGGGCCTAAGGCATGGAGGATGAAGCCTCTGGAGACAGTGTTATGATCTGGGGTTGATCAGTTACTCAGGTCGAGCAACAGCAACGTTATGTGGCAATAAACTGAAGTCAGCTGAATGTACTGAATCACCAGGTTATCACATCTATGGAGGGTTTATTCGCTGATGGCACGCGCCATATTCCAATATAATGATCTCTGAATTTATTGGGCTCAAACTGTGAAACAGTGGTTTGGGGAGCATTAGACATCACAGAGACATAAAAGACATAACGAGTCCAGACCTTTACCCCAATGAAGATCTTTGGGACGTGCTGGAGAAGGCTTTACACAGCGGTCCGACCCCTTACATCATCACTACAAGATCTTGGAGAGAAATGAATGTGGTGACGTTGCATCAGCTTATCAAAACAATGCCACGGCTGTAATCAAAGCAAAAGGAAGTCTGATGAAATATTAAAATGTGTGTGCCTTTTTTTTTGGCCAGGGGTGTGTGTGTATATTGTGTACATATATACATTGCTCTTTAATGAATAAATCATTTTGTTGCCAGGTTGAGTAACTCTGTGCAGAAACACAGGAGCGTGAGAGCCGAGTCCAGATCTAACGGCTGGGTTACACAGCATACGCTCAGCCGAGTAAGCTCTTCTCTCTTTTTTGGGGGGAGTTTATTATGTGCTCAGACAAAGTGTTTTCAGCATTTTAAATCCAGCCTCATCAAGTCTGAATAGCGAGGGAGCGTTTTACAGAGGACACGAGGGAGGAAGAAAAAAACAGGCTCTGTGTGGAAGAAGCCAAAATCCGCCTCGCTTCAGGGAAGTTTGGCGCAGTTCATAAGGCTCTCGTCCTGATTATCGAGGAAAGCGCGAACACAGCAGAACACTGTGTGTGTGTGTATGTGTCTGTGTGTGTATGGGGACCTGAGGGAAACAGTGAGGTTCAGCTGAGCAGAAGAAAAAATAAAGACCCTGTTTGGCCTCTTCACTTTTTCTTTGCCTCAAAAACATATCTTTGGGTTTTGCACTGAATTTTGTATGCATTTTCTCTTCCTGGTGTGTGTGTGTGTGTATGTGTGTGTGTGTGTGGTTTTATATTAATGTGTGCATACCAAAAAGTTGCTCTCTATTCATTTTTTCTCGGTGGGAGTGCAGGGTGAAACGCGACCCTCCACCGTTCCTCCTGATGCCCGAGCAGCTCTGGCTCTGATTGACGTGTTTTGCTTTCTGACAGCGGCTCTGACCCGAACACACTTCCTCCACACACAGAACTCCAATCCGTCACTCGGGGTCGTGTCTCATTATCCCCCAGGCCTTCTCCTTCATTCTATTACATTATAATTACAGCATTTATTTTAGAATCCATTATAGGTGTCATTATCATCTCCTCACTATTAGCAGAATAAACAGCGCTGAGAATTAGACCTGCGTCTGACGTCTGCTGCTTTAGTTCTAATAAACCACCTGTTTAAAATCAGCAAACCATTTGTCTTTTGAACACATTTTTGGCTAAAAATGTCCTGAACATTAACCCTTAAGCAGGTGAAAAACCACAGTGTCAGGGCCAGTATCAGTGCCGCAACACGTTTGTAGATAATAAGTATTTTTTTATTTTTGCACATTTTTTTGTTTAAATATCAGTGCTTTTAATTTTTTTCATATTTTTATTTATAGACACTTTGTGGAAAAATCATTACCCTAGACTGCCGAGGAACCATATATGTATGTTAACACATACAGTATATAGTACACACATCACTGCCTTTGATTTGCAACATGATGACAAGAAAGTTCAAAAAGTCCTGAAATTTACACTTTTTTCATTTCTAAGTATTTTGATGAGCACCCTATAAATGTCTCTAACCGATCCGTAGTGTGATGGTGCTGTATTTGACCACAGAAAACCCTGTGGACTGTAAGCAGCAGCGGGCCGAGCACAGCTCCCTGAGGGACGCCCTGTGTAACCACAACAACAAAAGGACTTTTATTTTTATTTTTTATCAGCACATACGCATAAAACATGTCCAGTGTTAGCAACCAAGCTACAAAGCTAATAGAGCTACAGTAACAGGTCATGTATGTGTGTGTGTTTTCACCCGATTAAGGGTTAATCAGCTCAATGTTTCATAGCATCACAATTTGGAAATAAATTTTAAATACAAACCTATTGCTTTATGAGTGTTTATAAACAAATGGTGTGTTTAGAGTCGATAGGAGTGTGTGATTAACTTAAATGCTAAACTCGTAGCTGTAAGCTTTCATTAAATGTTGTCGTCTAGCAGTACAGATTTCAATTTCGGCCAAAATGTTCCCATAATAAACTGTTTAAATGAAAAATTAATTAATTAAGTAATTTTTTATTTCTGAAACTGCTTTGTGGAATTAAAATGCATCCCATTTTCATTGTGTTAATGAACAAGAAGGATTTAGTATAAAAAAATGCCGCAAATTTTTATAATAATAATATTTTAGAAGATCAAAGTACAAATAATGAAGCACTGCATAGTCTTTTAATAAACTATTACTTTACATTACATACCGTTACATCATTGATCTTTTATAAAAGTCACACACACAATCCGGATCTCTGAGGAACATCCCGGGGAACGGCGTTCTGCATGATCCAGGTCGACGTTCCAGAAGCTCTTCTGCTCTCTTTAATATTTAACACTTTCCTCTCTACCTCTTGATGGCAGCATCCGCCTTACCCATGATGCTTCAGGGCAGATGTAAGGAAGCGGATACACACCTCCAGGACTCGAGGGCCAAACAGCAAACACAGGATGAGAAGAAGAGAGAAAGTCAGCATCCGTTCCTGCTGATGAGGAGCTTTACTTTATTCACTGCCTCAGCTGGAGTCGAATTATTAACACCAAACCAGAAGCGACGCCCGAATCCAGAGCGTTGTCCTTTTAACCCTGCCTTTTATAGTATTAACGGGTTTCTTTTAGAAATGGTTCATTATGTAAATTAGGCAATAAATAAATAAATAAGAATTTGTTGATTTGCATATTTGCATGTTATTATGTCTTCTTTTTTTTTCTTCTTCCCTGGAATCTTCCTCACTTGAAAGCTCAACCAGACAGCAGGCTTTACTCTCATCTTCCTCCTTAGGATTAATTTAATGATTTTCTATTTTCAGGTGTTGCTACATATCTGAAAACATGGTGTGTGTGTTTAAAAGAATTCTGGACATTTTTCCTTTAATAGACATCACACAGTGAATATTTCACTCAGCTCAACCCCTGTCCACATGTGAACTACACAACTACACAACTTAATGATCATAATTAAGATCAGTTTAATTTGCATAATTAATGGTTCTGAGTCTTAAAAAATGGTCTACACAGAAACTACAGAAGAGTTCTAAAGAGGAACATGTGAAGAACCCTTAAATTGGTATTTAAAACATTTCTGTTTAAATTGTTAAATTTTATGCAGGAACAAAAGTAAAAGTCATTGCTGAAATCTGATGTTATGTTATTGTTTATATACAATAAACTATAAGCTGTATTTATCTACAGGAATCTTGTTGTAATGTGTTAAATCTAATTCTTTGTTATTACTGCAAACATTCTTACTGTTTCCTGGTTTTAAACTTTATTTTCTACAGTAGCTTTTCCAAAGTCATTGGCAACATTTTGCTGTAAAATCTCCATTTTGTTTTTGTCCTGCTTAGTTTTTACATTTCTACAGAGTGACATCAATCTTTCCCGCCTGAGAAGCACTACAGGGAAAAACACGTCTGCCGTTCCTGCTCAAACCCCGAATAAAGAGCGCTTCTGCATTTCTCTCATCTCTCCCGTTCCTTGCGAGATGGAGCTCAGACACAGGTTCAGGACGAGCTGCACGGCATACTGATCACGCAGAGAGAAATACATTCTGGTTCCACTTTTATGGACCTCCAAAATGAGGACATTTTTCAAGCGAGGCTCATGCAGCAGAGGCTTGGAGGAGACGCCGTGAAGTTTCTCCTTGAAAAGGCGAGAGCTGCATGGGTTCACACGCTGATCTTCGAGCTCTGAGGCGTGCTGCGTTCCAGGTGAACACCGACATGTCATTAACATTCTCCTTCACCGATACAGCCTCATTAAACTCTCATTAAATCAATCCTGCACTGACGTTTCATCCTTTATGAATTTGTACCTCAGTGTCATGAACACAGTGTGTCATGGAGATAGTTTGTCACCTCTAGTCATTTTTGACTCATTATGTACTAGTCTTATGTTTGTCCAGTTAAATGCTTTCTAGGATGTAGTATATAATCCCAGTCTCCAGGCCATATAGCTTGTTAGCTAGTTTTTAAACATTTCATGTGGACTTCTGGCTCCTTCTGGCTCTCCGTTTCAGTTATGATGTCATGGTTAGTCCTGCCGGAGTCCCTGCTTGCACTCTGAGACTGTGATCATACCTAACGGCCATATCTCCTTCTTTTTTTCTTCCCTTTTCTTCCCTGTCTCTCTCTCTCTCTCTCTGTCTCACTACACATATAGCTCCTGAGCTGCCAGAGATCCAGACCTCCTCTGTCCTCTGGACCTGTCTGACTCGTCCTGGTGTCTCGCTTCTGGTTGAAGATCTGGTCACATGGATGCCGCGTGTGGTCTGTCTTAGATGCATGTGGTGACTGGGGATGGTTCCACTTTACAATGAAGACGATCCTGTCCTCGGCTGATGCAGACAGCTGTTCTCTGAGGACTTGATAGTTCAGGACTGGAGTTTCCTACAGTCTACCTGAGCCTCCAATAACGATCTGGACTCCATATGAACTTAAACACATCTCCTGTTATACTGAACTTCCAGCCTCCTAACACACAGTATGAATGCAGATCAATCCCTGCTATCGGTTATCACCCAGATGAGGATGGGTTCCCTGTTCAGTTTGGATCCTCTCAAGGTTTCTTCCTATTACCATCTCAGGGAGTTTTTCCATTGGCACCGTCGTCCTCGGCTCGTTCATCAGGGACGATCTGATCATTCTGATTCATAAATGTGATAAACAGTGTTGGGCGACGTTACTTTTTAAAGTGCGCATGCATTACTTTTTAAAGTAACTCCTTTGTGATTCCTCATGCATGTTGTTTTAGTCAAGACCTTTATAATTATTCTACCATCATCACTCAGCGA
>JAQMYJ010000018.1:856354-866627 GCA_030014305.1 Clarias laeviceps | reverse complement strand
ACAATCACTACATTATCACTACACACCACAACAACAATCACTACATTATCACTACACACCACAACAACAATCACTACTCTATCACTAAACACCACAACAACAATCACTACATTATCACTACACACCACAACAACAATCACTACTCTATCACTACACACCACGACAACAATCACTACATTATCACTACACACCACAACAACAATCACTACATTATCACTACACACCACAACAACAATCACTACATTATCACTACACACCACAACAACAATCATTACATTATCACTACACACCACACAAACAATCACTATATTATCACTACACACCACAAAAACAATCACTACACTATCACTACACACCACACAAACAATCACTATATTATCACTACACACCACAAAAACAATCACTACACTATCACTACACACCACACAAACAATCACTATATTATCACTACACACCACAAAAACAATCACTACACTATCACTACACACCACACAAACAATCACTATATTATCACTACACACCACAAAAACAATCACTACACTATCACTACACCACAAAAACATCAGGATTTACTTTCACATCAGACTCAGACCCTGGTGTAGATGTTCATTTCATAAAATATTGTCCTTCTGTAGTTTATATTCAGTCACAGATCCACATGGTTGTTTATTATTATTATTACTATTATTATTATTATTATTATTATTATTATTATGTTGTTGATATTAATTACTATTAATTAATTATTATAAATATTTAATTATTAAATTAAAGTATTAACTATAACCTATTAATTACTATAAATAATTATTAGTAAATATAAAAAAATATTATGACAGAATATCAGCATTGTCACAGATTACTGCAAAAATATCTGTTTTAAGTCAAAAACAGCATAGTTTGTGTTTGTAATTTGTAGTGAAAGGAATCACCATATCATCCAATATCATCACAATACAAATATTAAAATTGTGATTCTACAAGTGTCATGATTTTATAAATATCCCAATTGAATATTGTTTTTCTAAAATTTTGTTACAATTTTAAACCTTTAAAAACCGAGCGCAGCATTTAAGTGATTTAAACTAACCTTTAAAAAACATTAGTTTAATAATGTTCCAAACCAATGATGAGCGGGCCCAAGCACCTGGGCCACCGCCGCCTGGGCGCTCCAAACAACCGGTCTGCTTTGTGATCATGTTAAAACGTCCAAAAAGCCCTAGATACTGGAAAGAAGCCACTCACTGTGATGTCATTCAGGTGATGACACTCAATGTGATGTCATTCAGGAAGTTACTAGCCAATTTTCAGCATAAGTTTAAGGTATCAACACAGCTAAACAATTGGAGAGGTCAAAATCCCTTCGCATTTTTGCATCCTCAATGTTTTGGCTCCGTTTGTTGTCAATCGTGTAAATCCCTAGCAGGAGTTTATCAAATTCCATTTGGTGTGTTTTGCAAACAAGCCAAAATACAACCTTTTCCACCTGTGTGCTGTTTTTTATGACTTTTTGAGCATGTTAAGACCCCTATGGATAAAAAAAATCCTTAGAAGAACAAGAGGTCTGTTATCATAGTGCTTTGGCCCTAAATATTTAACTGGGTGGCGTGTATCTCTGTCATCTGCCATAAATATTATTTCTAAACAAATAATAGCAAATAATTCACTCCTACCACATGGGATGAAAATGTGTGAATAGTTCAGAGTCCGCCACCTGTAGGATTATAAAGAAACTGCATCATTTTACCGCTTCGAACACCTCCAAAGGGTTGAGTGGCTGTGGATTTAGGCACAAGACTAAATAGCGCTCACAGTGTTTTGAGACTAGTGTAAGTGTGTGTAATTGGGGTGTTTGAGATTAATTCACTCATAGAGTTCGGAGGAAAAGGCAGATCGTGGCTTTTAATGTGTGCATAAAAAATGTGTTTCTGTTGCACCACTCAAAGCTTCTGCACTCAAATCGAGTTTGAAGTCAGTGTAGCGATACGTGAATCAATACACCGAAGAATCACGGATCATAACTAGTTTCAGGCCGTTTCTTCACAAGTTCAGTTAAGTTCAGTTATGCGACCAGGGTGTTGTGTTTCAGTGTCATGAGGTGTTTATGGTATAAAACATTTAAGACAGAAACCATGAAATCTAAACAGCTTGTGTTTTCGGATCATTAGTAGGTCCAGCGCTGATCTCCATCCTGTCTCTCTCAGTTTATAACACACACAGTCAGATATATCTGTTATAAATGTATAAATACCTCTGTAATATTGTTCCCTCTTTCTGTTTTCTAGGCACGTCTACACACTAAGATCAGCGATGTGAAGCATCCTGCGTTCGTCACCACCGCCGCGTTCTTCGTTCCTTACCTCGTTCTCACGCAGGGAATTTCCAGGATGAAGAAATTCAGTCTTAACACCATCAGGAAGTCATTAAGCATAAAAGGAAAAGAAGAGCACGAGTATGCGGTGTCGCAGCCGGACCTGTCCACCGGCTTTCCTTCGGAGCCTTCTCTTTACGGTGGCTGCTACGGCAAGGACCTCGCGGACGCTAATTTGGATAACGAGGACTTAAATCTGAAGGGATCTAAAGGTCGCTCTAAAAGCGAGGGTCTTATGGGGACGCTGAAGAGGAGACTGTCGACGAAGCAGAAACCCAAAGTCAAAGCGAGCTCTCCGTCCGTGTGTTCGATCGACGACGACGCGTTCTCGTCAGCGTCCGAGCCCATCACGTTACGCGACCTGACACCACGACGGTCTTCTCACGCGACGTCTTTACACAGCCACCATTACAGCCTGACGCCGTGGCCTCTCAGAGTGACGGCCTCCGAGGAGGCGTGCAGCGCCCGGGTTGACGCCCTGATCCCGTCAAGCAGTTCGAGCTTGTCTCTCAACGCCGTCCAGAAGAGCTTCCTTGGAGACGAGATGTTCGGCGGCGAGAGCCCTGACCCTCAGAACGGAGATCTGGAAATGGACGATCACGTGCCGGTCGTCATCGGCCTCACCGCTCAGGACTACATTCGGTACGCACTGCCTTTAGACGACGGACTTTTCGCCGAAGACGAGACGTCTCGGTCTTATTGCTTGGACGGGACGTCGCCGATGGACGTGCTGCCTCATGCTGACGAGGACTCCATCAGTCATGACCTCCTGTCTCCTGACGTTTTCATGGAGCCGTCAGTAAACCGGCTCCTCCTGAACACCGCTAGCGTTCTCCTGCAGAGCTCGCGTCTGGAGTCTCCTCTGCTACCTCCGCTTCCTGTCAGCAGCCTTCCTGTGTTCGGTGGGACCCGAGTAGCCGATTCGGTCCTGGAACAACTCAGCTTCGATCCAAACTCGGCACCGGGAGTCCAGCGGGTGTACGATGCGGTGCAGACCGGCGGCCCCATGGTGGTCACCAGTCTCACAGTGGAGCTGAAGAAACTGGCCAAGCAGGGCTGGTACTGGGGTCCGATCACACGCTGGGAAGCTGAGGAGAAACTCACAAACCTTCCAGATGGTTCCTTTCTGGTTCGGGACAGCTCAGACGAGCGCTATCTTCTAAGTTTGAGTTTCCGCTCGCAAGGGAAGACGCTTCACACCCGGATCGAACATTCCAATGGATCCTTCAGCTTCTACGAGCAGCCGGACATGGAAGGCCACACCTCAATCGTAGAGCTCGTCCACAACTCCGTCAGGGATTCGGAAAACGGCGCCTTCTGCTACTCCAGGTCGCGCTTACCCGGGGCCGTGACCTACCCCGTCAGACTGACCAATCCCGTCTCGCGGTTCATGCAGGTGCGCTCGCTGCAGTACTCGTGCCGCTTCGTGATTCGTCAGTACACGCGTATAGACCTGATCCAGAAACTGCCTTTACCCAACAAAATGAAAGACTACCTGCAGGAGAAGCACTACTGACCGACAGGACACGCCCTGCCTCGCCTCACACGCTTTCTACGATGTCATAGCGAGGGGAGGGGCTTCTCGTGGTTCGTCGTGACGTTAAAGTCCATGTGTTTACGTTTCCACCAGAGGGAAGCACTGATGATTTGTTTTTGTTTGTTAGAGTGAGTAGCAGATGAAGTATTGATCCGGTGGGAGGAGTAAACAGAGCGCCCAAAAATGAGTTTAACGAGTGAGCTGAACGAGCACTCTGGTCCGATCGGTCACATGGGGGGTTCAGCCTTAATGACATCGTTTTTTTTTATATTTTATTTTTTTTATAGCTCAATAACAAGCTATTTTATTATTTTTTTACTTTTATTACAGCTTAGTTAAAAAATATATACAACAGATTGTAATCTGACGAATTTCAAATCCATCGTTTATTTTAGCGAGTCTTTATTAAGTATAAATAAATAAAAATGACAAATAATTACGCAATTCCTAAGCTGTGATAACGCTAGCAGCGACCGTTAGAATAGCTAAGTTTTATATGTAGTGTAAAAACACAGGTACGGACGTAGCTAACTAGACGAATGCACTCTTCCACGTTTTGACCAGATCAAAACAAAAAACTCGTTGTAGTAACGAAATTTGTTTATACTGGTTGCTAAATCATAATTAGCATTAAACGAGCGTTCATACGTCCCTGATCGTTTGCGTCGATACAGATCTGCTCGTAGTTAATCAGAGTCCCTGTTCTGAATCATGACTTGTTTGTTTGTAGGTTTAATTAAAATACTTGTTTACAGAGTTGAAGACATTCCTTTACATTTCCCTGAGCAGACTCCTGTGTTCCAAACCGCTCTGTGCTCACTTACCTTCTGCACTACTCTGAGTATTTAAGTGTGTCAGGTGGAATCCCATAATGCACTGCGACAGATGGTAACGAGTACCGAGCACCCGGAGTACACTCAGTAGGGAATAGTGAGCTCGTCTGTGTTTAAACTCGACTAATGGCACGTTTGTTGCACGAGTTTTTGAGTTCTTCGTTTGTTACGTTGTGGTTCCTGAGTAAACGCGGTTCTTTTCCTCCTGCAGATCGTCACGGCTCGGTGACTAACAGATTAAAATGTTCTGTTAACTTGATGCTGAAACGGTGAAAGTGAGTAGATCAAAGGGTGGGGGGTTTAAAATGATGTCACTGATTTATTCTGATGATGTCATCATCTCCGCAGAGTTAAAACAATCTGAGTATTATTTTTTTTCAAACCCAGTTATAGTTGTGTGTTTAAGCGTGTAGGTCTCTCATCAGTGTGGGAAATTTACAGTTACAGCGTTACCTCTGACTTACTAAAGCGCCGAAACTGGAGACTCCTTCCATTTTACCTCAACATCTTTTTCTCCACGTCTGTGTGAAACCAGTCGCAGTCCAGAGTCACTCGCACTTGTTTAGGGCAGCGGCGTCTCAGTCAGTTAAGGCTCTCGGTTACTGATCAGAAGGTCAGGGTTCGAGCCCCAGCACTCAGCCAAGGAAGCCACTTTTTGTGGTCTTGATCAAGGTTCTTAACCAAATCGCCTGCAGGGGGCGCTGTATCCTGGAGTGACCCCGCGCTCTGACCACAGCTTCCTAACTAGAATGTTCAAATTGAATCTTAATGTTAATGTGTAATGAGTTCTGACCTTGATTTGGGCGTACGATGTCTATAAAGAGATTTGTGGGATATTGTGGACTTGCTGATTGTCACGTTCCTGGTCATGTGATTGACATTAATGCGTTTTATTACTGCAGTGTTTTATGGCACATGCTGATATCACACCGTTATCTTCTTGTCATTCAGACTAATCAGTGCATTTACACACTGTCGGAGAATTTATTGCACAGTTCTTGTACCTTTAGCGTTTCTTTGTTTGCCTCAGAGTTCATGATGACATCACACAGAATATCGCACCGCTCTCATCAGAGCCTGTTTTTCCTTCATGTTGTTGTAGTTTAGAAGTGAGTTGGGAGTCTCTGGTCCTGGAGGATGTGTGTGTACGACACACTCCTCGTCTCTTCGTCAGTCCGGTGCCCGTACGCTGGCGTCTCACGTTACTCGAACACGTCGTGTGCTTTTGTTCAGACCTCATACGATAAATCGGTCGAGTGAGTTCTGTGTGTCGATGTCGAAGTTAATTGTTCCGTTTTTCATATCATGACATCATCAACATCACACTTGTGCTCCACTCGTACGCTGCTAGCTAAATTTAACCATAGGAACGATTTCTAGCAACCCGCAAACACCAAAACGTACCTCCCTGAGAGCTGGTGTGGGCGGAGCTTTGTCACAAACTCATCACGACACGTGCATGCCGGACTTTCACATGTTGTTTTTATATAAAATATTGCAGTGCCAATATTTTATGTTACTCTTTTTTTTCCTTAAATGTGTTACAATGTTACATTTTAAAGCTGCAGTACGTAAAATTTTAATTGAATTTATGCATTTATTCTAAGATTTTATTTATAATCAATTTGTGGATGAGCCTCTGTTAAGCCACGCCCCTGACATCATAAATCATTACATAAAAAGTTAGCTTTTTCTTTAAAGGAAGTTTTCCTTTCTTTGTTTCAGACCACAGACACCCTTTAATACCTGAAATCAAACTTCTGCTACACTGCAGAAAAAATAGATGTTCAGACATTATAATAGTTTGAGCACAGAGTTGTACAAACACACACCTTACAGATCAGTCTGATACATTCAGTGCTTTTGGTACCGTTCACGTCGTTCTCCTAATGTTTTTATTTATTTGTTTATTTATATAAACAAAACTCAAAATGATCAAAATCTGGAAGAAAAAAAAGCAATAGAAAGCTCGATGTAAGAACAAAAAATAAACTTTCTCCTGTGAAGAAAAACACACCACATCCAAATATTATTTCCTGTTGTTGGCGCTGTTTGTCTTCTTCAGTTTAATCCATGATTTCTGAAAGGGCTGCTGATTTTTTCTTCATGTCTGGTTCCGTGTTTGTAAATAATAATAAAATAAGGACGCACTGAGTTAGCGGTGCTGAAGAGATTCCAGGTCTGTGTTTGAGTTTGTCACTTCCATCCCATTCCATTCCATTGTCGACCTCCATCCTTCTCCAAACACATTGTACCTCCTGAACCATAAGATCCAGACGCTAACTCGCGCTTGGGCTCAATATATATATATTTTTATTAAATTGTGTTGTATTCATTTTCAATAAAGCTTTCTTAATTCTCAGAAATTAAAAATCTATCAACGTACTGCAGCTTTAAAACACCAACATGCTCTCACTACTCTGGAGGTGATTACAATTTCCCTTTAGGATTAATAAACTTCTCTCTCTATCCATCTATCTTGAGCTGAAAAGTGAAGATCGCTCCATGTGGTTCATCATTTCACAACCGATCCGAGCAGGAAACGGAGCGCTGTGTTTATGCTGCTTTTTAAACGTGAGCACAATAAAGCTACGTGCGCGGGTGTCCTGCTCATGGACGTCTCGAACACCAGGTCAAGGAGACGTGTGGTACGGAGAAGGCGTGCGAGTGCTAATCAGCATAGGCCTGTCTTTAGAGAGGGACGTCTTTGGGAGAAATTTTCTTTATTGTTTTTATCCTTACTGGTACTTTTATATATATTATTTTATTTTTGTTCCCTGTGTTTGACTTTATGGCTGTCCTTCAGTCCATGGGGTTTATGGATGAATAATATTTTTGGGATGGAGTGAAGGTAAAGGTGTCGTGTGTGTGTGTGTGTGTGTGTGTGTGTGTTTAAACACACATGAGAAGAAGCTGCCCGGATTTTCGGCCGTGTTTCAGTCTCTCTTTCTCCCTCTCTCTCTCTCGCTGTGCTGGTTTTTCTGATTGCACATTTTTGAGTTAAATGTTTTATATCTGCTCTGAAATGTAAATAAAAAGACTTATTCTCAAATTCTTATTACTCTGTTGTTCTTCTTAATCTTTAGTTTAAACAGGTGCTTGAATTTTGTGAACAAAAACGTTCATTATGAAGTCAATCAGCATCTTGTATTTTTACTGAGAATAATGTGTTTTCATGTTAAAACACTGTCAATAAACCCATGTTTTTTTCCCCGCCCACCAGCCAGCGCCCTAATATCACATGACCGCATGATCGAGATGTAGCATTAACGCTTAAAGATGTAGCATTAACGCTATCATTTTTGTCAATTAACATGAATTGAGATAGTGACAGTGTTCGTTATAACAGTTTTAATGTTAATAGTCTTCACGATGTTCAAGATTTAGTTCCTGTCACTATTTAACACTTTTACTTACTTAAATTATGCAGATTTATATATGTATTAAAAAAAATAAAAACCCAACGCCTCTGTTGCCAACGCCTCTGTAAAAGTGCGCTATTCTGCTTTTACAACTAAAGCAGCCGCCAAAAGGAACAAATCCGTAAAAGTAGATGCTCTGAAGAGGAAAAGAATAAAGAGTAAGAATATTTTGTGCCCAGGTGAACTTTGACCTGAGGGTCAATTAAAAAACAAAGAGGCGGGACTGATGTACGCTGAAAAAGTGGATTAGCAGCACATCACACATCGGTTTAGCTGATAAAATTTGCTAGCGTTAATGTAATACTACTGTACATTTGAGAGGGTGTGGCCAAGTGGGTGTGCCAGAGAGCTGAGGGGGCGGAGCTACAAACTGGACGTGCAGTAAAAAAAAACAGAAATGGAAATAAAAAGTACACAGTGATTTTTGAAAGGTAATTAACTCCTGTGTGTGTGTGTGTGTGTGTGTGTGTGCTTGAGCTGCTCTGCTTTGAGTTTTCCCCTCCTCTTGGCTTGCACTGACTCCTCAGCGCGCTTTATTACACACCAGGACTCGTGGTTATTTGGATGTGCTGTCCGTCCCTCGCCTCTCCTTTTAATTGGTTTCGTTGGAGCTTCTCGTCTCTAATGTGCTCCCGCGAGGGTTTTAAACGTTTCCCTGCCGCCCTGCGCCGGAGCGTTTTTCATTACAGTCGACTCACATGCTGACGGTTCAGAGGAAGGTGTGAGGAGACGACGTGCAGGACGTCGGCCAGATCCTCGGCTCATTACGGCTCATCAATCTCACTTATCCTCTGGAACTCTCTCATGATGCTGCATGAGCAGAACACTTTTAGTGCTGATGGCAAATATGTAGTTTAATATCGCACATCTATAAAGAATAAAACTCTCAGGGTGTGTTTAAGGCTGGAAAGACTTTAAGTAAATGTTGTTAATAGTAGAGACAAGTCAAGTCTGGATTCATATTTATTTCAATAAAGATAAAGACAATTAGATCCATTAAAGGTTCTTCAGTTGTTCTTCAGGTCTAAGTCTAACGCACTGGTTTGTTCTTACAAGTTCTTCACTTGTTCCTCATTAAACACCTTGATGTTCTACATCGAACCCTTAAGAAACTACATTGTAAAAAAAAAAGTGTCTTAACCCCAGTAAAGTCTGCAAATTAAAACGAAGAGATTTTACTTAAAAGTCTACTTTTGAAACTTTTCTTAATTAAAAGTAAAAAATGCAGAATAATATTTTGTGTCTTCGTTATATTCACAATTGTCAAGTCAAGTCAAGTCAAGTCAAGTCAAGGAGGCTTTTATTATCATTTCAGCCATATACAGTGAAATCACCCAACGTTCCTCCAGGACCTTCAGGACAAGGTGCTACATACTGGATATATAACATAAATGAACAACATAAATTAACAAAACTAACTAGCTAAGACATCTAATAATAAAAAAAGCTCAATTATTTTGCAGAACTATTGACAATAAATGTAAAGAATGTTGACGTTCATGGGAACTGAGCATGTCTCAGTAAATATTTTAAGATTTCTTGTCTGATGCGTCGAAGGAAAGTTGTGCACCAGGCTGTGCTGTATTTCTGCTGGTTAGTTTCCACACACCAGAAAACTAGAGAGCGTTTCAGTCACTGCACTGTTGGATAAGACTTTTAGAGAATATAAAGTATTAGGATTTAGTTAAACGTTATTATAACCCTTTTAGACTTTTTCAGACTATAATTTTTTTTATTCCAGAACAGCTGACCTTCATGTCGTAACTAACAACTGTCTAATACTGTTGTTGTTGTGGTTGTTACTTAATTCCATATGTTTTATTTTATAGTTTTTAAAAAAAATTCAGCATTGTTCTAGAATGTAGAAAATAAATTATAAAACAAGAAACGTTATATTAGATTATACGTCCAAACTTTTGACTGGTTCTGTATTTAAATGATTCAAGTTGGCTAACATTGTTGTAGCCGTATTAACTAAACAAACTTTCATTAACTAATCAAATCATCACTTACGTTCATCGTTAAATACCTTAGAAACCTATATATATATATATATATATATATATATATATATATATATATATATATATATATAAAGACTCTCTCACAA
>JAQMYJ010000018.1:726717-738786 GCA_030014305.1 Clarias laeviceps | reverse complement strand
CTTCCATTTCAAGTGGAGAGATATTTGACCGACAGCCTAAAACAAAAGCCTAGGTGTGATCACAACCCCCTCCTAACGACCGTGCCATGAATCACTTGGTTTGACCACCTAAGAAGTTCGCTTCAATGTATGCTGATGTTTTGCAAGTATTTTTATCGCCATTCAAAGGCTTACAATTCATTTAGTTTACATTTCTAGCAGATGCCACTGAAGCAGCAACGGAAGCAGCCAAAAAACTAAAAACAAAAACTTGTTTTTTGCTGTAATTTAAAGCTGAATGTTGCTTTACATTTATAGAATTTTTTTTACAACAAAATATTTGTTTATATAAGATGGTGAGGACCTCAGGGTGGTTATTTAGACCCTGCTAAACAAAACAAAAATACTGTAACTGATGTAGGGTGGCCCCTTATCATTCAAATCACTGAGGAAAATTTAAATATTGTTTCTCTTCTGTTACATATAATACTTTTATCAGATATAAGAACATTCACAGTGTGGTGATCTTTTATAAAATGATTTAAGAGATGGCAATTACTTTTTACTTTCTTTTTACACACTTTTTAAAGGGGAAATCAATTACTATTAAAAGTCCTTGAAGGTGCTGCCCCTATAGTAAAGTTGGGCATTAGTTTAGTTTAGTTTAGTTTAGCAGCAAATTTTAAAAAAGCCCACTCTCCCCACCAAGCCATGTAGACTAGCATCTTCGCTGGTGGGGAAGGTTTTTCAAGCAGCGGGTCAGGCTGGTGCTGCCCTGCTCACCATGGCGTTCTGCAGGCATACCAGGCTGTCCTGCTGAAGGACGTGAGCACTGGCGGGTCCATCGATGCAGAACTGCGCAGAGCCACAAATTTGTCTCTCCGTGCCACCAAGCAGACGGCCTGTGCCATTGGCCGTTCTATGGCTGCCATGGTTGCCGCAGAGGTTGTGACTCATCCTCACAGGCAACAAGGATAATGCTTTCCTCCTTGATGCCCCCATCTCGCCTTCCGGCCTATTTGGCGACTATTTGGGAAGATTTCGGGAGGCAAAATGCTACGAGGAAGCGTTTGTGAGGTTTCTTCCCCGCCATGCTCAAGAGTCGAGGCTGTCGGCCACCCGGTCCCGACCATGTCCGGTTCCTTTGAGGCGTGAAGCACCAAAAGAGGTAGTATTCCAACAGAGAATAACAACTCCTTCTTGGCACCCTCAGGAGGGTCTAATCTCCGCCACCACTGGTGATTCAGGGAACAGTGGTCTCCAGCGAAATGTTAGGTGTTCGGTTGCCTCCTACCATGTTTCAGGATGCCGAATATCTAACCCTAGCTCATCTCAAATCTCTAGGATTGAGACTCAACGCCAAGAAAAGCATTGTCTCTCCCGCTCACAGGACAACGTATTTGGGGGTCGTATGAGAATCGATCAGAATACAGGCACAACTGTCTCCTGTACGTATCGAATCCATTTTAAGTACCCTAAGGAACATCAAGCTAGGCCAGAAAGTGACTGTTCGTTACTTTCAGAAAATCCTAGGTCTCATGGCAGGTGCATCCATGGTGATACCCTTGGGCCCTCTGCATATGAGACCCTTTCTGTTGTGGCTGAGAGCCAGGGGATTTCATTCAAGGGCCAATCCCCTGAGGCATAGCGCAGCAGATTCTGCTTTGGGTACAGAACAAGTTCTTGCCCCTAGGGACGATTTACATTCCAGGGCATATGAATATGGGAGCAGACTTGCTATCCAGATAAGCTGTGACACATGGGGAATGGAAACCCCACCCCAAAGTGGTCATTAAAATCTGGGAGAGATTTTAGGTAGCAGAGGTGGACCTCTTTGCTTCGCGGGTCATGACACAATGTCCCCTTTACTACTCACTGAATCCTCCGATAGCTCTGCTCCCCGGAGTCCTAGCGAAGGTCCGTCAACAGGGACGTCGCCTCTTATTTGATAGCGCCTCATTGGCCGACCAGAATATGGTTCTCAGATCTAATATCCCTCGTCGATGGCTCATCATGAGCAATTCTGGTCAGGAGGGATCTTCTGCCTCAGGTGCATGGAAACAATATTTCTTCCCCGGCCTGAGCTCTGAAACTTCACGTTTGGCCCCTGAGGGGGCTCAATTAAGAGATGCTGGTCTTCCAGCCAATGTAATTGGAACTATTGAAACTATTCTTTGTGCTAGGCTCCCTCTACCAGAAGAACTTATGCCATTTTTTTTTTAATTGGTGTATGGAAAACCATGTAGACCCAGTCCACTGCCAGATTGTTTTAGTGCTGGAGTTTCTGCAGGAGAAACTGTCCTCAGGCATATGTCCTAGCACTCTCAGAACATATGTGGCCGCCATTTTGGCTTACCATGTTCTGATTGATGGGGTTTCTGTGGGAAAGCACCCGTTAGTTGCCCGCTTTATTCGTGGAGCTAAACGGTTGAGGCCACCCACTAGAGCTAGGTCCCCTTCATGGGACCTAGATATTGTGCCTGAAGGTTTGGCTGAGACCGCTTTCGAACCTCTAGAGTTAGCGCCTGTTAGGGTTCTGACCCTTAAGATGGTTTTTCAAATAGCCATTACTTCTCTGAAGAGAATTGGGATTTGCAGGCTCTGTCAGTCTCGTCATCCTGCCTAGACTTTGCCCTGGGCTGGTCAAAGCTATTCTGCATCCTCACCCGCATTATCTTCCGAAAGTTCCATTCTCGACCATGCACCGAGTTGTTCTCGAAGCCTTCTGTCCTCCACTATTTAATGCTCCGGAGCAGGAAAGACTTCACTTACTGTGTACAGTACGTGCTCTACAGATTTACGTCCACTGCACTAGTCAGTGGCGCAAATCGGAGCAGCTCCTTGTAGGTTATAGAGGGACCGCAACCAAGGGGAGCGGCTCCTGCTAGACAAACTATGTCACATTAAAAGGGTGAAGGATGCTATTGCGCTAGACTATGAGGTGCGTGGTCACACTTCATCTCTAGGAATTAGGGCTCATTCAACTAAGGGGCTTTGCAAAGTATCTCCTTGCAGCAGGTGTGTGATGCGGTAGGTTGGTCCTCTCCGCACACATCTGTCAGATTTTATAGTTTGGAGGTCCATGCTACTCCAGGCTCACGAGTCCTAGAGTCAGCATCCCACAATCAGGTCTAGACCTCTTTGACGATTGTGCGCACACCCTACACAACCCTGGGGTCCAGACACTTCCAGTGCAGCAGCGTTGGTATTCTCGTTCCCATAGCGTTTTCACGCAGCATCGAGTGTAGCTTTTGAAAGGGAACGTCTTGGGTTACTTTGCTGTAACCCTGTTCCTTGAAAAAGCGGGAACGAGATCCAACAGCGTGACTCCAGGAGCCTGTGGCAAGACTAAGGCCATACGTGTTTGGACATTGCTTACTGTATTTTTTACATAAATGAGGACTAACCGCACTCAACTATAACTTATCATGTACAACTTATATACTTAACATCTCATATAATTCTATTTCAATTCCATTTTTTAGCAACTTTGTACATATTGTAAATTTTCCAGCAAGTTTTTCTATATTTGTGTTATTTATCTTATTTCACATTTTACTTTTTATTTGAATACTCTATTTTCCTTTTTAATCCATTCAAAAGTTTGGTGTCACTTGCAAATTTCTTTGTTTTTGTTTAGTGATTTATTTTCCACATTCTACAACAATAGGGGATTTCAAAACTATAAAATAACACATATGGAATTAGGTAATTACATAACAACAACAAAAACATATTTTAAGACACAGAGGTCAGCCTTTCTGTAATAGTTCTTGCAAGAACAGTATTGTCATGTGCACTTGCAAAATCCGTCACCTTAAATTAAATGTGCAAATTAACACTTTTTTCCTGATTAGCCTCACTAATAAGTGGTTTTCCTATGGACACACAGCTCAGTCACAGTCCTGTGAATTCTCAGTGAACAGTGTTGTGGTTTTGACAGTTGATTTTTTTTAACCATGCATTTTCATGCAGATCAAGTGATCTCCTTTCATAATTCTTACATTTCTTACACAAAGTTCGGGGTACAGCACTATGCAGGTATAGATTATGTGTTAAAAGGGTATTAATCCATTTACATTAGTTTTAAATCTCCTGAGTTGTTTTTCTTTGCTTGATGCAGACCAATAATTTGGCCCTTCTTAAAGAGCAGTGGCCAGGCAGTGTATTTTCTAGCTGGCAACAAATTCTTTTACCCCTAACTCATACAGTGAATAGCTTTTTTTGTCAAACTACAGTACCCTGTCATGTTGGACTGTAGTCATGGAAAAAGTGTTTCTGTGGGGTTAGTGTTTCAGAATGGTCAAATTATTGGCCTGCATCAAGCAAAGAAAACTAATAAGAAGATTGCTGAAAGTACCCCCTAGCAAGAGATAGTGAACCAGCAAAATATAGAAACTGGATTCATACAGTAACAAGAGATAAAACTATCAAAAGCAAGAGGAACAAAAACACCAAATAAAAAGGGCCAATGATCAATTCTGTATGTGTTACCATTTTGATTTCTTGCTCATGATGTCTGGGTAAAAGCATAATTATTTAGCAAAATAAACAAACAAGCAAAATAATTTATATTACCTTGAAAAAAAAAGTATATTACTTTATATATATATTTTTGTCTTCCTTTGCTTTCTTCCTAGTCAAGCTAACCATATACTTCCTATCATTTGCAAAAGTAGATGAATTAACTAATTACGGTTGAGAACTTTGCTGATCATGTACCTGATACTTCAGCATAAAGGACAGCCATCTTAATTGTAACCCATATTCATTGGCAGTTAGCTAATACACCCAGGCACCACATAATGCATCACTGCAAATTAAACTATGGGGGTGTAGCTATGGCTCAGGTTGTTGGGCTGGGGTGGGTGTGATGGTTTGAAAGACTGAAGTTGCATCAGAATGTCTGTACATTTTAAACATTAACTGTGCACACAAAACAGCACTGGTTTACATTTACATTTACATTTAGGCATTTGGCAGACGCTCTTATCCAGAGCGACTTACAAAAAGTGCTTTAAAGTTTACATCATTGGATACATACCATTGGAGCCTACAAGGCTGTGAGTAAAAAGAACTTATGAATATGCTACAAGAATTCCCCTATTCATGCATTTGAACAGATTGATTAAATGGACTTCAAAATGAAATGGAGGAACATGGCTGTCACTGTGGAGAGTTTTGGGCATATGAGCCAACTAAAGGAAGCACCTCTAAACTAGTTCCTAGTCTTGACTCACTTGCTGACTGTCTTGACTGTGATGAACTACATGAAACCCACATTCCATAAAGAAAATGTTAACATCTCCTTGATTCAATCAGTCATGAAAATGACCCTCATTAGAACTAGAGGACTTGAATATTCTAGGTGAGGCAGAGAAAAAATTCAGTAAGGCTTTTCAAGATGGCAAACTCTTTCTCATCACTCTCACAGCTTTCCAGTGCTTGCAGATTCCTCGTTCAATCATGCCCCTGGGAGAAATATTCCCCAGCTTTAAAACTTTGGCTAAAGTTGTGCTGGTAATTCCAGGCTGTAGTGTGGCAGCGGAGCTCAGGTTCAGCCTTCAGAGCAAAATTAAAATGGCCACAAGAAGATGTCTGTTCCAGTCAAAGACTTAAAACCAAATGGCAATCGCCTCTGCAGCAGTCCTCTTTCATGCATTTTGAACACAAAGTGAGCAACCAGTTTATTACCATGTGGAACAGGAGGAATATTTGAGTTCACACTAGTCTACAGAAGGTCAACTGAGTGCAATTCAGTTAACATATTTGTTGTTTGTTCATATTTTAATTGTAATCAAATTTTTGAAAAAACTGCTTTTTTTTATATTTGCCTGGAGTGCTGAAATTGTGATAATTATTATGTGGGATTTTACAGCACCTGTTTAACCTATGCCTGACTCAGGAGAAAGTTCCCACACTGTGGAAGACATCCTGCCTTGTTCCAGTCCCAAAAAAGTAATCTCCATCCACAACAAATCACTACAGACCAGTTGCCATTACATCCCATCCAATGAAGGTTTTGGAGAGAATGGTGCTGGCTTATTTGAGACTTAGGTTGGCACCTTCCTAGATCCTCTGCAGTTTGCCTACCGCCCTCAAGTCGGTGTGGATGATGCAATCATTTACCTTTTTCAGAGAACTCTTTATGACCTGGATAAAATGAGTAGCACTGTGAGAATCATGTTCTTTAATTTCTATAGTGCCTTTAACACAATTCAACCTGCATTGCTACAAGAGGAGCTGGCGAAGATGCATGTTGTACGTCACCTTGTATGTCAGAAAAAGTGATCAATGCACCGAAGCACCGCAGGGGACAATACGCTCTCCTAACAGCTTACATTATACACTTTGGACTTCCAGTAAACCTCAAAAACCAGAGGCCTAGTTGACAGCTTTGTGAATTGGTGTAGGACGAACTATCTCAGCCTGAATGTGACTAAGAACAAGGAGATGGTGGTGGATCTCAGGAGGACAGAGTCTACCCCAAGCACAGTCCATATTCTGGATGAGGAGGTGGAGGTGGTGGAGAACTACAGATATTGTATCTTGGAGTTCACATTGACAACAGATTGGACTAGAAATGCAACACAGATGCTGTCTACAGAAAAGGACAGAGTAGACTCTACTTCTTGAGGAAACTTGGGTCCTTTAATGTCTGCAGCAAGATGTTGCAGATTTTTTTATCAGTCTGTTGTGGCAAGTGCAATATTCTTTGCTTCCATCTTCTGGGCAGCAGCATCAGAATCAGTGATTCTAAGAAACTCAACAAACTCGTCAATGAATCTTCCGCAGTGTCAAAGAACGCTACAGGAAATCTTTTCTGCCAACTGCAATTAGACTTTACAATAACTCTGTTCTGTATCAAGAGGAGGGATCTCCCCTTTTCTGGCATCACAATAAATATGCTCATATACAGTCTTCAATGCACTATGGTCACATCCTTCATTCATTGCATCCTCTTTTTTTATTAGTATTTGCTGGTTATATACTTGCTGGTTCATCCTCTCCATTACTACTTGCTGGTGCACCGTATGTACCTTTTAATCCCCACCTGTATATACGATCATCATGCACATAGAAGCAGTATTTTCATATTCATATTATTTGATAGCATCTTCTACCACTTTAGTGCACCTTAAATTGCTAAGTGTTCATTAACACACCTTAATTTGAAACTTTTTTTTTGTCGCTTTTTTTTCTTTGCTTACTTGCTGTATATCATGTGAACTGGATGCTGTTACGATACAATTTCCCTTTGGGATTAATAAAGTACTCTATCTAACTATCTATCTATCTAATAAAAAGAAACATTCTATAAACAAAGTAAAATTTCAATAGTAACAAGAAAAATCGAGGATAGAACAAGGATGCATTATTATTACCTACAGTTCTGTAGAACTAATTAGAAATTCTGTAGAAAATTAATGTCATCATTGATTGCAGGTCTGTAGAGCGTAAAAGTTACTTAAAAGTTCTAAAGAAATTCTATAACGCACTAACTTACTCTTATTCTTAAATCATTACCATACTATTCCACCAATATCAGTGAGATGGGAAGCTTATAAAGCTCAACCCTATAAAGGCAATAAATGATTTGACCCTTTAAGTAGTTTAAAAAAATTCAATCATATTTAAGCATATAAAAATCAATATATAGTAGAATAAATTGCAAGTATTTTCCTCCTATACAGATCCTAACTATCTTAAATTCATGACCATAATCTCTTTCCAGTCCATCTGCTGTTGTTAGTGAATGCCCGGCA
Organism: Clarias laeviceps; assembly: GCA_030014305.1. Taxonomy (NCBI): domain Eukaryota; kingdom Metazoa; phylum Chordata; class Actinopteri; order Siluriformes; family Clariidae; genus Clarias; species Clarias laeviceps. The sequence goes on along the minus strand of JAQMYJ010000018.1, from coordinate 731,041 downwards.
TCCAAGTGCAGACTGTGCTACATCACCCAGGCATAGGCAAAAGCAGGATTAATTAAATGTGTTGGAGACAGTTGCTCACAATGTCCATGAGGACTTGGCCAGGGGATGTTGTATAATTTTTCCTCACAGAGGGCTTTTTCCTAAAACAAAAATTTTACTTGGGGAAAGGAAGATCGCATCTGTAATTGTTATGACTAGACCACTGAAGCAGAAGTATTTATGTATGTATTTGTGTTTATACAATGGTGGCTTATCTATAAGGTGCAAATGTATACAATGGACCCCCGCCATACAAATTTAATCTGTTCTATTGGAGATAGAAACCGGAAGTTTGGCTAGTCTATTTGCCACTCTGATTGCCTTTGTCAGTGAGTTCTTTATACAGGGCACTGTACCTACTTTTATAGGAATCTTCCTTGGCCTGACAAAGTTGTTTTAATCATACTATGAACCATTGTTAAACAATATGTGCGGAAGGTTGTGTGTTGCGCACACACATCTTCACAAAAACTGATAGACAATTTGCTGTCTATATTTTGCCAATTCACTGTGTAGTTTATTCCTTACGTACAGTATAAGTTTTTATTTTTTTAAGGTCACTGGCGGTCGTATAAGCATTTCACTGCATATCATACTGTGTATGACTGTGTACGTGACAAATAAAATTTGAATTTGAATTTAATTGTACTCTGTTGACATCTATGACGATTGTGAAAAATTCTTTTGTTCAAGGATGCATATTTGGTCTGCAAGGTTTTACAGTCATCATTCACATTAGCCTGGGTCAGGAGGTAAACCCCGGCCAATATGAAGGACGAAAATTCCCACACTGAATAAAATGGTTTGGAGTTTATACATAATGTTTCAAGGGCTCCAGTATTTTCTCTGTGACATCTGTACACCGAACATCAACTGTATAGAAGCACATCTACCTGCCTTTTGCTTTCCTTGATAGTTTAGGTACACAATCCACTCTGTGTACATGGAAGCCCAAAAGATGTAATGCACTTCATGGGAAAGAATCAGTGAGCCAGGTTTCAGTGAAACAGGGGACAGCAGAAAGTGCAAAGTATTTATTATTTTTTTTGGGAGAAAAATCTGCTCGCTCATTTAGTAAAACAGGGAGTGAAGATTTGTCAGGTGAATCAATGCTAGCACAGTTCTAAATCCCTGCTGTCACTAAAGCACTGGTTCACTTCTCCATTTGCATCTCCCTCATGTCCCACAGAGCTGCTGTTCTTCCAAATAAGATCTCTAAAATCTTACCAGCTTAGTAAAAACTGATGAAAAAATGTTTGGAGTTAAGCGGTTCTTCTCTAGAAAATGTAATTAGGTTTGGATATCTCAAAAAACAAACAATATCAAAGAAAGTGCAGTCAAACCTTGGATTGCGAACATAATTCATTCTGGAAGACTGCTTGTATATCAAGACGTATATCAAAGCAAATTTCCCTATAAGAAATATTAAAAACTCTGATGATTCGTTCCACAGCCCAAAAATATTCATATAAATTTTATTAATACAAAATATAAAGTAAAAATAAAACAAATTAACTTGCACTTTACCTTTTGAAAGGAATTGTGGCTGGTGTGAAGGAGATGAGAGAGGGGAGAGGAGAAGAGGAGGAGAAGGAGGCTTGCACTATCACTAATGGAATCACTGCTATTTGTTGGCTCACTGGAATCCTTTTTTGTGTGTGACTTTAACAAGGAAACTATTCAATGACTAATTCAATTTGCCTCAATTTGAGGATTTCTTGCAATCCAAGGTTCTCCTGTACTAGAAAGTATTGTGCCAAGGCTGCTATCTGTGACACCATGTTTTTAAAATCAACTATCCTGCATAAAATGATTAGTTCCCATTAAAGTTAATACTATAAGATATACATAAGGTGTTCATGGCACCTCCACTGAAGCAAACTGCACTGTTACATGTTATTAACCCCAGTCTATCTTACTTATGAGCTAAAGGACAAAAAATAAATGTGGCTATTCAGACAGTTTGTCAAAGCATACACTAAATGATCCTAAATGAAAACAAGTATATTTAGCCAAGATACAGCCAGCCCTTTCAGCAATGACCTTCTTTTGAATATCCTCCTTGTAAAGGGTATTGAATATGTCAGCTGTCTTCCCATGATTATGGTTGTGTGTACTGAACTAGAACACAGTTTTTCTTGTTTAGCAGATGAAAGACATTAAGCCACACCTCTGATATGGAACTCGGGTGCAGAAAAATGGCAGCAGGTACTCTGGACTGATGAGTCAAAATTTGAAATATTTGGCTGCAGCTGGAGGCAGGTCATTTGCCAAAGGGATGGATAGGAGTACAATAATGAGTGTCTGCAGAAAACAGTAAAACCTGGTGAAGGCTCTTTGCAAGTTTGGGGCAAAATTTTGGGTCTAAAATTGGGTCAGGATTAATAGTGTCCTTAATGCTGAGAAATACAGGCAGATATTTATCCATTATGTAATACCATCAGGGAGGCATCTCATTGGCCTCAAATTTATTCTGCAGCAGGACAGTTACCCCAAACATACAGTACAGCCAATGTCATTACAAACTATCTTTATAGAGAAGAACAAGGAGTCCTGGAAGTGATGGTTTGGCCCCCACAGAGCCCTAATCTCAACATGTGTAATTATGTTAATTATGTCTGTCTGAGATTACATGAAAATACATAAGGGTTTGATGCAGCCTGCGTCCACAGAAGATCTGTGGTTAGATGTTTGGAACAACAGCCTGCCAAGTTCCTTTAGAAACTGGTGTGCATGTGTACATAGAAGAATTTATGCTGTTTTGCAGGTGGTCACACCAAATATTGATTTGATTTAGATTTCACTTTTGTTTATGCAGTTTCCATTTTGTTAATTAAATGTCATATAAATGAGAAATCCAATGTAGTTACAGTAGAGAAAGCAATAATAACCAATAGTTGAGATGCAAGGGTCTATAATACAATGCTGCATAATGCAACCAGAGTTGGGCAAAGACAAATCCTGTACTTCAGTAAAAGTGGAGATTCCCTAGAGCAGGGGTCAGCAACGTGGCTCCAGAGCCACATGTGGCTCTTTAATCCCTCTGCTGCGGCTCCCTGTGGCTTTGAAAAATAAATAATGAGTGTTTAATTGAAATTAATTTTATTTAAGCTCGTTAGTTTTTTCAAAGATTATGGTGATCTTGTAACATTAAAATAAAACTTGCTTAATTTTTTGTCACTCAAAATATGCATCACAACTGCCGACACCCGCCGGCACGCAATTTATTGGTTGACCGCTGACTGCATGCACCAGTACATGTGATAAAAGAATGATGGCACACAGAAGCAGATAGCATTTTTGGTTTTCTGCAGGTGGATGATTTAAGATCGGCTTTTTATTTCATAAATATGAGCGTCTTTTTTGGGGGGGGTTCAAAATATTTTTGTTGCACAAAGAAATAAAATTTCATAAAGCTATGTATATATGCATATAAACGATATATGGAGTGTTATCTTCATTTTAGATGTCAAAATGATTTTGTGGCTCCCAGTGTTTTCTTCGTGATGAGTGTTTAAGGTTGCCGACCCTGTCCTAAAGCAAAGATTACTTAAATACAAGTAGAAGTCCTCCATTTACATGTATATTTCAGTAAAAGTACAAAAGTGCTTACCTTTCAATTTATTTGAATATAAAAAGTACAGGGCTTGTATTAGCTCATAGTAGCCTTTCTCATAATAAAAAAAATCTCTCTGTGTCTGCTTGCCACAATTGTGAATGTCTGCTGTTTGCTGCTGTCTGCAACCAGCTCCGCTTCTGACATCAAACACTTGCGTCATTAGGCATGTCTCGAATGAAAGGCAAATCAAACAATTATGCTTGATAGTTAGCAGGTGACACAATTCTTACTTCAAATAACAAACACGTTTCACACTCATTTCCCTAATTTTTATTTAATTCAGTAAAGCTGAACAACAATGACCATTGTTAAAAACACTATTTAAATCAAATTGAATCGAATGGAAATGAATCAACTCATTTGTGATCTATAAGATGGCTAGCAGGTTGGCCATCTGGATGACTTCAGACTTCATCATGTGTTTAAGTAATCTGACTACATTCCTTCCACAAAGTAGATATTTGAGCACTGTCCTTTCAGGTTTTAATAACGTGTTGGACAGTTCTTAACCTAATTCCATTGCTTGTGTAAGGGTTGGCCACTAGAGGTCACTGTTTTTATGTTTGTAGTTTTTGTTGGCCGACTCAGGTTCCCAGAAGGCACCTCGGTCAGGTGGAGCGAGTGCGCACCTGATCCGAGGTAGCTCGTTAGATCACTAATAAATAG
>JAQMYJ010000018.1:587850-599482 GCA_030014305.1 Clarias laeviceps | reverse complement strand
ATAAATATTACACAATGTTTTCAGTTCTCAGAGGGCAAGAACACAAAACCACCATGTTCCAGTTATGAAGATTCTCTTTACGATGCACGACGATCCCGTTTGATCTCGCGGCTCATAGCTCACTCGTTTTTTGTCCTCTCGAAAAAAATCAGACACGGCTCGTCAAAAACAATTGAAAATCTGCACTTCTCTGGACAAAAAGTAAAAATAAGTACGCCCTTCTGAACCCTTTATGCATTTCGCTCTAAATGCAAAATAAATGGGAGCAGCAGAGCGGCGACACAGCGAGGCAGCAAAAACTACCTCCATTACTCTCTCACTGAATCCCACACAGTTGGGCACAAACCCCATTACACCACCCCATTACACCACCCCATTACACTCAGATCCAACCCTTCAGCCGGGTCTCCAAAATATTCAGAAAAAACCATCAACGCTCTACAGCACTAACAGCTGATGAGATACAAACAGAACTGTCACTTTCTCAGTGAAGGCTGTGGGAGATTCAGCGTCACGTTCTCAGCCTGTGAGGGAGCCGCGCAGAGACAGCTGTTGCTAGGACAACCAGGCCAAGCCACACCCCCTTCACTCACACACAGGAGGCAAACGGTCCCAACTCAAAAATCCTGTGGTCTAGAAACATGATGTTTGTACTGTTTTACCCAGGAATATATTCATACAGCTGCGGCCTCCTAATTCACAACTTCTCCAGGAAGCGTCTCTCCTCCTCCTCCTTCTCCTCCTTCTTCTTCCTATTATTATTATTATTACAGTAGTGTTTGATAATTATTTAAGAAATTGTGTTTGTCCTGCACTTACTCCATTAAGACTGAAACTCTCGGTGTCACTGGGATTAAAGACGCCGATGGTGTGCAGGTGTAATGGTGACGGTGTACAGGTGTAGCCAGTACAGACACTCTGAGTGTGTTTACTGAGCAGGTTTTGTTTGGAATGAACAAGACGGAGGTCTTTATGATAAGATCAGCAGATCTCAGCTTTGTTTTGGTTTCGGTGTGAGACGATAGAAACAGCAGGAGCGAGAACTTCCTGGATCGGCTCGGCACAGGAGTCAAAAACGCCACACGTGTGTTTTCCCACTCATCAGATCAGATGATATCTCACAGAGTTCTGCCTCCTGTTTAGCACAAAGCAGAGAAAAACCCAATGTAATCTTTTCATACGCACGACGCTGACTGGACCTGAATCACAGCTCTACAGCTTTAAACACGATTCCTCAGTCAAAACACCAGGACATGAAAAAACTCCTCTAATGTGTCTGTGATGATTAAATGTTTACATTTTACAGTAGATCGTTTTCCTTCTGTCTAGAAATGAATGCTTGAAACAATAATAATGATAATAATAAATATTCTGTGTATAGAATAGAATAGAATGTGTTATATTATAACTATTTTAATTCTATTTTATTCTGTAACTTTTGTTAATTTGTAAATTTGTATATTCCAACCTAAATTTAAACTATATATATTTTATTTCTTTTTTTTTTCTATTGGAAAATCTATCTTTTAATTGAACTTTGTTTTTCATTAAAAAAAAATTTTAGTGCATGTTTTCAAATTTCAGTTTAATAACAATAATAATAATAATAATAACAATTAAATAGAAAGTATAAAATGTCTAGAAATAGCTTTAACACTCTTAGATTTATTTATTATAATATTATTTACAGAAATAGTAAACAAATCTGATTCTATTCACAATATTCATTCTTGCTATTTGTTTGTTTGTTTGTTTGTTTATTATTGCATTTCTCTCCCTGTAAGGAAATCGAGGTCCAGCTTTCTCTAGTTTCAGAAGGTTTTAATATTTTTGTCCAAAGTGAGGTTGTTTACAGATGAACAGTGAACTCACGCTGCCTTACACACTGAATTATTCACCTCATTAACATTAATCAGTACTAATGAGCACTTAGTGTAAATTAGTGTAAGTCCTCAGCGTTAAAGAGTCTGTGGAAATAGTGCAATGTCGTACAGAAAGACAGACAGACATGTACGTGGCTTCAACCTGAAATAATACTGTAATAATAATATCACTGATTACATTAAAGATCAGCAGATTATTTTTGATTTAACCTTTTAACTCTTTCTACAAACTCTTTAACCGTTAACAACACAAACTGTCGCTAATAAACTATATTGAGTGTGAAAATACTTATTGAGTGTGTGTGTGTGTGTGTGTGTGTGTGTGTGTGTGTGTGTTGTTAGCACAGCACATATACTGTATTTGTTTGCTCAGGTACTGATAGAACAGAACCCTAGTTGTGATTTAATGTAAAATGCAGAGCAGAGAACAAGAGCAAATGTTTTCTGTGTAAAATGACAGAAGAGGAAAAAGAAGAACAGATCACAGGAGGCGTGTCGTGTTATTTATCAAACCCATGGGAGCAGAACTATTCAGGGTCAGGAACCAAAATCTGGTGCAGGAGTACCGAACCGGAGCGAGTCAGAGTCTCAGTTCTCTATCGGAACTCAGAGACAGAACCGAGTTCATCTGCATGTTAAAAACGTCGCTACAGAACACCTGTATATTTTGTAACATCATTACATATGCAGATTGATGTACACACACACACACACACACACACACACACACAATTAAAGAGAGCAGAACAAAGATCTTTTCAGAAATACAAATCCATTCTAGCGAAGTGGGCGTGGGTTTAGTGCCTGTCAATCTGGGTAAGAGGGCGTGGCCTCTGTGGTGTTAGCCCTGCTGAAGGAGGCGTGTCAACTCATTCTCCATAGATATGTATATATTGTTTTCTTTTGTTCATGAAGGCATCTGCATCTACATTATATTATTTTATCTTTCATTTTTTCTCTTATTTTGTCACTTTTAAGTTACATTTCTTCTTGTTATCTAATCTGCATTCTATCATGTTTTATTTTCAGAGGATTTAATATTCTATAAAACACAAAGCTTACATATTACTGACAAAATCCTTATCAGCTGCAGAACAGAGCGCTCAGTCGTGAGCATGATGGTGAGCTGGAGCACGAGCGCTAACGCTAACACAGATCTGGTCGTAGATATGAACATGTACACAGACGTGCAAGAAGTAAATACACCCCAAATACTCTAGTCTAAAGTCTAAGCACCAGAGTGTATAACTAGCATCAGTTTCCTTGTTTTCAGATCTTCATACCCAGACGTGTCAATGTTTAATCTATAAAGAGATGGGAGTGTTGTTCAGTCTGAGAGCGGACTGTCCCGAGACACACAGCTAGGAGGCTCTATAACCAGCCCCTTTCTCCCCCGTTCTGCTGTTTATGGTACAGTTTAAAGAAAAGAGTAAAAGATGAGTGGAGTCTGGACCTGGTCGACCCCTGGGCCTCCTGACCGACGCCCCGTGTTCTCTCTCTGTACCCGGGCCAGGTGTCGCTCTTACAGGAAGCCCTTAAAGCAAAGATTTTTATTATTGGTTTATTATAAATGGGGGGGGGGGGGGGGTTTACTTACTGCATGTGTGTGTAAGTGTTCAGTAAAGCAGTGATCACAAAATGCAGCTTCCTGAAACTCACTCAGTTTTTTTTTAAGTTGAGGTGTTTAAACATGATGCACAATACTGACACCTGATGGTCAAAATCATGAACTGCATATTGCATACACATGAAGTTTTGGGTTTTGCCTGACAAACAAACAAACAAACACAGTTTCATACCCCAATTTTTGTAGTGTGTGTGACCGCTATTGTAGCCTGTGTTGTGTTGTGGGTGATGGAGTTCGAGGAGGATTCTGGCTGAAATAATACACTGATAGACATAGACTCCATGCCTCCAAACTACACACACACACACACATGCACACACACTTCTTTAAAGAAAGATCCGGTCAATTTGTTCAGCTCTTGTGTGCTTCTGCATCACCGATCTTGGTGTAATTGTGCCCTTTTTAATCAGAACATCTGTGTGTGTGTGTGTGTGTTTGAGCTCTGACTGGATAATAAGGAGCATTTAACATCAATTTGCAGGTAATAATGTCACATAAGTCTATAGACATGTGTTTGTGTTCCTGGTGAGAGAAGAGAACTGAAACGTCGAGCCTGATTCGCTCTGATTCTGAGTTTTGCTCGTAACCTCCAGTACCTGCGTGATCCTGCTCTCAGGTACGAAATGTGAAAGCCGCGGGTTTGGTGAATAACATCATTACATTTCCTCATACTCGCTGCTCTAAGCCCAATGAAGCTGATTATTATCCTACAGCAGCATCTCCGTGTGCTTTATTCCTCCTACATCACAGCAAACAATGACATATTATTATTCACATACACACTTAATGTGGTAAAACATCTGTTCTCTCTTACGTTAAAGCAGCTAGGTGTAGCACTAACCCTAACCCTAGGCGTAGCACTAACCCTAAAAAGTCAGGTTTTTAAACTTAGGCTTAAACTTTAATAGAAACGCCCTGTCCTAGTTAGACCTGTCATATATAATATCATCTTTCAGCACAGTAAAGTCAAAATGTGAAGCTCCTGTCTGAAAGCTGCAGGTTGTTTTTAGCAGAATGATCTTTGACCCTGTGAAACGCTGAGTTATAATCCAAACAAAATACATTTATAATTTACAACAACACATTTATTACAGAGACACTATGAGGGAATTTATAATTGTGATATTTATGTCCCTGCCACTAGGTGGTGTAGTTCTCGGGTTGGTCATCGGTGTCTCAGACGAGGTCTGAAGAACGAGTGCGTGAGTGTAAACTTACTGAGTTCATATTGGAATTAATCCACACAGGCAAAGGTCAAGGTCACAGCAGTGGGTAGAGTTAGGGGTAAACACTTACACTAACCCTAAAGCCCTATGCCCTTATCCCTGGTCCCTAACCCCTAACCATAACCCTAAAGTCTAACCTCTAGTCCCTATCCATCCCCCTCCCCCTGGCTTCTAGTCTTAACCCCAAGTCCCCTAATTCTAACCCTAACCCCCAATAATAACCTAATCCAGAGTACCTAGTCCCTAACCCCTAACCCCTAACCCTAACCCCTACCCCTAACCCCTAACCCTAACTATAACCCATAACCCTAGCCCCTAATTCTAACCCCTAGTCCCAGACCTTAAGTGGAGTTTTGTTAGAACAGAGTAAACGCCGGATGTTCAGTGTAAATGTCATGTGGCTCCTTTAAAACACATCTGTGGTGATTATTTCATCACTCTGTGATTGTTCTACATAGTTGCAGTGATTATTCACACTCTGTGGAGTGTCTCACTATCTCGCAGTGCTGATGGACACACACACACACACACACACACACACACACAGAGTTTGCAAAACAGAGTGAAGAAGCCACAGGAGTGTGTGGTTGAGGAATGTGTGTGTGCACAGCCCCACAGGCTGACCTGTCATTACGGTTACAGGGCGGGAGCCCAGTGCTTTCTGGGACGTCTAAATATGGATCTGTGAGAAAGACGACTGCTGTTGTGTATTTCCCTCTGGGAGCGCCGGACATTTTTATGGCATGTTTTATGTTTTTTCAGCACTAAAATATTTACTTTGAAAAGTTGAAGCATGTTTCTACCACAGGAACCTTTTCAGAAACTCAGGAACGTTTCAGACATTTCCATTGCAGGAACCTTTTCCGGAACTCAGACATGTTTACAGAAACTCAGGAACTTTTATCCTGTTTTCACAGGAACTTTTTAAGAAGGAAAGCTGAAGTGTGTTTCTACAACATAGTCCTAAACTCTTTAAACTGAAGGAACCTTCTCAGGAAGTCCTTTCACAACCATTGCCATGATTTAAAGATTGACAGGAACCTTGGTTTATAGTGCTGTAAAAACCTGAGGCAAGTTTCCACCACATACATTAACCATCAGGAACTCAGGAACTGTTGGTACTTATCCATTACAGGTTCCATTAATAGAGCCTCATGTTCTTCAGCAGGGTCAACGTTTGGAGGTATTTTCAGGTTAAAACGCTATTAAGGAACCTTTTCAGAAACTTTTAGTGAATTTGGAAATAGTTTCAGTGTGCAGGAACTTCTGAAGAACGTGTTCCCTTTTCATCAACATTCTGCTTTTAATTACAGGAACCTTAATTAGGATAGAAATCTAAGAACATTTTCACCAAACTAGTGTCGAAGTTCATTCCTGGACTGTAGTTTTATAAATATTTTTACTTCATGCCACTTTTCTGTGTGGGCGGAGCTTTACATAACGAGCACTGCTGAAAATATCCTGCCTTCAGAAGTTAACAGCCAACAATGTTGTTAAATATTATTAACACTAACATTGTTTTTTTTAAATAATTTATATACAAAGTAGGTGAATTTGACATGTGTATGCCATAAAAAACACAGAGGATCTCACACACACACACACACACACACACACTTACACAGAGTGCCTCCATCTGAATGCATTGTGCAGCAATGTTCATAAAAGGATTTTTAAAAGCTAATTTGGTGTGTGTGTGTGTGTGTGTGTAGTTTCACCAGGTGCTCTTTAAAAAGCACACAGCCGTGAGAGAGTCACATGACCCCTGCTGATGCTCTGGGCCGCGATGACGAGGTGTCGAGAGGCTGCGGAGGAAAAAAGCACATGATAATGAAGATAATAGCTACGCAGGTGGTCTAATTGCTGCTTTGGTAAATGTCACACACACACACACACACACACACACCAGCCTAGAATGTGAGTTAGCACACATGATGTAGACACACACAGACCTTTCAGAATCTCGCCAACTTTGTGCAGCACATGAACATCTACAGGAACCTTTTCAAGAACTATTTAAGAATTCAGAAACATTTTCTCTTATTTTATTTAACAGATTTTTATTCCTGGTCTTCTATCATATATTCATATCCTTTTCTCATCTGATGATTGTGTGTGTGTGTGTGTGTGTGTGTGTGTGTGTGTGTGTGTGTGTACTCATACCAAGGTCTTTTTGTTACTGTGGTGCTGATCCCAGCATGTCTGGGCAGAGAGACAGAAAGAGTCTGAGTGTGTGGACTTGCTAGAACTTGGCGTGTCAGGACAGAGGCAGCATATTTTGGGTCTTTGTGGCATCACACACACACACACACACACACACACACATGGAATTGCGAACTCTGTGCCTCTGATTCCTAACACTATAAACTTTACAGACCCAGGCGTGGTGATCATTTCTAACACCCTCTTCATCATCATCATCATCATCATCATCATCACTGCAGGTAAGTCAGCTCGGTCTGTAAAGCGGAAAAGTTTACGAGAAGAGAGAGAGAGAGAGAGAGCTGTAGGGAAATATTGAGATGAAAAGAAGCATGAAGATGTGAAGTGGCGATACGGCGAGACTTCAGACGTGCTTTAATCTGATTTCTCGCTCTTTTAGCTTTGTTTATAGAGAGACAGACAGAGAGTGAGACAGAAAGAAAGACGCGCTTGTCTACTCCTCTGTAAGACTCTGTGTGTCTTATTACACCAAGACTTTATATCATTAGAAGCAGTTCAGAAATAATGAAACACACACTTTTGTTTTCTTTGGAGTGTGGAGAGAAAATACGACACGCAGTCATTCATCTTCTGTGTGTGTGTGTGTGTGTGTGTGTGTGTGTGTGCGTGTGTGTGCGTGTGTGTGTGTGTGCGTGTTTTAACCCTGGTGAGGTGAGAAATACACCCCGGATGATAATTCTGTCCATCTCAGGAGAACCTGAGGGAACCCACACCATCATGTGAAGAACACGTGATGATCAAACCCCAGTGATCTGATGAATGTAAAGCTACCTCTCTCTCTCTCTCTCTCTCTCTCTCTCTCTCTTCATACTGAGACTTACAGACACAGCGAGGTGGTTAACGCTCTCCTTCACGCATGTTTAGCTGTTCCGTGAAAATCTAGATGAGAAACATGTAATCAGTTATTTAAGCTTAAAGTTTCTGACTCTTAAAAAAAAGTTTCTGAGCTTAAAGTCATCATCTGGATTTAACTAAAAAATCGTTGTCACATCTATGGAGCTTTTCTTTCCTGATGGCACAGGGCATATTCCAATATGACGATGCCAGGATTCATCTTTCTCAAACTGTGAAGGTTCAGGGAGCATGAGACATTATTTTCACACACGGATTGGCCTCCACAGTGTAACGGGTGCCGTCGCCGTCGAGGTCGAAGCAGGGCAGAGGCGGCAGCTTGACGTAGTCGTCAACGAAGCAGGGCAGTGAAGGAGCTGGCTCATGCCTTCCGGGGCTCTCTGGCTTGGATGAACCCTCCACTGGGCTCTCTGGGAAATCCGTGTCTCTTCTGAGGTAGACTGGAGATTCTGGGTCTCCTTTGTCGAACTGGACGAGCTGGTTCTGGAGCCGTGCACCCAACTCCAGCAGGGTTTGCATGCGCTCCTGATCCCTGGTTGCCCGGCACGCGTTGATGTTCTGGATGAGCTCGCCAGCTAGCTGTTGGAGCACTAGCCTCTGCCGTTGCTGCTCCTCGCCTTGCCCCTTCTGCTGACACACAGACTGGGGTTCCTCCTTACCCCTGGCTCCGTCGTCCTGTGTCCTTGGGGACACGCGTAGAATAGCCAGCCGTGATCCTCTCCAGTCCAGCCGCGTTGCTCGCTCGCCCTCTCCAGTCTCTCTCCGATGAGGACTGCAGGGCGTCGCTCCACTTGCTCCTACGCGCTCCATGATGTTCCGCCGGATGGCAAGTCGACTACCCACAAGGTCAGCTTGCCCCGACGTCATGATCATAAAACCAAGCAAACAGCATGACGCAGAGACATAGAAGCTACACATGATAAGAACTAAACATAACATGAAGCTAAACATAAGAGCTAGACATACCAAGAGCTAAACAAGGCTAGGAGTTAAACAAGGCTAAACCAAACAGGGAGCTTCACAGACCAGGAGCTCGGAAAAAAGGCAGGACGCCGAGACATTGAGAAACAGCACTATAACAACAACAGCACATAAACAGCACATTAAACTAAACAGATGCCAGACAAAGAAACTGAACTTAGGCAGACTATTTATAACTAAACTGATTAGCTACCTCGGGTCAGGTGAGCACTCCCATCACCTGACCGAGGTGCATTCTGGGAAATGAAGTTCAAACTAAAAGAAAACACAAAAGAACACAAAATGGAGTCTGAGCGCAAGGCTCCCTCTAGGGGTTATCCAGAGTCCAGACTCTCTCCTCATCAATACAGGATCAGGACCAGAAATAAAAGTTGTGATATTGCATAAGCTTATCGAAACGATAAAATATTAGAGTATGTGATGTTTTTTTTGTCTGGGCAGTGTATAAACATACACACACGTTCACACAAGGTTGTATCTAACTGAATGTTTCATTTAAAAACCATATAAACTATATAACTTTATTTTAGAAGCTTTATACAACCATGTTTTAAGCAAACATAGCCAATCACATTGCTCCTTTCTGTCACATGATCAGTTTAGCGGAACAACCCGAATCACAGGACACCTCCTGCTGTCAGTGAACTGAATGTGTTTAGTGAATTTGCGGAGAATGTTGAAGCCCCTGCAGTACGACTACACGAATAAACATGAATTGGATTGAATTTATGGTAATAATTTTAAAAGAAAATTGAGCAGAGAGATATAGTTACAGCCTGTGAAAAGCAGCATGAGATGAGTGCGCTGCGTGTGGGAAGCTGTTGCATTTGCTTTGTCTGATTCTATCTGCTACTCCTGTAATGTTACTTTGCAGACAACTGACGGACATGCAGGCGGTGATTGTGTGAACAGATTTTATACGGTGCTGTGAGAGATGGGAACTGCTGGCATGGTGTGAACACATACTGTACAATAAGACTTTAATAATGAATACACAAACATTAACCAATCTGGAACAGGAAACAGATAATGGACGATAAACACAAGATCAACAGCAGATAACAAAGACAACAGAAATCATAACAGATCAGATCTACAGCAATAAACAGAACAGATACGAGACTGACTGCCTGCACTCAGGGCTGTATATACAGTATGTACAACCAAAGCAAGCTAAAGGTAAGACAATTACCTGATAGAGGTGCACTCTGGGAAATGGCCCCCAGGGGGTCCCTGACAGGCGGATACCGCTAGGATAGCAAGCTGTAGTCACATACTGAAGTAGAATTGAAACAGGTAAAGGACGCGGCTGATGATGCTGTAAACTGTTCTATTGTTTATAATGTTTCTCATGATCTTCAAAAATCTTTTATAATGGAAAAGGTTTTGTCTGAGACAAAACTCAATGCTTTTCTCATTGATCTGATTTGCTGTGACTTCTTTCTGTTCGACTCACTACAGAGTGAAATGATATATTTTTATTAAAACTCAATCAACATATTATCGATACTAACTGTGTACTTAAATAACCTCAAACACAACTGCAGGCTAATTGATCTATTTCTGCAAAACTGTCAGATGTAGATTTATAGCTTTTTGCAAAATCACACAAAATTCACACTTTTGTAACCAACACAATATTTTACCATTTGTGCTTTAAACACCCTGTGACTTAAGGGTGTTAAAAAAACATTCACTAAATATTTTCTATTAGTTTGCAATACTTCATGTTTCATCTCAGAAAAAAAGATGTTCAAAACTATCCAGTCAAACTATTCTTTATAGTGTTCTTAATCTTTTTGATATTAAATACCTTATGTAAACACTCTGCTACTGTTATTCTCTTCTATAGTAAAATACACGTCTTTTGCTGCTATAGTACGAGGGGCGTTTCAGTCAAACCAAGACTTGTGATTATACAGAATAACAGAACACAGTTCTGAGAGTAAAAACTCCTTTTATTTCTCTATATAATCCCCTGATACATCGGTGTTTCACTAGTGCTTGGACACCATCAAGGTGAAATGTTTCCTCAGTACACCAGAGCCGTGATCAGACTGCAGGCTTCACTGCTGAAACACAGGCCTTCCAGAAACTCCTTCAGATATTTAAGGCTTTTGTAAATGTCGAGGGAGTTAATGCCTTCATTCATGAAGAATTTCATCACAAGTCCCGATTTGTCTTGAAAGTCCCTCTTGTTATATACTCCTGTTCTGTAGTAATGTCAGTGTGTAGGTTATAATACTGTTACTATGCTAGAACATCAATCTTCCTATCATTAAACTACTGATTGTAGTATAGATTACCATATATTCATTATTTTATTATACATACTGTAGTACCTTTACTCCTTACTCATTTATGATATATTCCTAGATATGACTCCTATATGAAAAGTATATTAAGTAGTAAAGGTTAAATATTCTTTCAGCAAACTATGTGAATATATTTATTATAATCATTGTATATACATTGTGTTAGGTACTGTATGTATGTATGTATTCCATTCAATCGAATAGCGCTTTTAACATTGCCATTGTTAAATTGTCATGTCACAATTATTATAAGGCAGCTACACAAAATCAAAAGAAAATTGTGGAAATGTGTATGAACTCTAAGAAAATGTGCATAAATCAGAATAGATCAGATCGTCTCTGATGAACAAGTCGAGGGTGACGGTGCTGAGGAAAAAACTCCCTGATGGTAATAGGAAGAAACCTTGAGAGGAACCAGACTCAACAGAGAACCCATCACCATCTGGGAGATAACGGATAGCAGGGATTGATCTGCACTCATACTGTGTGTTAGGAGGCTGGAGGTTCAGTATAACAGGAGATGTG
>JAQMYJ010000018.1:567846-587750 GCA_030014305.1 Clarias laeviceps | reverse complement strand
CTCATACTGTGTGTTAGGAGGCTGGAGGTTCAGTATAACAGGAGATGTGGAGAAGTTCATATGGAGTCCAGTTCAGCGCAGGGACGAGTCAGCAGGTGCAGAGGACAGATGGGGTCTGGATCACTGGGAGCTCAGGAGCAGCATGTGTAGCTCCAACCGTCATGAAGCTGAATCCAGCTGGAGCTGGTCCTTCTCTGGAGGCCTCAGGATCCTCGCAGGGTCGGCCTTTGTCTACTGGAGCTGCACAATCTCCAGATGCCTCGGGATGGGTAGAAAAAAGAAAAGGTGGAAAAGAATTATCGTAGCTGCCATTCATGATATTAGCAGCACTAGATGATAAGATTTAGTGGAGTATGAGGTTATGAGATGAATTATGTGTACGCCAAGCTAATGAGATATGTCTTTAATCTGCTTTTAAACTGATAGACTGTGTCTGAGCCCCGAACACTGTCAGGAAGACTATTCCAAAGCTTAGGAGCTAAATATGAGAACGCTCCGCACCCTTTTGTGGATTTTGATATTCTGGGAACTACCAGAAATCCAGATTTTTGTGATCTTAAGGAGCGTGGTGCATTGTCACGTGTCAGAAGACTGGTCAGGTATGTGGGAGCTAAACCATTTAGGGCCTTGTAGGTAAGTAATGCTAGTTTGTTATCAACTCTAAACTGAACAGGTAGCCAGTGGAGGGATGATAGTATTGGGGTTATATGATCATATTTTCTGGATCTAGTCAGAACTCTGGCGGCTGCATTTTGGACTAACTGAAGCTTGTTTATTGAGGATGAAAGACAACCACCTAGTAATGCATTACAATAGTCCAGTCTGGAGCTCATGAATGCATGAACCAGCTTCTCTGCATTTATACAGATAAAATGTTCCTAAGCTTGGCAATATTTCAAAAGTGGAAGAAAGCTGTTTTTGTAATATAGGAAATATGATTTTTAAAGGATAAGTTACTGTTTATTATTACAGGTTTTTCACTGTCGAGCTGGTAGTAATAATACATCCTTCTAAACGCAAGATGAAGTGTGAGAGCTTTTGTGTACTGGATTTTGGATCAATAAGTAATATCTCTGTCTTATCTGAATTTAGTAAGAGAAATTTTTCGGCCATCCAATCTTTTATATCTTTATAAATCTTAACAACTTGGATATTTCATCTGGTTTTGATGATCGTTAGCATAACAATGGAAGACTATCCCATGTCTTCTAATGATGTTACCCAAGAGAAGCATGTATATGGAGCATGTATATGTATATGGAGAACAGCAGTAAAACTGACCCTTGTAGGACTCTGTATTGTACATACTGTCTGTATGTACTGTGTGTCTATCTATCTGTTTCTGTATGTCTATTATCTGAAAGCATATTGTCAGAAAACAACCAATGTGGCCCTTTGTGTGTGTGTAAGCAGGACATGGAGCCTGGTGATCACTGGATCCCTGATGATGTTGCTCAGTGGCTCGATCACATTGGAATCCACCAGCAGGAACCATCTCTCGACATGCTGTATGGTACGAACACACACATTCATTACATTCTAAATAAGCATTTTCTGAGCATGTCTATGAGAGGCTGAGCCGAATGTCCACAATGTAAAAACGTCTTTACCTTACCATTGCCTTACCATCTACCATCTTAGGAAAATACAGAGAGAAAAAGAAAATGGAAAGCATATATGGCCGAGTAGAACTGTCAAAGAGGAGTAATGTACCATTAACTACTAAATAATTCCTAATAGTTAATTAAGTAGAACTTAGGGTTCTACTATTAGGGTTAATAGCTGAATAATGAACGGGGGGTGTAATGGGTTTAAAAAGCTTTTTTATCATCATGGAGAAATTTGGTCTTGACAAAAACTTACATATACGAAAAAGTAAGTAAACAAACAAAATAAATAAGTAAATAAATAAATAACACTGACATTGCATGAAAAATGAGCAAGTGCTACTGTTACGTGTGATTCGGTTAATTAATATTAATTGATAGATTTGCTGTGTTTTAATGACCGCCAATGAAAAGTCAGTTGCTCTCTTTTCTGCCACTTCAGTGCTGTTTATCATGATGTTTTGTGAACTGTAATAATTTATACAAAGTATTGATACCTAACATTTACCTACTCCTGCATCAGGCTTTTAAAAGATGAAAAGTTAGGAGAGTGATTCAGAAAGAGTCGGTTCAGTGAACCGAGTTAAATGACTCACCAGTGCAGAGTCGACTTTTTGCACGAGCGCGAGTCACTGACCAATCACAGCGTGTCACACGAGTAGGGGTGTGGTTTTGGACGGAAACGGGTGCAAAACAAAAAAAAAAGTTGGACAGACGTTTAGGCTAACGGTGCTACTGCAGGGGCGGGTAAGATTATTATTATTATTATTAATATTAATAATAATTATGGATCTGGGCATGCTTACAGACTTGGAAACAAGCGTTTATAGTTCTCTCGGGAGAATAAACCCCTCTCTCTCTCTCTCTCTCTCTCTGTCGGACAGTTAACTGGGCTCTGCATGGTGGAGTTGACTGTGTAACGTTACTGAGGAACACCTCTCTCTCTCTCTCTCTCTCTCCCCCCCTCTCTAACTCTCTGGAGAACTTTGTGAAAACGAATAAACTCGTGTAAAGAATAAAAACCCGACTTATTTCGTCCCTTTGCTCATCGAGCTGTGTGTTGAACAGTTGAACATTTGTGTTCGCTAAAACGATAGTAATGTCTGAGGTAAATGCTTTCTAAGGTAAATATTTTCTGAGGTAAATGTTTTCTGAGGTAAATTCAGTTGCTAACTCGGCTAACGGTATTATTAACCGCCGCTGGTTCTCATGCCCGTGACGCAGCGCCTTTTAACGGTCAGCTGTTGTGGACTTTAATAATTTCAGTGTATATCTGTTAGCTTATTTATAATAGAGATGAATATATGTAGAATGTACTGTTGTTTACTGTTGTTTTGAAATGTTTGCATAAACAATCACATCAGTAAACAGGGTCAGATATGAACCTGCCACTGAGTGAAGTGCACTAACAGTATATCCCCATAAGGCACCTGAGACTCACCCCAAAGATCAGCCCGTCCGGTCCACTGAAAAGCCAATACAGCACAAACTGCTGAAACTAAATGAACCCTGGCTGTGATAGAGAGGCCCCCAGAACACCCAGTGCACCACAGCCTGCTGCGCACGGGGGCCCAGCAGCCAAAGAGCCCCTGACCCAGCTTCCAAACTCCCCAGATCCCAATCTGATCGAGCTCCATGGGATGACCGGACAAACAGGTCCGACCCATGGTGGTCCCACCCCACAACCCACAGCACCTAAAGGATCCGCTGTGAACATCACTTCATATCAGACTCTGTTTACTTTTGTGATTCCTCATGCAAACATTCCCGACAGGAAATACAGCGCAGATCTGCCACAGTCTGCAGGACAAACCCACATGATCTCACTCCACTCATCTCTTTACTTAAAGTCTGTCCCTGAGAGACGGGCGAGACATGACGCATGTCAGGCTGTAGCAGGACACCTTCATCAGTTGGCCTCGGCTGGTGTTAACTCTACAGTGTCGCTTTGGTGTGTCAGGCCTCTCAGTCAGTCAGAGAGTGTATGTGTGTGTGTGTGTGTGTGTGTATGTGTGTGTGAAGACATGTGTTCAGACCTCGGGTATTTCCGTGCGCTTCTCCTCTGTGTTCTCGTTTCCCATTCCGGCATCTGAAACTTCACCAGCTGGTGCAACTGCAGTGGGGTTTATAATTATAATCCTAAAATAGCATTAGGAATGTGATGGTGGTGATCACTGGTCCCCACACACACACACACACACACACACAAACACTCTCACACTATTCTCAGCTTGTTTTGTACTGAAGGAAAGGTCTCCAGTATCAAGTATTTAACTGTTTCTCACCTTATAATCATGCAATTAAAAAAATAAATAGAGTGAGCAAGAGAGAGAGAAATATTATTATTATTACCGCATTATTATTGTTATTATTATTATTATTATTATTAGCTAAAGGTCTACCTGTTTCTTCCCAGGTGAGGTTGCTCAGGTGTTCTCAGACCCTGTCATGCACAACAGCTCAGATGATGCTGTTGTTGTTTCCGGTCCTGTTCTGCAACGCCTGATGCAGGAAAACTTTTGCTACAGAAACAGAGTTGGTCCAGAGAACCAGGCCATGGCATCGCCTAGCAACCCTGTCTCCACGGAGACTCTGCTCCCAGAGACGCAACCCAGACAGGAGCCACAGGGTCAGGAGCACCAGGTGGACAGCAGCTCCATGGAAAAGAGCGTCAAGGGAGCACAGAGCACAGCAGCGAGCTCCCAGGTGACTCTCACCGTGCCCGGGCTTGGATCATTAGAGCTTCCGTCGTATGAAGAAGCTAAATCACAGTCTCAGCTTTACAGAGGTCAGCAGGGTCAGAACGAAGAGCAGAACATGGCCTCCACACAGACCAGTGTTCACAGCACGGGTAACACGCTTACAAATCCGGGTCACACGTATACAACTCTAAAGCACACTCCCCAGGGCGTGAGCAGTCCGAATCCTGGCCCGAGCCCACAAATTCAGATCAGCGTACAGCCAAACCAGCTCGTCCCCACCAGCACCAGCTCATGTCCTCCGTCTCTCTCCTCTGCTCCCTCGCTTTCCTCCTTCGACCGTGCCGAAGGTCGTTCTTGGGTGCAGCGAGGGTTTACAGGCGTGGACGAGGGCTTAGCCGGTCTTGAACAGGGCCACGTGCGCTCCCTCAGCGAGCGCTTAATGCAGCTCAGTTTGGAGAGAAACGGAGCCAAGCAGCCCAGAGACACCTCTCCTGTACGTGAAGAACGAACGCTGGTGATGTCTAGCAAAACTGCCACTCCTCCACCTCCGAGAGGTTCTCTAGAGCCTCGAGGTCCTCCTCCTGAATATCCGTACAAAGCCAGTATGGTTCAGCCAGCGTACCCATCCAGTATAACCCCAGGTTCATTATCGCCAGATCAAATCCCGCCCTCCATCGGAGCTCCTCTGGGACAGATCTCTGTGCCATTTCTAATGCCACCTGTCGTACCCCAGGCTGGATCAGGGACACGTTTGCCCCCTCAGGGACAGATCGTACCCGCTGAGGCCTTTTCCATGATGAGCCACGCTCAGCACATGATGACTTTCCTCAGCGATGAAAACCAGAGACTCAGACAAGAGCTGCTGATGCAGACGGAGAAAACTGGCAAACTACAGCGGGTATGTCGTGTACGGGTTCGGGTATTACACTCCCATTACATAATTATTTACACAGATAAAGTTCCTCACATTAAAAAGAATTTCTCGAATTAAACTCACCAGAAATGTTGGCAGATATTATTATCTTAAATTAGGTTTTTCAGTAGCATCCAGACCATGAAAATACTTTTCATGCATTTTCAAGGAACTTTATCATAAATTATTGAATAGAAATTTCATTTAATTTTGACCTTGAATGACATTCCATAGTGTTTTTGATTACCATTGGCCATGAAGTGTGACCATGACTCAAAATATTGAAATGTTAAAAACAAGTGCAGAATGGTAGGAGAGATTGTAAAGACCTGCGTGTGTGTGTATACATGTGTGTGTGGGGGGGGTGTAGTTGGAGGCTGAAATCCAACGACTCTCAGATGCCTATGAGAATCTGGTCAGAAGCTCATCCAAGCGCGAGACTCTGGACAAAACCATGAGGATGAAACTGGAGGGGGAGATCAGACGCCTGCACGACTTCAACCGAGACCTGAGAGGTGACATGGATCGTTTTTATCTCAAAAACAACAGACACAGCAGCTGCTTCGCTTTGCTAATTCTGGAAACATCCACGTCTTGCCTCTGTATCTTTCTGCGAAAAAATCATTGAGCCTTATCCTTTATACTTCCTTATCTTCCCAAATCCAGATCGTTTGGAAACAGCGAATCGCAAACTGGCAAACCAGGACTCAGAGGGGCAGGAGGACGGCCATGTTTACCTCTCAGAGAGTGAGTTCACACCAACAGACACAGCGCTGGTTCTACACCATACCACTAATGAATCCCGTGCTCTGATTAGTCAGAAGGTGTTGATTATTATTATGTTAATCCGCTCGCTCTGATATGTTATCGTTTCCATAGCAACAGCTCGTTCACAAGGACTCATACGGCCCCACTAATCGACAGCTCTAAACCTATTTAAGAGAAATAAAACCTCTGTGATTGTGGGGTTTTGGGGTGCTGTCAGCCCCAGTATCACCTCAGCCTGTTACCTGATTAGTTTGCTATGACATCACTTCACACAAGGTTCTGTTCCTTAATTACATTACAGTGTTCTTGCACACACTGCTGCTAATAGTGTTTTGTATTATAACTAATAACTTACTAAGAGAATTTTCCTTCTCCGATACTCTGCTACAGCTAAGCAAAACAATTTCCTGCCTTCCTTCTGCCCCCGTCCCCTCTCTCCCTCTTTTTATTTCTCTCTTTCTCTCCCTATAAAAGGAACAGACAGAATTATCTTACTTCCTCCAAAACAGTAGTGACTGAATAAACACAGATAACAGAATCCAGCAGCAGAGTTTATTCAGGAACAACTGTCCTGGCTGTAGCAGCTACTGCAGTGAAGTTTATTACATACAAGTCAAATCATATTTACAGAGCAGCTGAAGAACAAACAAAAGTACAGATTAATTACTCACATGTAACACAGGAGGTGGAGCTAAGGCCAGAGTCACTCTCTGGCTCCGCCCAAAATACTTACATTAGTTTCTATTTGGGGATCTTTCTCAGAATACACTGCATCTGGTTTAACTCGAAATGGCAACGAGCCGTGTGTCATAAAATATAAATAGAGAGGTGGAGGTGAGGTGTGTGTGAGCATTATCAAGTGTGTGTAACAGTGTTTTAGTGTGTGTGTGTGTGTGTGTGTGTGTGTGTGACAGTGTTAGAGTGTCAGTGTATGTTACAATGTGTCAGTGTGTGTTACAATGTCAGTGTGTGTTATAGTGTGTGTTACTGTGTGTTGGTGTGTGTTACAGTGTGTGTTGCGGTGTGTCAGTGTGTGTTACAGTGTGTTTTGCGGTGTGTCAGTGTGTGTTACAGTGTGTGTTGCGGTGTGTCAGTGTGTGTTACAGTGTGTGTAACTTCCTATGACTATTTCCAACTGTCTCTCTGTTTCTCAGGAAGAGAGAGTTTAAAGGAGATGGAGAGGCTGGAGATGGAGGCGGAGTCTCTTCGTTCAGCCACTGAGGATCAGCGACGTCACATTGAGATTTTAGAGCAGGCTCTGAACAACGCTCAGGGCAAAGTGGTCAGGCTGGAGGAGGAGGTGCGTCAACCACGTCCATCACACACCGACCTCATCTGTCCATCACACATGGACCATTATGTAAATCACATGTTTAAATTAATGTACTGAAGGCTAGCGTTGCCATAGTAACGGCTCACTTACAGGGACGCACCACATAAACAGATACAAATAGTTGAACCTAAATACACCTCACACACATCCATAGATAGGATTGGCCAGAGAACCGCTTGAGACAGGAACATATATCATTTTACACTTTAGATGTGCTGGTGTTAACCTCAGGTTTATGGAAGGAGTCTCCAGTGTCAGCACTTTTGTAACTTTGTGGATTTAAATATTGAGCAGTGGAAAAAAGTGGAAATAACGTCCATTAGACAGACATTGCCTTGTTTATGTATGCATAAGTGTGTGTTTGTGTGTTTGTTTGTGTGTGGGGAGAGTAGTTGGGGAGGAAGTGTGTGTACGTGGAGCGTGTGGAGCGTCTGCAGCAGGCCCTGGCACAGCTTCAGTCTGCGTGTGAGAAACGAGAGCAGCTGGAGAAACGTCTGAGGACGCGTCTGGAGAGAGAGCTGGAGACACTGAGATCCCAACAGGTATATACACACACACACACACACACACACACAATGTTATTACAGTTACATATAAAATGTGTGGTTTTGTACAATCAGTGGTGTACAATCCACTCATGATTAAAAACAAAACAAAACGCTTTTTAGTGTTGATGTTCAGTGTGAATTTATGTAGATTTTTCTTCACCACATCACTGAAGTTCATCCATTTACACATTAATCACATTTTCACAAAAAAATCGTAAGGATTTTTTTTTTATATTAAAAAATAACTTCACAGAAGGTTAAACATAAGTAACGCGTCTGTGTGTATGTAGCGTGCTGGTGTAGGTGTGTGTGAGTCCAGCGCCCCAGTCCTGATGGACCTGCTGAGAGAGAGAGAGGAGAGGATTCTGGGATTGGAGGCAGACAGGATGCGCTGGGAACAAAAATATTTAGAGGAGAGCGCAATGAGGCAGTTCGCCATGGAGGCAGCGGCTACGGCGGCCGTGCAGAGGTACACACACACACACACACACACACACACTCACACAACAATGGATTTTAACAGCAAAGACCATACTGGGAACATTGTCAAGTGTGTGTGTGTGTGTGTGTGTGTGTAGGGACACGACCTTTATGCAGCATTCTCGCAGTGGCAGCTACAGTGACGCCTGTCTGTGGCCTCACGACGGAGACGATAAAACATACACCCGACGCTGTCAGGACATAGAGACCAGGTAAACACACACACACGTGCACGCAAAACAAAAGGCATTACTAACAGGCTTTTAGACTTTGTGTCGATATTCTTGAGAGGGTTTGATGTTTAGCTATTAGGACTCACTCTTCAGACTAGATAAGTAGTTGCTATGGAAATGCTGGGTCCTAATAGTATCCATTTATCTCCGAGGCTTTTGGAGTCGCTTGGAAAACTTTTTTTTTCTTCGAGGGTTGAGAGTTTGTGTGACCTTGTGCTGCACACACTGAGATATCTGTAGTGCAGAGTGGAGGAGAGTTAAAGGAGAGGGTTTAAAGACGGAGAGAGTGAATATCGGCAGGTTTTCAGGTTATTATGCAGGAATCTATAACCTCCTGCAGCCGCATGTGCGCCCTTCCCATGACTGACCTTCTGTCCCAAGCACTGGAGTGTTTACTGCTTCTGTATTTATTCCTGGAGTACACGAAGGTCAAAACGTCGTCATAGCAACCATCCTTCTATTCATCACTAGCATTAGTGAAATTCGCTATCGAGACGTTACAGGTTCTGTGATCAATACTCCATTTGACTGTTGTGTGCGTGTGTGTGTGTGTAGGATGAAGGATCTCCACGCTCAACTGTTGGAGAAGATCGCGATGATTAAAGTATTGCAGCACCGTTCACGCAGAGACTCCGCCCCACTGCGTCCCGCTCGTTCCGTCCCCTCCATCGCCGTAGCGACAGGCCTGCATTCCCGCCAGCCCTCACAGACTGAAAGTATGTAATCTCTCTCTCACTCACTAATGAAACATTAATTTGAATTGATGTTAATGTTTTTTTCCTTAAGCTACATCATATGAATGAATGAATTATTTTGTTTTACTATAAGTTATCTGAATGCTCAATAAAAACACGAAGAGCCTGTAATGGCCTGTGAGCTGCAGGCTGCACGTCAGCGTCAGTGCGTATAAACAGCACTCAGACTTATTAAGCTAATCAGAGACGTAATTAACTGGAAATGTGTCGTAGCCCTTCAAGAGAATTCAGCACACAACATTACTTACAAAGTCAGTCAGGGTCTGTGTGCTCTCAGGTACGGCTCTTTACACAGGTGAGAACACAGCGATCTACTCACTCGGGCTCGAGAGCTCTTAGGTCCACTTTCATGTCAACTCTAGGAGAGCACGGGGAGAAAGAGAATCGATTCTGAGGATAAAATCAATGTGCAGTGTGTGTGTGTGTTAGAGAGAGAGAAAGAAAGAGAGAGAGACCAGACGGAGAAAGGGTTGCAAATATGTTAAATTATAGGCATTGTAAAAATTTACTAAACTCAATAAAAATCTAATTTGTTTTGATACAGACTACTAGACAGAACACTGATTGAACAAAATGTCCAGAGGTTTTTTTCTGCTTTGTAAAAAGACGGAATGAGTGTGATGGAATGAGTGTGTGTCACTTCCCCGCTCTCTCCGTCAGCCTGGCTTCACCCCACAGTGAGTCGTAGCATTACGCTGATTTTAGCGAAGCATCAAAGTCTTTCCTCCTGACAGCGCTGATCCAGAATTTTTAGCAATCTGAACTATATTTTAATCCTCAGTATGTGATATGTGAGGACTCCTTATTGCCGCCCTCATATAAGTCTAAAGTGTAGACCTTTAAACCGAGCAGGACAAGTAGAAAGTGTTGATGCTGACAATATTGTGTGATTAATATTCATACAGTCAGTATAACAGTAACATCAATAACCGTGTGATTGCAAAACGAGATAAAAGCCAGTTTCGGACTTTAACTTCCTTTGTCAGATTTTCCTCAGACAGGTTGCATATAGATTCTCTTTTTAGTTGCTAGCACTGGTGCTGCTGCGTTTGGGAACCGTGAGGCAAATCACTGTGTAATATTTATGAAAGAAATTTAAACTGAGAGATAACACTACAAAAGACATTCAAAAGAAACACAACCGCTTTCTGTACAAGAGACACTGTGAGGCTGTAAACTGACTTTTTTTTTGTAATGCTTAAAATGTTTCTCATGATCTTCAGCATGAGTTTGCTGTATTTTCAGCATATTGTTACCAAACTGTGTACCTAAATAGCCACAAACAAGCACACCTGCAGGATGATTTATCCACTGCACAAAACTATAGCAGGTAGAGTTACACGTTTTTCAAAAATCATTAGGAAGATTCTCACTTATGTCCCCAAAACAATTTTATTTATTTTTAATTTTTATTCATTTATTTTAATTTCTTCCAAATTTTCTCCTTAATTTAATCGTATCTAATTCCCACCTGTCACTAAGGTGCTCCCACATTAAGGCTACTGCTCCCACTCAGGGAGGGCCGAAGACTATCACATGTTCCCTCCGAGCCACGTGACGCCAGCCAAGCGCATCTTTTCGAACTGCTCGCTCTCGCATCGCTGGGGGCGGAATAACACACTCGGAGGTCAGCACTATCCGCTCCTTCCGCTTGCGTGAGCTCACAGACGCCCCTGATTGGCTGTAGAGCTGTGATTGATGTGAGAGCGCTAAGTGACTCCTATCCCTCCCCTCTGAGAGAGCTCGGCCAATCGGCTCTCTCTAGACTTCCGGCACACAATATTCACTATCGGTGTGTAAAATGACATATAACGTACGAGGACAGATCATTTTTACTACATCATGGTGGACGAACACAAGTTTACAAACGTTGAGCAATGATGTCATCAGTGTGTTTCCTGTTTTTTTTTTTCAGGTGTGCTGCTGGGAAAAGAGAACCACCTTCCTCCATCGCTGCCCTCCTTCACGTCCTCGCTATCGTCCCTCGTCCCGTCTCTCTCCTCCACCCTCCCTCCCTCCTTCACTACTCTGTCTGTCTCCACCCTCCCTCTCCCATCCATAGTGTCCTCCTCCTTGTCTTCCTCGCTCCACTTGTCCTCCTCAGCCACTCTTCCCCTCCCCTCCACTCACTCTCACTCCCTTCCTCCGCTGCCCCCCAATGTCTCGTCCTCTCTTCCTTCTACTCCTCTTCTGTCACTCCATTCTAAATCAGCCAGCAGAGACAGCAGCACGCAAACTGGAAGGAGTCCAGAGAGTGTCAGAGCCACGCCCCCTACAGGCCGTGGTAGAACAGCAAGAATGGGTACGGAGAAAGAGAACAGTCTGGTTAAATAGAAAAAAATAAAAGGAAGACAAATAGTAAGAATTGTAGAATTATATAAAGGAAGAGGATGTAAAAAAGGAAAAGATGTAAAGAGGGGTTCACTCTATGTGTGTGTGTGTGTGTGTGTGTGTGTGTGTGTGTAGATTGCCCAGCCATTCAGATGAAGTCCCCCGAGAGTCGAGTCCTCCACACAGCAGGGCAGAAGATCAGACCAGCCGACTTGGACCTGGTGGAGATTTTGATCTAACACACATCTACAGACAGAGCGCAGTCTCAACACTGGAGAAGAGAGAGACAGACGGTCAGAGAGACAGACAGGGAGGTAGAAAGACAGACTGAGGCTCGGCTGCACCGGTTGCATATACTTTATCGCTCCTTGTAGAGAGGTTTGTCTTGATATCGTAATTTATATCACAATATTGTGTTTAACCTCACAGTTGGTGATCAGTCAGGGTTGTGATGTCACCAGCGAGCTCTGCTTCATTTTTCCCCATAACGTCCCTCTACACGTTTAATAATGTTAATGAGAGGGCGTGTCTGAGGGAGAGGAAGGTACCACTTGCTTTAAATTACAAAATTCCGACAAAGGTGAATTTGTAAGTGTGTGCGTGTGATAATCAGGTGTACAGTGTGAAGCATGTTCCTGACACGGCTCATTTGCATACGGCGACACCTTTAAATCTTCAGAAAAGGTAAAGAGCGCAGAGCAAACCGAGCGTTCAGGGTGAAGCCTGCAGATCAGAAGTGGAAGTTACTATGACTCATGTCTACACCAATAGCATGTTTAATAACGTTCTATATAAAATGAATAATAATAACCGAGATGTGATTAGTTTTTAATAATCTTTATTTTTATCTTCTTTAATTAAAGCCAGTAAAATAAAGCGTCTGGTTTTGACTAAATATTCTGGGCGGAGCTCTGAGTCTCTGAGGATGTGTTTCTGATCGGGACGCCAGAGCTCGTCTAGACGTCCGTCTTTATAAGGGGGCATCTGCTAAACACTCTTAAGCTCATCATCAACACTTTGAGCTCTACAGAATGTTCCGGACAGAACCAAGCAGGAACCCTCCAGGTTAGAGGATCTGAGCTCCATCTGTTCCAGGGTCACGTCAGGTCATCGTCTTAGGTGTGAATTTATACACACTTAGGAGCACGAGCAGGACACACACGCGGTTCTTGGATTTAACCGGAATGCCACATTTTTCATGTAAAAGCTCAGATGAATAAATGCGTCCCTGTGTAGCTCGGCCCAGCGGGTGTGTGCTGCTCTCCACAGCGCTGAGATCTTAGAGCGAGAAGTGCAGCCGGGTCTGGGTCACGCTGTCAGAGTCAGACAGAGCGAAAGTGTTACTAATAAAATAGAAGGCAAAAAGAAAGTTCTGAGCAGAGAGCAGTTCAGTGAAGTGAGTGGGTTTAATGCAGTGTATAACAGTGTGTGAACCTGAAGGCTAACAACAACTGTGTATGTGTGTGTCAGTCAGTGGGGCTTGACTCTGGATAATGATGGGTCACACACACTCCAGCTTGTCTCGGGCTCTGCTACACAGTTACCTGGAGAGAAGAAAAGACTTAATTTATGTTATTTTACTGAGAAAAGTTTTTGTTTCCTTTCATGTGAGACGTGATGAGAAGGTTTGGGTGATTATCCTGATGTGGGAATGTAATCTCTCTCACCGCGGCTCAGAGCGTGTACTCTGGATAACACGACGCAATAAAATACTGCCTTAATGCTTCTGTGCTTTTACACACACGCACACGTATGCGCACACACACTTGTGCACAAATAGTTTCAATACTCATATTTAGCCACACTCCTCACATCCATCTGTGTGTTACTGCCACCTTCTGGACACATAATAAAATAATAATAATAATAATAATAATACAATTGAATAATTGATTAAAACGCATTAGGACCAAAACAATTTAACGTAATAATTAAAAAAGAAAAATAAATAAATAAAATAAATAAGTGAAAGTTTGTGAAATTTCTTAAATGAATTAAAAGCATTTTATCACTATAAATGTAAAATTTATTTTAAAGCTTATAATTTCAAGCTTAATATTAAAATTAGGGGATTTTTTTGTTTTTTATTTAGATAAAGTTTTATTTAATTATTAATTTTTTATTATTTTATTCAAATTAACGTTTTATCATGGCTACATTTTTATCACATATAAACATTTACTTTTGGGATTAATTATTATTAATTATTAATGCTTTTAATTAATAAAAAAATAATAATGAATTAATTGATTTTATATGTAATAAAAATGTTAAAGCTTTGGGTTATTTTAGTGTAATATTAATATATATTAGAGACAAAAATAACTCAGAGCAGAGGGTATCAGATGACATCCTTTGTTGTTTGTGGGTTTTTGTTTGCAGTCTGTGAAACACTAGTGAATGTGTGCATTCTGCCCCCTACATGGAGAGGTGCATTATGGGATACGGTCGTGGTCACAGCCTGATTGTGGAGCAGCGGCGCTCAGGGCTCAGGGGGCCGTTTCAGAGGAGGCGGTGAAGTCGTTATTCCCACATGCTCACTGAATCAGAGGCGTCGAGGGACAGATGGTGGAGCGCAGCATGACATAAAAGGGCGAGCGCTGCCC
This sequence comes from Clarias laeviceps, assembly GCA_030014305.1. Lineage (NCBI taxonomy): Eukaryota > Metazoa > Chordata > Actinopteri > Siluriformes > Clariidae > Clarias > Clarias laeviceps. Next base: position 573,474 of record JAQMYJ010000018.1, on the reverse strand, counting down.
CACATAGTGGGCGTGTCCCCCCACATACCCCAGGGACCGGGTGGCTTTACTCTAACCTCCAGTTTCCCCCCAGGACAGGCTTTAATACTCACCGCATGCTCTGGACCCAAACCACACGCCTTTACACACTCCTAATGACGCTTTGAGTGTGTGTGTGTGTGTCAGAGAGTCATACAAGTGTGTGAGAATCTTAGCAACAAGTCCTAAAAAGCACTTTGCATAAGTATTTACCCCTTTAATGTTTTCACATTGTGTAATATTAAAACCTGGAAATGGAAATGAGTTTAACTGGGATTTTATCTCATGATTTCATCAACCAAAAATACTGAGATGATTATATAGTTTGCAAAATAATTCACTAATATCTCTGAAACTTAGTTAGGAGTGCATAAGTATTCACCCCCTGCATTAGTGCTGGTCCAGAGTTTGTCAGAGAATCAAAACACGCATCATGAAGGAAAGGAGTGAAGGAGACAATTTTCACCAAGTCCAGGACTGGTTATAAAAGGGATATTCCAAATTTGTCCAGTCGTACAGGGCAACATGAACCCCGTCACTGTACAGTTGGAAGAAAGAGTGCGATGTAACTGCACCGAGAGCCTGAGGATAACTCTGTACAGAAAGAACCGGAGAGGAACGCTGCCGTGGGTCGGTGTGAAACACGGTGTTGAGAGTGTAAGAGTGTCCGGCAATCTTATTTAGATTTCCACTCTGTTATGGATGGAATTAATCACCCATTATCGTGCAGTTTTACTTTAACACTGGCTTTCTCAAACATCTGCCATAAATAAGACGTTCCCAATGCAGCACCTGCCATTTACACACACACGCACACACACACTCCGTCTCTCTCTCTCTCTCTCTCTTGTACACCTGCCTCCTACTTCCTCGCCCCCCACAACACCCCCTCAACACACACACACACACACAGGCCCCAGGTCACTCCCTCTTTTACGCTCATTAGCCTCAGATCAATGCTCCCTTTTGTCCGTGTGAGTTTCCCACGTTCTGCTCGCGCGCCTGGCACTCGCGCAGCTCAAATCAAACACAGGCAGCTGAGCTCGGAGTTTAATTCCTGGCCGGGTCGGTCCTGACGGGACATCTGCCCCGCTCGCATCTGCTCACCGCCTCATTGTGGAAGAACGAAGGAGGAAAGTTGACCACAGAGCTGAAAGCTGTTTTCTCCATCCAGACCTTCTGACCAGAACGGCTTTGTCCCGAAACAGAATGACATGCTACACGCTACATGCTTATCCTCCTGCTGTGTGGATCAGTGTTCAGGTTGTCCGTGTGTCTGATTAGAACAATATCTAATCCAACTATACATAACATGAACATAACATCAGGTGCAGGACTACAGTACGTCCTTCATTTTCTTCTAACTCGTTATTTAGAAAATTCTCTGATGTCACAACCCAGCGAGCTACCTAAAATGTGAGAGGTCAAAGGTCAGTGAATGCTTCCTCCTCCTTCCTAACCAGGCTTGTTGTGTACTGTATACATGAGCAGACGGACCCTTCTGATTGGCTGGAGAGAGGAAGGTCGTCCCGCCCACCCAGACGTCAGGATGTGATCAGACCTCCAACCACAAACACCTTTTGGAGTTCAAACCAATTTAACATTTTTAGGATTTTAATATTGTGGAAACATTTCATACTGATTCACTCAGAGGTCCAGAGCACAGTGTTATTATTTATTATAAAACTTATATAATGTTTACAAATTGATATTTCCACATGATGATAAGACACGATGCCTCTTAGTCTGTACTCCAGGGACCTGGTTTTAGTCTCGGTAGGACCAGGTAGGACATAAAGAAGTGTGTGTGTGTATGTGTGTGTGTGTTGGATTGTACACAGTCTCATTCACACCAGGGAAATTCTTGACAAAGCAGACGAGTGAATATGGAGTTTCTCTCGAGGGTGGCGGGGGCAATGCTCACGGGGCGGACATCTGTCACATGCTTTTAAGAGTGTGTGTGTGTGTGTGTGAGAGAGAGAGAGAGAGAGATGTTCTTGCTGACACTTGACACTTGTTGCATATTGATTTCAGTTCTGAGTCACTGAAGGTGAAAAGAGAGAGAAGAACAGAGGAAGAGAGGAATACATGAAAAGGAAAACTGAAAATAAAGACAAAAAATAGAAGAGAAAAAAAATAATAATAAAGGAGAGAGAGCGAGAGAGGGGGGAGTGTTTGAGGCAGTCATGTACGGAGGGAAAATGAAGAAGGCAGAGCTGTTAGAAAGAAAAAGACAAAAAAAGAAACGAGATAAAGAGTAAGATGGAGGAGAGAGTGAGATCAAATATGAGAGAAACAAAATATGTTTTAAAAAGCAGAGAGTGAGTGAAACACTGGGAGAGAGAGTGAGCAGTAATGAGGGGTGAGAGGAGAGAGAAGTAGAGATGAGAAAGAGGGACAGAGAGACGGTGGGGAAAGTGTAAAGAGTGAGTAAGAAGTTAAAAAGATGAGTGTAAAGGAGAGAGAGAGAGACAGAGAGAAGGCTATTATTGTTATTATGCTGTGTGTGTGTGTGTTTGCTTTCTCCATCCTCCATTCACATGCTAATCCGCAGTGTATAAAAGCAGTCGCACTCAGAGCAGCACACACTCCTGATCAACACACACACACACACACACACACACACAGAGGCGTATAGAAGTTTCACTCAGGACTAAAGTAAAGTCTGAGAGTCATGACAGCGGCGAGTGCGACCCCGAGTGCGGAGAGACAGAACAGCAGCAGGGACGAGAGGAAGGTACGAACGACTGAAGGACTCTCTCTCTCTCTCTCTCTCTCTCTCCTGGTGTTTATGTGCTACTGAGCCGTCACTTCTCTCTCTGTCTCTCCTTAAAGCTGAGGAAGCCTCTGATCGAGAGGAAGAGGAGAGAGAGGATTAATCACTGCCTGGAGCAGCTCAGAGAGACGGTGGTGGGAGTCTTCGGGCTCGACGTGAGTCTCCTTCCTCATCCTTAACTTCATCCAGAGATTCATACGTTCTGTTTTTATCCCAGGATGTTTTTATTTCTGGGTTCGTTCATGAACAGATATTTTTTAAGAGGAGCGTTTGAGACTACGTGTGATTACCGTTCATTCATTTAATTTGTCATTGTTGTAATTTATAGAGAATTAATAATATAATAAAAAATTTATATTAGATCTTAGATGTGAATAAATCTACAACTCTTTCATACTTTTAAGCCAACATTAGTGTAAACATTAGCATTTCTTTGTGTTGAAAGTTTGTAAAGTTTCCGTCACATTGGAAACAGCCAGAGGAACGACTTTGTTTCCATGTTAACAATCATTAATATCAATGAACATACTGTACGTACTCTTGCAAGATTCAACACAATAACAAAAGCTACTTCATAACAACAGACCCCTCCCACAGGCTCCGCCCACATGTCACTGGGTGCAGTGGTTTCCTCTAGGAACACAAGCAGCTTTTTGGTTCGCAATATTTATAGTCCTGAATTTAGTTTCTTGATGAGGGGACACAGGATGAGGTCTGTGATTGGTCATCTGCCATGTCACTCAAACTCAATGTAGGCGTGTCTTAAACACATTCACTGACTTAATATCATTGTTAAATAAACTAACTTCTGAGACTAACCTTCTGCCTGAATGCACCATGTACAGCGCCTCACTGTGGACAGCATGAGAATGTTACACTGTGATGTCATATTTCCTGAATGTATTTAACCCACACTGTTCTCTCCGTCAAGCAGCAGTCGAAGCTGGAGAAAGCTGATATTCTAGAGATGACAGTTAAACACCTGCAGAACATCCAGAGTAATAAAGCTACAGGTGAGAGGCAGACGGGTAACACACACACACACACACACACACTAGCGTGGACACGACTGTTAACACCTCCGCTACTCTGGTGCTGTGTGGCCTTCATTATCACCTGATTGGTTCTTATATTAGATGATATACAAACACTTAAAAAGCCTTAATTTACACATCAAGCCCTGATTGGGTGTTATACCTGATGATGTAATAACACTTACATTCCCTGAATTTGCATATCAGAAGCTGATTGGCTCGAGGGCTTTAAGCTGAACTAATCTTCTGTATTATTGAGTAAGTGATTATTTATGATCTGAATCTGATGTCGTCCTGATTCTCACCCTCATCAGAACCGGTTCTGGACCCGGAGGCGCAGCAGCGCTACGGCACCGGCTACATCCAGTGCATGCACGAAGTCCATAACCTGCTGCTGTCCTGCGACTGGATGGACAAAACACTCGGCGCTCGTCTCCTCAACCACCTGCTCCGCTCGCTGCCCAAGTCCACTCCGTCCAAACCCTCGTCCACTGACCCCGAGCCGGGAAAACTCCAAATCAGCGAGGTGGAAGACTCCTCATCACCGCCCAGAGTGGCTCCGCCTACTCAAACTAATGACCCCGCCCCATTGACTAGGCCGCCTCCCACCAAGAGCCCGCATTTGACACCTCTGGAAATGTGGAGGCCTTGGTAGAACACTGTGTGTGTGTGTGTGTGTGTCTGGGGTAGACCCTCCTCTGCTATGTATCTTATAGATATACGTGTTGGTGAGCGTGCGGTCCAGATTAGCGCCTCCTTCCTGATCCTCGTTACTTCCTGTCTGAAGTAAACTTCCTGTAGCCTGCATTGTAGAAGGCGGCCCCTGTGTTTATTTATTTTTTTTATTAACACTGTAATTTATGGATTAAATCATTTCCAGTGTTAGCTCTGTGTTTGCTGACAGACTAATCCTGTAGAGCCTGTAACCTCTATGTTGAGTGTAATAACCGTATTAACCTGTGATTAATTAATAAACTGTTTAATCTTTGATTTTTGTGGTTTGTGTTAAAACTTGGTGTCGCTATATGAGCGAACACTTCTGTAAGTGTTGCTGATAAATGTGATAAGTTGTGCATGTTAAACTTGGGACCATCTACTGTACAATAAAGAGCAGAAAGATTTATGTAACATGCAATACTTTTTCCGTGTATACAATTCAATTCAATTTTATTTTCATATCACTTTTAACATAACGCAGCTTTACAGAATCAAAAGAAAATTATGGAAATTTGTATGAAATGTGAAAAATGTGTATGAATCAAAATGATCAGATCGTTCCTGATGAACAAGTCAAGGGCGACGGTTCTAAGGGAAAAACTCCCTGTGATGGTGATAGGAAGAAACCTTGAGAGGAACCAGACTGAACAGGGAGCCCATCCTCATCTGGGTGATAACGGATAGCAGAGACTGATCTGCACTCATACTGTGTGTTAGGAGGCTGTAAGTTCAGTATAACAGGAGATGTGGAGAAGTTCATATGGAGTCCAGTACGTTATTGGAGGCTCAGGTAGACTGTAGGAAACTCCAGTCCTGAACTATCGAGTGACTGCAGTCACAAGTCCTCAGAGAACAGCTGGACCGTCTTCAAAGTGGAACCGTCCCCAGTCACCACACACATCCCAGGCAGTCCATGTGACGAGATCTCCAACCAGACGACGAGTCAGACAGGTCCAGAGGACAGAGGGGGTTTGGATCACTAGCAGCTCAGGAGATACATGTGTAGTTGTCACTTCCTCTCGTTCTCTTAGATCATCCGCTTCCATTCGCCTGGTCGCACCTTCTGCCCGTCTCAGTACTATG
>JAQMYJ010000018.1:395344-413215 GCA_030014305.1 Clarias laeviceps | reverse complement strand
ACTGAGAGAGAGAGAGAGAGAGAGAGAGAGAGAGAGAGAGGAAGATAAAGGCGCGTTGAAGTGGATAAATAAGATGAAGGAAGAGAGAGAGCGAGAGAGAGAGAGAGAGTGTGTGTGTGTGTGTGTGTGTGTGTGTGTGTGTAAAGCTCTTCTTTACTCCTGAAGAAAAATCGGTGTTTTGTGGAAACAAAGCGCGAGCCTCCGAGAATTTATGGTGAAATTATACAGCGGGTTTGTCAGTTAAAATCTCGGACCTGTCCGGAGCACAAAGCCACACGCTGAGGATTAATGCGGCCGCTCTTTTCTCTGCCCTTGACAAATTGGATTTTTGGGGGTCGCTCGGGGCGCATAATTGTCTCCTGAGCGCTTTTGGAGCGCCTCATTATTATATCAGCCCTGCAGGGGGCAAGTCTCCATCTCTCTCTCTCTCTCTCTCTCACACACACACACACACACACACAGCTGTTGAAAAAATAGAGCGCAGCTCGGTGTTTCTCAGACCCAGACCCCTCCTCACCCCTCAGCAGTTAGAAAAAGGCGGAGAACTCGAGCACACCGAGTCACAGCGCGCGAGGACGCGGAACACAGCACATCCTCACAGCCTCTGAGTTTACATGTGTGTACATGCGTGTGCATGTGTGTGTGTGAGTGTGAGAGAGAAAGTGCGTGTGCGCGTCCTGGGTCCGGTTCTGGTCTCCATCTCCGCTCCCAAACACCCCGTACAGCACACATCTCAGTCATGCATGCGAACCGAACCTCATCCTCCTCATCCTCCCCCATCGGCGTGTTCACGGACTGCATCATCCCCGCGGGCGCGCGCCTCGGACCGGTACCGGGAATCTTCCGTCTGGGGAAGTGTGTCTCAGACCGGAAAGAAGTCGGAGTTAAAAAGAAGGTGAGTGTCCGTTCGGTTAAAGAGGACAGGCCTGGATTAAAGTGATATTATTAAACAACAACAACAACAACAACAACAACAATAATAATAATAATAATAATAATAATAAAATATTATTAATCACGGTAGTAAACATAAGATTTTTACTTTCTTATAATAATAATAATAATAATAATAATAATAATATTTTATTATTATTATTATTATTATTATTATTATTATAAGAAAGTAAAAATCTTACGTTTACTACCGTGATTAATGAAAGTATTTATAACAATTAATAAATGACCTTTAAAACAAATTCGCGTTGACCAAAAGTGCTTCAAATAAAGCAGCATAATAAACACAAACATAAAGAAGACACATTACACCACAAACCAAACATTTACATATTTAACAGTTTGTCAAAACCTTTTACTTATTTGAAAGTGCTAATACACTTATTATTATTATTATTATTATTATTATTATTATTACGTGTGTCTGATCTGCCAGAGTGAATCAAAACGCTTTATAAGAAACTGCAGATTGAAAATTTATTTAATAAATACGAATAAATAATAATTTAATTGGATTAAATCCTAATCCCAACTAAGGTTAATCTTGTAGTAAAGATGTATTTACTTTCAATAATTTTAATCTGTGAAGATTATCTCATATTAGGAAATAGATAAAACAAACACACCCAAAGAAATGTGTTTAAAAGCAGTTAGAAACGGAGAGGAAATCATGTTTTGATTAGAATCAAATTAAAAAAACAAAATGTATTTTTAAAATAATAAAAGAATTACAAAATTATCCGGATTAAATAAAGAGAATTGCTTACTAAACATTTTTCTTCACTTTATTCTCTTTTTACTTTATATATTTGCTTTTTTTTTGCTTATATTTACTTCTCTTTAAAAAAAAAAAAACTTGTTACTGTCTCTTACCGATTTAAACATCGCTGTAAAAATCATTAGACATAGTTTTTCATAATGTTTTAATCCTCATTCTTTGTGGTTTATTGCACTCAGCAGTGTGACTGGAATAATCTCAGCTCCGCGTTAATAATCTGTAATCCCGGTGCTGAGGAGCTCGAGCTCAGTGATAATGATGAGTTTATTCTGTTTTTTGTTTATTTTTACACTTTATAAAAACACTATTATTATAGTTTGATTTTCTCCGCTGTTAAATCAATAATATAAACATTTATCATTCAATGAGTTTAATTATGTTTACAGTAACACGTTAAATGGGCAAAAAAAAACAGAGCAAAATATTTTTAGGCTCGTGCTTATGTGGTGAGGGTCGTGGTGTTCACCTGCTTAATATTTAACTCTTACAATCGTGTTTATAGTCATCCCTGTGACCTGTGTGTGTGTGTGTGTGTGTGTGTGTGTGTGTGTTTGTATGAGCGCCCGTGTGTCCTCCTGCTCAAAGCAGTTCCCTGAAAGTTCTGTTCACCAAAAGATATTTCTTAAAGTATAGATAGATAGATAAAGAACTAAAGCAGGATTGTGACTCTACCTGAGAAATTAGGAATATTTATTTATATAGCTATTATATGATGTATATATTTGATATATATTTTAATGCATTTATACACAAGTAAATATGCTGAATATACTTCATATATACTTTATACTTTATATACTGGAACATTAGCTGGTGTTTAATCTTTAAAGCGAGGCCTGAAATCAGACATTAATTAGGAGAAGAATACATCATAAAATTAATAAAAATGTATATATATATGAATATTTAACTGTGTTTATATCATGTATATCTGCTCGTCTATAGATGTAATATGTAGGAGTCGCAAGCCCCGCCCCTCTTTACCGCGGTGATGGATGTCGCGCTCGAGGCCATACAGCTGTCACGCGCTTTTAAACTTTAATTTATTAGAGACGGCGAATTCATTTCTCTAATTAAAGCGCGTTTCCTCTGACATCATCATCTGCGCTGTCTAATAGAGCAAATAAACACACATTACCGCGCCCTGTGTGTGTGTAATTAATGGCCCCCGGGGGAAACGGCAACACAAAGAAATTAAATTAAATGGAAACAAATTAAAGATGTAAACGTTTGTAAGCAATTTATAGTGAATTAGTGAATGTAGAGGTGTAGAGGTCCGTCACGCGCTCGCAGAGCTGCTCAGCTCTAAACACTCCGAGTTACAGATAATAAACAGAGCATTACATATTCTAATTATACACTTACAATAAAATATTTTTTAATATAATGTGACATTATGATTTTGCAAACGACATTTAGTTGTTCATTTGTTTATTAGTTAGCTTTTTATTACACATTTATTTATTTTTGCAAACTAGTTAACCTGAGCGCATTTTAATGGCTTGTCTCACCTGTTACTGCAGCTCAGTTTAGATTAGGAGTAGGATTAGGATTAGGACTCTGGGCTGTAGAGTGAGGTATAAACACACTGAGTTTCAGATGTGGTGTGTGAGATGCGCACGGTCAATTTTACAACGAATTTCGTCGGGGGGAAAATCCCCAAGATAGCCACGCCCCTTTTTAAATAACTCTTTATTACTTTCTTTAAATAGTGATGAGTTTATCCTTAAGAAAGCCAATTAGACGTTTGCACATGAAATTTCGTACGTTTTTTTACGAACTTGGGACATTTCCGTTAAAAATTTGTTTGCACGTGTCCTATTATTATTATTATTATTATTATTATTATTATTAAAACAGTAGAAGTAGTAGTAATAGTTAACTGATGAATGTATTTGTTGTTGTTGTTGTTGTGTGTGTGTGTGTGTGTGTGTGTGCTGTAGGTGCGGCTGGTCCGAGGGGAGTTTGTAGATGAATGCGGGTCCGCAGTCTCAGACTGGATTTTATTAATCCGAGCAGCGAGGAACAGCCAAGAACAAAACCTGGAGGCGGTGTCGGATTTACCTGGCGGACAGGTGGGTGAGGATTAACCAATCACTGAGCGCGCATTAACGTCCGCGCGCGGCACAGACATCTTCTCTCTAAAATAAATATTTAATAATGATAATACTAATAATATACTAAATATGACTTTAATTATAATTATATATACAGTTTAATTATATTAATCTTATTCTCAAATTAATTGCTCTTAATCTTGATGTGAAATAATTGTTTCGGATGAGGATCATTTATTATGATCACATTTGTGTATGTTGTGTTAACAATGTGTGTGTGTTTGTGTGTGTGTGTGTGTTGTAGATATTTTACCGAGCGCTCAGGGAGATCTCGGCCGGAGAGGAACTGAGTGTTTGGTACTCTGAGGTTCTGGCTCAATGGTTCCACATTCCTACTACTGCAACCCCGACCCACGACGAGAGAGGTGTGTGTGTGTGTGTGTGTGTGTGTGTGAGTGTGTGTGTGTGTGTTTTACCGACATTCTTAAAAAAAACAGTTTATTATTATTATTATAATAATAATAATAATAATAATAATAATGTTTGCATAATAAAATACGTTTTAATCCGTATATCTTAAATAATTCCTAAAGTTAAAAAAGGTTAACGTTTTCCTACAGTTAACCGTTTTATTCAGGGAAAAGTAAAATGAAGTCATTTCTCATTATCCTTTTAAAATCCTTTGTTACACAGTGTGTTTATCTATCGAATAATAATCTTTAAAAAGACAAATGGCTAAAATAGTGTATTTACTCTCGCATCCGGGTATAAACACGAGTATAATCCAATTCGTCCTGAGAAAGATTTAAGGATCAGACTGAAAGAAAAGCGACGCTTCAAATCGGATTAAACTGAGTTTCGGAGCGTCTGAGTTTTAATTCGCTCTCACACCGAATAATCCGGGATTAGCGCAGACACTCCTGCGATCAGGATCAAAGGATAATATCAAATAATTTTACTGTCATCTGACGAATTATCATATTTATTATAAAAATATGTTCAAGGTTGCACTGCAATTAACTCCATCTCTTTTATTAATTATTTTTTAAGCTTGTGATTTATGCTTTACTTATACGCTTCTTATATATCTTGTGGTTTTTGTTCTTAACACTGCACTAGTAAAGTCTGGTCAGTTCTCACATTACCCTGTGTGTACTGATTATACATACAGTGTGTAATCACATCTACAACCTAGATCTATCTATCTCTAGAGATATTCGGAGATGGTTTAGAAATGTTTAGAGTCATTTTAAACTGATTTTGTAGCTGTTTAGAGATGATGTGGATGATGTAGAGCTGTAGAGTGAGAGTGGAGATGTGGAGATGTGAAGTGAGAGTGATAGTGGACCCCAGCAGGTGAGGGAGTTGAGTCTCTAAACGCGGTGTAATGACTCACTTTCATTTTCTTTGAGAATAAAAGCTGCTCGATGCTCATCATGTCTCTGAGGGGACAGAGGTTAACAAATGTCACGTGCTCATTAATATTCATACTCTCCCAGGCCAATAAAGTGACAGAGTGAAGTGAAGTGAAGTGCTGTATGGTGGATTAGCGGCATTGTTTACTCTCTATACTGACTTTTATTACCGGGGGATTATTACTCGCTCTCTCTCTCTCTCTCTCTCTCTCTCTCTCTCTGTTAACAGATGGGACAAACTCATTGTCTGTTTTGTTGTTTTTCACGACTTGCGATTTCAAGCAACATCTGCTGTCACTTCCACCAGCGAAAGAGAGAGAGAGAGAGAGAGAGAGAGTTATCCACTGATGTGTGTGTAAACGACAGACTGCACTTTTTGTTATGCTAAATAAAACACAAGGCCTGTGCACTCATTATAAAATCATTACATCTTAAGGCCTACGAAAATGACGTCAGATCAACTGGTGTCATACCGTCATATCAGATCGAACCGATTCTCAGATCAGAAAACAGTCTGATATCTTCTCTCTAAAAACATCTTTATCAACTGGTGCATGAAAATATTATATAATAAAATATAATATAATAAAATATAATATAATACAATATATTATAATATAATACAATAAAATACAATACAACACAATACAATATAATATAATATAATATAATATAATATAATATAATATAATATAATATAATATAACAATACAATACAATACAATATAATATAATATAATATAATAGAATATAACACAATATGTTGTTAGTTTTTAATTAATCTACCCATTAATATTGATTTATTTTATTCTTCTTTTTTATAAAAAAAAAAATCCTTAAAATGTTCACATATCCTTTCATTTGTGTTTTCCAGGTGAAGAGCGCTACATTTGCTGGTACTGTTGGAGAATATTCCGGTACCCAAACACCCTCAAAGCACACGTGCATTTTCATTGTGCACTGAGCTACGCACGAACGCCCATCAGTCATGAGCACGCGCCAAGAGGACCACCAGACAACACTAACTTCAGTCGCTCACCCAAGTCAGGTGATATTCCCAGTGGTGCTAGCACCTCACCCTTTACCAACAAGGCGACTGTAGGGTTACCAAGGCGAGCCAGCCAGGAGGAGCAGGACCGTGCACTTGACATGAGCGTGACCTCGTCATCCAGACACCACCACGGCCTGGTCGGTGGGAGCTCCTGCATAGCATTTCAGCCAGGCACTCGCTCAGCTTTTATTCCTGCAGGTCTTGGCAAAATGTTTCCTGCAGCTGATGAGCCCACAAACGGAGAAACGAAAGCAGACATGACCCTTAGCTTTGGCAAACTCGCCCAGGTCTCAAAGGTCAGCCGCACTTCTGTTGACTCTGCACCCCGAGGGTTTTCATTATTATCTCATTTTGAGGAGACCTCGGCCTTCAAGCACGTCTCCCCTGGTACACGTTATCCACACATTCCGTCTGGTTTCCCATTTGAGCGCTTCTCATTACCGCCATCTTACAATGGAAACTGTAACAGCGTTCCTCTAGTGCCATTCACGGTTTATAATGGAGAGCTGCTTTATGGCTCACCCTACTACCCACTAAAGTTCCACCTCCTTCGCTACCCAGATGCGGTTTCTTCTTACCTCGGTGCTCCTGCACTTGGGGCAGATGTGAACCCCACATGCAGCCCAGCTGACAGGGAGATGGCCATACACGTGGAGAAATCCAGAGCTAGACTCGAACCCCTGCCCTCTGTGACACATACGCAAGCGACCGCAGCAAACACGGTCACGGGCAAACCGAAGAAAGGTCATCTGTGCCTGTACTGCGGGAAGCTCTATTCCAGGAAGTATGGACTAAAGATACACATGAGAACACACACAGGCTACAAACCACTCAAGTGTAAGGTGTGCTTCCGGCCATTCGGTGACCCAAGCAACCTTAACAAGCACGTACGCCTGCACGCTGAGGGCAATACACCTTACCGTTGCGATTACTGCGGGAAAGTGCTGGTGCGCCGGAGAGACCTCGAGCGCCACGTCAAGTCCAGGCACCCGGGACACCAGGGCATGAAAAAGAAGTCGGCAGAGGAGGAAGAGCACACTGACGATCGCACCGAGGAGCCAAAGAGCGACGAGGACAGTGATGTGGACGTGTGCTTTACAGACGAACAGAGTGACCAAGAGTCCAGTCAAAAATAACCACTGACACTTTAACGAACTGGCTGTTTAAGTTATAGTGAATTATTAATATACAATACACACTCCTATTACTTATCCCTGAGACACACTGGTGTAAAATATACATAATGAAAGTTTAAATTTTAAAGCATATATACTGTCCAACCAAACTATTTAAGTCACATGACATTTTAGATCTGCATTCAAAGTGACGTCCAGCTCACACTTTAGATGCAGTGTCTACAATTCTTAACACACCCCTGTTCACTTCTACTATCCACTCGCCTGAGGTTAAGTCCCCCTTTTACCTTCTGATGCCTGATTAAACCAAACCCCTCTGACCCCATAATTCTCTGCCATGTTAGGATAAATCTGTCTAAAGATTTTCTGCTGCAGAGCATTATGGGTTTTCATGAGTGCACCGCAGTTAGATCACTCTGTCATCACGACAAAGCTGAAATTTCAATCTGATCCCTGTTAACTGGTTAGAATTTAAGTATATTTTTTGGAAAAGTAGGAAAAATGCAAGAGTTTGTCGGACGTATCCCGAATTTCACAGCAGTTTTTAGGATTAGATTAAAATTTTAGAAATAATTACACAAATCTGAATTTGGAGCTGCACTTTATAGAGACAGTAGTATATAACACTGGTGTAAAAAAAAAAAAGTATGCATATTTAATATTTTATACACTAATTCCTCTATCTTTTGCAAACTTCCTGTTTTTTTTTTTTTGTGTCATCAGACTCCACCCCCTGTCTGATTATAGTCTAATTGCACTTTTTCCTTTCCGACACTTCCTGTATAACCACAGGCTTCAGGTACAACAGCAAATTATCATCATCCTCATCATCATCCTCATCATCATCCACATCATCATCTCCTTTATCATCATCATTATTATTATTATTATTATTATTTGTATGTAAAGACTTAATTATGCTATAATTTACTGTCGAGTCGTTACTGGTTATTAATAAGTGATATTGTAAAGGGAAATATTTTCCTCAATCAAATTCCTTTCAATGTCAGTTTTTAAAAATAAACTATAGAAAAAAAGAATGTCTTGCAGATTGATAATGTTGAATAAAGACACACACACACACACACACACACATGAACCATGGACTGGTGAAATCAGGGTTTTTATCACTCTTAAAAAGTTTCAGAGTTCTCCGTTTACTAAATCTGTTCTTTGTTAAAGCTGCTCTTCGCTCTGCACACGACTTTAAACCGATTCTCTCGGGTGTGAACCTCGACCCTGACTCCACCTCATCTGCTTCATTTTATTCTTCTGTCCCAAACTCTAGCGTTCTTTTACTTCCTGTTCCCTTCTCTAACCTTTTCTAATTCTCAATTCTTTCTTTCTTTCTTCTCTTTTTTTAGTCTTTTCCTTCTGTTACATTCTGTTCTTCTTAGTCTTATTTTTCCCCATTCCTTTATGTACTTCTGTTCTGTCTTTTCTTCACTCTTCTCTTCTCTTCTCTCCTCTCCATTCCTCTCTTTTCTTGCTCTATCATCTTCCTGAGCCCATTTTCTCACGGGTTATGTCGTCCTTTCCGTTCTTTTTCTGTCCTTTTCTTTCCTTTCCTTTCCTTCTTCTCCCACACAGATGTTGCTGTACCTCAGTCCGTCTCTTCCTGTCGTCCCCTGTGAGTCTGTTCACAGACAGATGTGTGATCCGGTGCTCGAGCGTGTGTGTGAGTGTGTGTGTGTCAGGAGAACCCGGCTCAGGAGGTTAGCGCAGGGTTTCACGCTGCTGCTGAACGCGGACAGCGCCGCTGAAAGACGTGACGTCACACTCGGGTCTCTCGTTCTTCATGATAAATATCAGCTATTGTTGAGACGTGAGTCTGTGCACTTCTGTGTAATTACTGTGTGATACGGACGAGTCGCTCTTTGTGTTCAAGTGGAGCTCACACACCTGAATACCCTGCATGTGTACATGTGTGTGTATAATTGTACGTGAGTTCATATATGTGTGTATAATTGTGTGTGTGTCCAGCTCTAGTCTCTGTCCTCTCTCTGTCTGGGTTTTTGGGCCAGAAGTGGTTCCTCCCCTCTCGTCCCCCTCCCCGTTCCTGAAGCGACCCCACCCCTCTCTCACAGCGCCTCCACCCACCAGCGTTTAATCAATTAGTGCCCGTCTTTAACCGCGGCACCAGAGCGAGCGATTGATGGAGTTTCACACAGCTTCAGGTTTGAGTTAAGCTTTTACTCGGACCCTGGTGACTGATTAACGCCAGAGGAGCTTCAGATCCCCGAGAGGAACCGGAGAACCTGAGAGAGAGAACAGAGCAGTCAGAGGATCGATAAAAAAAAAAAAAAATTCAAACACATTCAATAACCACATGAGAAACATGTTTAACTAAAAACAGCCAGTTTATGTTGATTTTTTTCGTAAACAGCACAACCCTGAGTGTTTTATTCATTTTAAAGCAACTTATACAGCAATTACAAGTATTTATTTTCTTTAAATAATGACAAACAATACCTTTTATCTCTTTATAATTGTACTTAATGTTGTGAAATTAATGTTGTTTTCACTTATGCAAGCTATAATCACTTATTTCCTTTCTCTTTATTCTCTTTATTCTCTTTATTCTCTCTCTCTTTAATTAATAAGACAAAAAACATTTCAGATTGTCATGTTACTGAAAAACTAGAAAGAAGTGTAAAAACTCCTTAAACCGAACCTCTGATACACAGCTCTGACACTGGAGACTCCTTCCCCTGATGTGACATAAATATGTTTCCCTTTTCAAAAAATCTCACCACAATCACGATTATTTTTTATATAAAAAAGTTGACTATACAGTAAGATATTATTAAATGATGACGCTTGTTGTTGCCGAGTCACAAACACTTCATACAATAAAGACAAATAAAATTACTTTGATAATCTTGAGCAAGAAGTCAGTATAGTCTTTTTTTTCAAAGGCTCCTGAAGTGTGATTTGAAGGTGAATAAGGATGGCTCGAGGAAGTTTCTGTGGTATGAGAAGAATGTCTGAATTTAATCAGAACTTCATTTACTCTTGTTGAATTGGAAAAAGTGAAAAAAAAAAATCTCTCTCAGGCCGAAAAAGCACAAACTATATTAAAAACTGAAGAAATGATTCCAGAGGAGCCGTGAAGATGAAGATGTCCGAGTGTATAGCAGGAGACGCCCAGGAACAAAACACACACACACACACACACACTCAAGGAAGGTCTCAGAGATAGCATGTAGCCTTTATTTATTTATTTGTTTGTTTGTTTGTTTCTGTCCCTCCTGGAGTGAATGGAGGCCGGGTGGTTTACACATGCCGTGTGCTATTGAGGATGCGATCGATAATCACAGCAGTAATGGGCCGCGCTGGTTAACGTCGCTCCTGCAGAAACACCAGAACAGATGTTGACCTTGTGCTGAAAGGCTCCATGTTAGCTTCAAGTGTCGTTTCCAGTGACCAGTAATGTTTAGTCTTTATTTTATTTGTTTGTAAATAAGAATCTCTTCTGTTTTTTCGAAATTAAAAGCTGTTGAATTGTAAAGTGT
Organism: Clarias laeviceps; assembly: GCA_030014305.1. Classification (NCBI taxonomy): domain Eukaryota; kingdom Metazoa; phylum Chordata; class Actinopteri; order Siluriformes; family Clariidae; genus Clarias; species Clarias laeviceps. Next base: position 402,309 of record JAQMYJ010000018.1, on the reverse strand, counting down.
AAGTGAGATGGAGAGCCTGAAGCTCGAGTTTATTCTGTAAATAATTCTCAGGTCTTTATTCCGAAGGAAAGGACAAAAGTTCTGAAAAATGTCTCCAGCATGGAAGTGCCAGAATGTGCAGTTCATTAAACGGCCACTAGAGGCTCCAAAAACAAGTGAAACCCCCTAAACCCCCTTGGAGGACGATGTTAAACTTTACAACAGAAATAAACAGGTTTACAGTTTGGGACAATAAACGGTTTTGGTTTCCATAGCTAGATTTCCCATTCATGACATGTACAGGAGGTGATTATTTATTTAACTCATCAGTTAAAATCCTCCATACAGTCGGGGAAAAAAACTTTTCAGTGTTTATACTTTTCATGACTTGGTGTATTTTCATCCATGAAAATGTTCATATCAATACTTAGTTAAGGTTATAATACACCATCTACAACTGAAAGAACTGACAATAGGGTCAGGGGCAGCTTAGTGATCGGAAGGTTCCAGATTTAACCCTCAACTGCTCACATGTAAAAGAAAATGAGATGTTAGTTGCCTTGGATAAGAGCGCCTGCCAAATACTCAAATGTATATGTAAAATTATATTAAGCCATAAAATGATGTAAAATTAGGGTGTGGATAATTTGATTGACAGCTGCATTTCAGGTGTCAAACCGTTTAGTTAAACGTACCAGGAGACATGTACTGTAGAAGCTGACATGGGACGGTGTGTGTATTAGCACATACATTAACGTTACTCATCTCACAATTTTAGCTAAGCTAAAGATAACCCAGCTAGCTTGTGGTAACTGAGGTCAGTAGACATGTTCCAACCAACAGCCAGGGTCTGTTGTTCCGCCCATTAGCCCATTTATGGATTTCCAATTATGGAAAAAAGGAAATTATGGACATGTGAATAAATTAGGTGAGAAAATCTGTATAAATCAAAATGATCAGATCGTTTCCACATGTTTACACTGAGCAGCTGTTAGTGACATCATCATCATCTGACCAATCAGAGTGGATTATAACAGGAGCATTACCTTACACATGGTGTGGACTACAGTATATACGTATAGACGGAATCAATCAAACAACACACACACACACACACACACACACACACACACACACAGTCATCTCCACCTTTGCAGATTTTCTCTTCTATTTGTCCATACTCCCATTGTTTTGTTTTGTTTTGTTTGTGTGTGTGTGTGTGTTCTCTCTCACTCTGCTCTGAGTCGAGCTGAAGACGAGCAGAGAAAAGAGAAATATTTACTACTTGCAGAGAAGAAGATTTAATTACAGTGAAAGAAAACCACTGCTTTCACATGACGACCTTGAAGGAGGACGAAGGAGCTGTGTGTGTGTGTGTGTGTGTGTGTGTGTGTGTGTGTGTGTGTGTGTGTGTGTGTGTGTGAAGTATTGTGAGCATTGTATGTTGACAAACAAAGCAGAGGAGCAGGAGAGATAAGAACACTGCTTCGACAGACAGTAAACAAACACAGTACAGACATACACATCCCTGTCTGTCTCTCTCTCTCTCTGTCTGTCTCTCTCTCTGTCTCTCTCTCTCTCTGTCTGTCTCTCTCTCTCTCTCTGTCTGTCTCTCTCTCTCTCTCTCTCTGTCTCTCTCTCTCTCTCTGTCTGTCTCTCTCTCTCTGTCTCTCTCTCTCTGTCTCTCTCTCTGATTATTGATTTATTCCCTGGTGGCTTGAAGCAGTGGCCCGAGCTGATTGTGGTAATTTATTCTCTTTCACTCTCTCTGTTTTTCTTTGTGTCTCTTTGTCTCTCTCTGTCTCTGCTTCAGTGTCTCTGTTTCTTTCAGTCGCTTGGCTCATATGCCTCAACTTATGTCTTTGTCTTTTTCTGTTTCTGTCTTTCTCTCCATAATTCTTTCTCTCTTCAATGATCTCTTTTTTGTACTTTTTTGCATCTCTCTCTCTCTCTCTCTCTCTCTCTGACCTTGGTCTGGTCCCCCGCTGATGGTCAGTCCTAGCCGAGCGCTGACCCTGTACAGAGCGAGCAGGCAGTTAGCATATAGGAACAGCATCAAGGCTATTAACATGAGCGAACTCTGTATCCTCAAACACATGTTCATCTTTCACTTCTTTTATATAGAATGTCGAAGACTTACTGGGTTTTTCAGTATTTTAACACACATTCTTAATTTATTCAATTTAAAATATTCAGAAATAATTTTTGTCCTGGGTGCCGGAGACCAATCGTTTAAAACGGCAGCTATAAAACTGAACTTGGAGCGTATGTGAGCGGGTCAGGAGGTCAGTGCAGGTTGGCGCTGTATTGTCAGGTCCAGGCCGTGTTCAGGGACGAGTTCAGGTTTTACAGAGCGATGGGAAACCTAGAGACATTTGAGCAGCAGTGGAGTAACAGAGGCATTATTTGTACTTTACAAGATGAGGAACAGCACTTTACAGATGATTTTACTGAGAGATGACTTTTTTATTTAATTAGATTTTATATATCTATTTACTTACTTCTCTCTTCCTCATTTCACATTTTTAGCAATTTATTGTGTTCAAGCACTCAGCATCGATCACTGTAAATAAAGGTTTTGTACAAAAAATAAATAACTCTCTCGTTTCTGTCTGTCCGTCTTTCTCTTTTAGGCCATTTGTCTCTGTCTTTCTCTGTCTGTTGCTTTCTCTCTCTCATTTTTTTTTGTTCTTCACTGCCATGTTCTGTCTGTCTGTCTATAATATTTTTTCTTTCTTTCTTTCTGTCTCTGTATTTCCCTAGTCTTATATTCTCTCACTCTGCTCCTCTCTGTCTTTCTCTGCTGTTTCTCTCTCTCGGTCTCTCTTCGCCTCTTTCTCTCCCTCTTTTCTGCCTCTTTATGTTTGTGTCTGCCATTTTCTTTTTCAAGTTTTCCTCTCTTTAGCACTCATTCTCTCTCTGCCTGTTTGTCTCAGTCTCTCTGTCCTTTACTTTTCTGTCTCTCTTTCTTTGTATCTTTTTACGTCTCTCTCTCTCTCTCTCTCTCTCTCTCTCACAGTTTAGTGATTCTTTAAAAGGCCTCTACTACGGTATTGCAAATTTAATAATCCATTCCTCCTCTGCAAACACACCCTTGTGTGTTTAACGAGAGCGTGAGTGTTTTCACATCGTTCACGACTCGCTCCAGCAGCGCACTGCCCTCAGTGCTTGGAATGGATGCTGCATTTCCTCTCATGTGTAAGTTCTATGCGCTAAGCCATAATTAAACAGTAATTATAACGCCTAATGCTGGTAATGATGCTCCGTTTTATTTTTATTAGCCAGAAATGATAACACACTTATCTTTAGGTCTCGGGTTCAAAGCTTTTTTTCGAAACAAGGCAGTCGAGCGCTAACGAGCACTGAGAGCATTTTCGCAGCCTGAACATCATGACAAGATCTTTGATTAGTCCCAGACTAGATGCTGCCCTACTGGAGACCATTGACCCAACTGGAGACCATTAAACCGAACAGCACGTCCGTACCGCTGTCCTCCTACACTGCTGTCGTTTCTGTCAGCGGAACACGGGATCAGACCCACTTTATAACAACTGACGCTTCAGCTCCCGTCTGTATGAGGATAACTAAGTGACGATGGCTCAGGCCTGTTGCCCGTGGTGATGACCTTCCTGCTCGAGTGGAATCTTTGTCCTGCGCTTTGCTCTGGACTTCTCTCATTAGCCGTGTCCCACTTCCTGCTTGTCCTTTAAGTACGTCTAGACACCTTTGTAACCACCTAATTATTTCGGCACTTCTTATTACTGAGCTGAAAAGTGATCAGTAAGTGTTTTCTCCGGTTCAGGGTCTCGATGCAGTCGGAGAACCACCAGGTGTTTGGTAGCTATCAGTGTTCTGTAGACCAGAAGGACAAATCAATCCCCTTACACACACACACACACACAAAACTTCTTATAGTAAACTGAAACACATTCGACTTTAAGCCTCATCGATCCGTCTATTTTTCTCACGCAGTCGAGACTTTATTAAGGTGATGGAGGAGACTGAGCTCCCATTGTGCGCTGTTTTCACACCAGCATTGTGACTCATTCATGCTCTTTTATGTCTAATAGTAGATTCACGCTTGAGGTCCACCTTCACACTCGGCAGGATCAAAAGTCTCGATCTTCTAAAGGCCGCTAAATGAAATTGTGCTCAGAACTCAGGAGTATGTAGCTTCTTAATCGAGTTCTTTAGAAAAGGAAAGCAGTGTTAGTTGAAAAAATATTAAACCTTCACACCATGACAATTGAAAGCCGAACCACCTCCCTTGGGCTTTGACAAGTGATCATCTCACACACACGTTCAAGAAATATAGATCGTGCTGGAGATTTCATCACCTTTGACCCTGCAGCCCATCTTGTCCAGCAGCTGGATCCAATTCCTACTTCCCTGCTTGAGAAGATCTTCCATTGTAAATAGCTCCGTCAATAACATCTAGGCACCGACTTGCTGGCTGACTTCAAGACTACAAGGGTTAGATCCATTCGAAAAGTGTACGCTTGAGACATCAGGAACTACCAGGAACTCTAGGCCTGATGTAGGAGATGTCTGGAACTACCAGAAACTTGGTTTCTGAGGAGATATCCTGAGACATCTCCTGTATCAAGCGTAGACATCAGGAACTACCAGGAACCGAGGAACTACGAGGAACTCAGTTCCTGTTGCTGCATGTTGCTCTCATTAATAACTTAACTCAGGTTTTTCTTTACAGCATCATAAGGATCTGTCCATTTCTGTCCACAGAGCTCACCTCAGGTGCTCAGGTGTTCTGATCCAGATGTTGCTCCACATATTTCTATAGCCGTATCCTCGGCTCAAGGTTCCTCAAGGCGCAGGGATGACATGATGAACCTCTCTGGGTCTCCAAACAGCATTAAAAAACTTGTTTGTTTTTAGTTCCTAAACTAACCTCGCACAATTAGGGTTTTAGCTCGATGGTGTTCTTCGCTCCTGACCAGCTGAACCAGCATGAGGAGATGTTCCTGAAGGTAATAATACCAAAGGTCATCCTGTAATTCTCTCTCTTTCTCTCTTTGTGTTTGGCTTCACAGGTAAAGCAGATCATGGAGGAAGCAGTCACACGCAAGTTCGTCCACGAAGACAGCAGTCACATCGTCTCCTTTTGCGGTAAGAGGACATGTTTGGTAACGTTGCCGATCAGTTGCAGAGACAGTGAGACAGAAATGAAACAGTGACGCCGAAGACGTTCTTTGGAATTTCTTTTTCTGTTTTAACTCTTAGTCTGTGTGTGTGTGTGTGTGTGTGTGTGTGTGTCTCAGTCAGAGCACAGGGCTTTTGATGATTTGGAGATTAATAATAAATTCAAGAAGTGGATTGATGATTTGATCAAAAGATGCACAATGTGTCTTCTCTCCTGTCTCTGTCTCTCTCTCTCAGTCTCTCTCCTCCCACCGGATTCAGCAGTGATTAAAGGGGTTTGGGAGGAACATGTGAATTAGCATCCGTCACACTGAGTGCTGAGGAAGAAGAGAGTAGGAGAGAGGGATAGACGAAGAGAGAGAGAGATTTAATCAGAAACTCTTCATCCTTCTTTAAAAAAGGAAGAAAAAAACTAACAGCCGAGTTAAAACTCACCAGCTTCTTAAAGACGAGAGACAGAGAGAGGTGGAGAACATCGCTTCACAGATCAGAGCTGTGTTTTTTATGGGGAACTACACCATATTAGATACTGTATATATCTCACACACACTGGTACACACACACACACACACACACGCGCGCACACACACCTGCTCATAATCGCTGCTTGACACTTACACAGCAGCAGATCTGTCAACGTGTCTATCACGACACACAGGTTTCAGCGAGAGTGTTATGTCACGTCAACTCCTACACACACACACACACACACTCACACACACACAGGTTAAACTGAAGTGTGTCAGTGCACTCATTAACACGGGGATCACTGACCATAAAAATAGTTACAGATGTGAATCTCTGGGGGAAAAAGGATTTGCATGGAGCAGTGATCAGCGCTCTAGGAGGAATTCTGTAACGTGTGTGTGTGTGTGTGTGTGTGTGTGTGTGTGTGTGTGTGTGTGTGTGCACGTGTCTACGTGTGTGTGTTTGTTCTCACAGCATGGTGTTTACTCATTGATCACATGTACAACTTTCTTCTCTTCCTTCTTTCAGTCACTTACTCTCTTGTCTTCTTGCTGTCTCGTACGTTTCCTTCCTCCTTCTGTTCGTTTTTCTCCTCCATCTTTTCCTTCCCATCATGCCTTTCTTTTTCTCCTTTCTTTCATCTCCTCTTCTTCTTTGGTGCTTCTTGCTTTCCTTCCCATGCTTTTCCTTACATCCATCTTACTTCACTCTTTCATTTATCCCTTAATCTCCTTTATTTCCTTTCTTCCTTTCGTGTCTCCTACGTTCCTCTATCATTTCTTCTCTATTTTTTACTCTTCTATTTTTTGAACATCTTTTTTTCCTCTCTCTCTCTATCTTTCTGCTCTTCCTCTCCACAAGCTTTTTCTGAAACAGTTTTTGTACTTGAACAGCCTGAATCACACACTGCATCAGTAGCAGTCGAGGTCTCTGCCTCTGTCTCTCACTCACTCTCTCTCTCACACTCACACACACACACACACACACACACACACACACACACACAGACACGCAGAGAGAAATTTAGCATCCTCACCATTTCCGCCATCGCAGTTCAGCTCCGTTGCCGTGGTTACACAGGGCGGGAACAAACATTAGCCCTGTGTTTTTAATAAGCAGCCCCACACACACACACACACACACACACACACACACACACACACACACACACAAACAGACACACACACACAATCATTTCCCATTCCTGTGGATATTACAGCTGATAAGCTGATATCTTTCACTCTATCTTGGTAACTCCCTCCCCCCCCACACACACACCCCTCCCTCCCCCCTCCCGTCTCTCTCTCTCTCTCTCTCTCTCTCTCTCTCTCGCTCTCCCCCTCTCTCTCCCTCTTCAC
>JAQMYJ010000018.1:63167-77291 GCA_030014305.1 Clarias laeviceps | reverse complement strand
ATGGGTTCCCTGTTGAGTCTGGTTCCTCTCAAGGTTTCTTCCTATTACCATCTCAGGGAGTTTTTCCTTGCCACTGACCTTTTCCTGGACTATCTGACCATTTTCATTCATACACATTCACATCCACATTTCATACGAACTTAAATAATTCTTTTGATTGTGTTAAGCTGCTTTGTGACAATGACAATTGTTAAAAGTGCTATACAAATTAAATTGAATTGAATTGAATTGAATTAATTATAGAGATGATATTAAGTGTATGATGATTTTGACTGTGTGATTATAGTGATTATAAAGTGTGTGATTATAGAGAATGTGTGATTACAAGAAGTGTGTGATTAAAATGAGCGTGTGATTACAGTGAGTGTGTGATTGCAGGAGTATATATGATTATATAGTGTGTGATTATAGTGAGTGTGTGAATATATTTAGTTGGTGACTATAGTGAGTGTGTGATTAAACATAAACACTTTAAATGTTATAAAGTTTTAAACAACATAAACAACACCCTGGAGATTTTCCAGAGAAGTGTGCAGTGAGTGAGACATTTGATCCTTAAACACTTCTGTACAAAGAATGAGATGCAGCATCAGGAATAACAGTAATCTGTGGGACATGTAATAATACTATTTACTGTATTAACACTATGACAGTTTTTATTCCACATCCATTTTGTTGTGTTTATGAGCTGCGCATGAGAAAGATTTTTCTGTAGGTATAAATAAACACATAAACCAGTCCACTGTGCAGTTTAAGGCACTCTGACTCATGATTGCTTGATTTCTGTTTAGTTAGCAACACATAGGGGGTTGTGTGTGTATGTGTGTGTTGTTAAAATTGCAATTTTTAAAGATAATTGCTACCATGTTTACACATTTCAGCACTGAGGCTTTGGTTCACAGGACCAACGTGTGGGGTGGGGTGGGGTGGGGGTGATTCTTTCTTGCTGCTTTCAATTAGTCCCATAATGAACATACTTTACTGCTAACACACACACACACACACACACATCTCAGCTTGTTGCATAATGTATCATGTTGCTCTGTTATGTGCCCAGCAGTTAGTGTGTGTATGACGTGAAAAGTGTGAGTGGGAGAGAGCAACTGAAATACAGCTGCAGGAAACACACACACACACACACACACACACACACACACACACACACACACAGGGCTGGGACCCAGCACTGGAAACACATCCAGCATCTGGAGTAAGACCCTCCACCACTTTCACTAACATTACACAACTCTAATAACACCTCCCCTATACACACTTCCCTCAAACACACACACGAAAATTTATGACCTAAAGCTCCTGTGTTTCTGTGTTCAGTTTTTTTTATCCACTTCTGATGACTAAACATTCAGCCCTTCACATCTGCTCCAGTGGTTTACCATCTGTAAACTGTACAGTAAACTGACATGATGTGCGTCCTCTTCAGTGTGGGCAATCCCAGAATTCAGTTCACCCCACTGACGTATTACAAACACACACACACACACACACACACGTGCAACTGAATCATTTAAGGAGTCATTTACAAATCTTAGCAAAGACTAATCTAAAACATGTGTACTGAAGTTCTGAATTGCTCGGTTAATCCCTGTCTAGTGCACGAGATGCTCAGTGTCAACAATATCATGTGAAGGAGACTGTAAAGGCCTGGGAAGCATGTCTGTGTGTGCTTATGTGTGTGTGTGTTTGATGAGGAGGGGAATTGCGTTTGGGGGACAGAGCGCTCTGGTGTGAATAAGATGTGATCCAGAGCGCTGTTCATTCTTTCAGCATGGAGTCTGCAGTGAATAATCATGACAGTGGAAATTTCAATGGTAAATGAAAGTGTGTGTGTGTGAGAGCACGTAGACTGAATCCTACATGAATCATCTCTTATGTGTGTACTCATTTACAAACTGATGCTGTACAACAGTGTGACGTCACAGCCTGAGTAAAGCACTGAGAACTGACTATGGAGTTAAACGGCGCTCTGAGTGACTTCTCTTCCAGAGGCTACGAGTAACTCATAATAAAACCATTTACTTTTTTAGATTTTAATTAACAGAACTGGCGTTTGACCCGTGTTGTGTCCCGCCCAGTGTTCCGAGAACACACTCCGGATCCACACCATCCCTACGGCCACAGAGTGTTTACTGAAGAAGATGAATGATAGATTGTTGTTCTAAATTAAACACGAGGCAAAAATTAAGCAGTTGCCACAGAGGACTGACCCCGGAGCAGCGCTGTGGAGCTCCAACAGAAACGGTTTTCACTTCTTCAGCTTTTAAAGAGAAAAAGAGCTGGAGAGTTTGGTTCCGTTCTTTCCTCAGATTTCAGGAAATCTGAGCAGCCTTCCTCAGTGTCTCGGAACAACACGAAGAGATAAACGTCCACCAAATCATACAGACCAGACTGTTCTCCTTCAAGTGCAGGCCAGACCTTCTGTCTGTCTCAGCGCAGAGCTTTAATCCATGCATCAATCCGTCGATCCATCATTGACGTGATTATGTTTAGTGTCACCGTAAACAACAACCCATCGCAAAGCACCAGCACACTCACTCAACACACAGACACACACACACACACACACACACACACACACACACACACACACACACACACACACACACACTACACAGCAAAATTCCCAGGGTGAGAGTTTAAATCCAAATAGTTTATACATGTTTATAACTCTGAAAGTGTTAAATTAAACTAAAAACGGCAGTCAGCCTACAGCACATGGACTGCCGGAGGAAACCACAGAACCTGGAGGGAACCCACTGAACATGGAGAAAACGGGAGAATATGCAACTTCACACACACAGACTGAAGGTAAGATTTAAACCCCAGACCTTGGAGTGCGAGGACCCACTATGTGGTGTTTATAAACACTTCTGCGACTCTGAGAGAGCTTTTGCCCTTTTCACCCAGTAACTTTTAAGTACTAAGTCTGAAAGGCAGACTGATTAAATCCACAGTGATGACGTCACACCCTGATCCACTGAGCTTCTGAGTCACAGCACACACTTTGTAGAGATTTACATCATGGACATTTTAACAAGGAGCTTTATCAGGACCTCACACACTGCTGTGGAAATGATACACAGTGAAAGTATGTGTGTGTGTGTGTGTGTGTGTGTGTAGACTGGAAGCTGTGGAACATCAATTAGATGACTGGTACTGAGACTTTCCCTCTTTACAATATTCATCATAAATATTATTCCTGGCAGACTTCCATTTTGGGAATTTCTAAGTCACCATCATCATCATGGTTGGATGAACTCGGGAGAGGGTCAGGATGGGTTAAATTGGAACTCCTACTAGGCAAGTCAAGAAGGTTTCTCAACACTGGGGCACTTTACTACGTTAAATAGGTTTATAGTACACTGCACAACTAAAAATAAGTCACCATTATGATTCAAAAAAGGTACATTTAAGAATCTTTGTTGGTTTAATTTCTGCTGTGATTAATGAGTTTCAGCTACAATTCCTCTAACTGGTACAGTGAGGATCTTCTCATTTCTTACACAGCTGTGTGGGAGACTTGTCCTGCCGTCTTGAAAAAGATGTTACTGTGCTTCAGAAGCATCAAATTATTGTCTTGCATCAGGCAAATACAACAATTAAGGAGGTTGAGCTAAAATCCTGGAATTGGGTTAAGAAATGTTCACCACCTTATTAAACCCTGGAAGGATAGTGCTGAGTGTACTAAGCTCACCTCAGTAATGTCAGGGTGCCTCAGTATAACTATGTATAAGTAGAAACACACTGGCATCATGCATAGAACGTTAACTGTGTAAAACACCTGTAAGCTAACTGAAATATATTTTACTTAAATAAATAAATAATAAATAAATAAATACTTACCCAGAATAAAGAACCCACAAAACGGCCATCTTCACCTCTCTAGTTCAGTTTGATAGCGTCGTTCCGGCGGGGAGAGGCGGCGCGGGTCTTATAAATAACATGATTGCATCTCAGCAGAGGTAATTTGCTGGATTTTTTCTTTGTTTATTCAATCTGTGTCTTCAATGTTTTCAAGAACACAGTGTTACCTGTTGTCTCAATAAATACCACTGTAAGAAGTTGTGCCAAAAATACAATATTAATTCATTTAACATTTATCTACAGTAGTTAGATTTTTTACAGTGAGCTTGATGATTCAGAGACAGAGAAATGGTTATAAAATCTCAGATGTTAATAATGGTGAACTTTTAAATGTTGAAATCTGGGCTGATGTTCTGAAGAAAAACAGAAGCTTTGTGTGTGTTTGATTGACGAAAACCACAAAGGAGACAAGCTCATGACATCTTGCAAAACTATTTAATGACCGTCGAAGATAGTGAAGCTGTTCTGCTGTAATGTCATGCTAATAAAAACTCTCGTCTTTATAGTTCAATAGTTAAGTCGTCAAACATTAAAAATAATTAATGTTGTTTTTGTTGCCCTAAGGACAACCCTAATTAACAAGCTTTATTACTTTTACTAGCCAGTTATTAAGTTGAATAAAAAAATGCAGCAGCTCCATGAACCTGAAGGTATAAAAAGAACAAAAAAAAAGCTGACGATGATGTCACACACTCCTGGGGAAACGGTCTTAATAAGCTTTTTCACACAGAAAATGTTCTCACATGTTCTTGCAAATTTTATCCCATTTAGTTTTAGATTAGATTAGATTAGATTAGATTAGATTAGATTAGATTGGATTCAACTTTATTGTCACTGCACATGTATAGTAGAAGGCAACGAAATACAGTTAGCATCTAACCAAATGTGAATTTGTTGCAGTGCAAAATAATTTGCATTTGTAAATAGTACGCAGTGAAGGAGTTATCTGTGTGATGTACGATGTAATTATAGGTGGATGCAATGGAGCAAGATATTGTATACCATGATAAATAATTTGCACATGTAAACAGTACACAGAGTGTACTGTGAGAGTGAGAGTGGAATTAGGGAGGTTATCATATACAATATGTGCAACAGTTATGAATAGTGCAATCCTGAGTGTTTACAATAGTGGGTTATAAGCAGCAACACAATTTTATTTACAGTTTACGTCTAATAGTAAATTATAAGCAGTACAAAGTAAGTAGGTTTAGACAGAGTATTCAGTTCAGTGTGTATGGGACCGGGTGGAGGCAGAGTTCAGCAAGGAAACAGCTGTTGGGAAAAAGCTGTTCCTGAACAGAAGGCAGGAGGGCAAAGAGTCTATGGACAGGGTGAGAAAAGTCTTTTGTGATGCTGTATGCTCTGCTGAAACAAGACTTACTGTAAAAATTATTAATCTTAGCAAGTGAAGCTCCTACGATGCGTTGGGCAGTTTTCACCACCCTCTGCAGTGATTTCTGGGTCAAGACAGAGCAGTTTCCATATCAGACTGTAATACAGCTGGTCAGGATGCTCTCAATGGTGCAACAATGGAAGTCCACCAGGATGTCTGAGGAGAGATGATTTTTTCTCAGAACCCTCAGAAAGAAGAGGCACTAAAGAGACTTCTTGACCAGGCTGGAGCTATTGGTTGTTCAGGAGAGATCGTCGGAGAGGTAGGTTACCCGAAATTTTAAGCTAGTGACATGGTCCACCACTGCTCCATTGATATGGATGGTTGTGTGCATGTTACCTTTCTCCTTCCTGCAGTCCACTATGAGCTCCTCTGTCCTCTTGGTGTCTGTCCCTGCAGCTTTCCATGCATTGATCCTTCTCAGTACTGCACTGACATCACTGGTGAAGAGTGTGAGTGGCTGGGAGTCTGCAGGGAGTTTTGATGGCTGACTCCAGGTTATCCCTTTCAAAGCAAGCATAGAATTTATTGAGCTCAGTAAGAAAGAAGATACTCAATACTCAGCTTGTAGCAGTGCTTGGCCATCCTTAGTCCTGGCTGTACTATAATGCTGTGCATCACCAGATCTAAAGGTGACATTGTGGGCCTTCAGTAAGAGGCAAACCTCTCTATTAATCCAGTGATTCTGATTTGGTGTACATGGTGATCCATTTTTGGGTGGTGACACTGTCTGTCATGGTGTTAATATAGTCCAGTATGTAGGAAGCATAGCTTTCAACGTTCAAGTTCAAGGGAACCACAGGTCACCTGTATGGCAAGCATGCTTCAGTCAGTGTATTGAAATTGCCTCCACTGGCCACACTTTGATTGTACTCTTAATTGTACTCATAAAACCTCTTGGTTTTATGTGTTGGATGAGTGTTGAACAATTTAGTTAAAGTTAAGTTAAAGTTAAGTTAAAGTTAAGTTAAAGTTAAGTTAAAGTTAAGTTAAAGTTAAGTTTGCCTCCATGATGATTTTTTCTTCATTTCTCCAGCATTAATTTCTGCTGCAGCTCATGAGGATGTGATGCGACACCAGAGGAGATACAGTGACGTTTAACTGAAAAATAATCTTTTACAGTCAAGGCCATGTGTGTGTGTGTGTGTGTGTGTGTGTGTCTTTCTAATGTAACTGTACAAAATGAGGAGTTGCTCTAATTTTAATCCAGATGTACCTCTGTTCCTCGTTAAAACTTCATGCTGACAACAAGGAACTTAATGATCACACAGAGTGCTGGTCTTTTTGTCACTTGGAGACGAGACAAACGTCCTAAATGTCCAATAAATTCCATAATGGATGAGTTGACAATGGCTAAATATCAGAGGTCAAAAGTCAGGAGATGCTCACCTCTGCAAAATAAGATGGTATGTCTGTGTGTGTGTGGGATGCAGTGAAGCAGAAGAGAGATAAACACACACAAACACACACACATAGCAGAATGGATGAAAGCTTCTCCTCCTCACTGAAGCGTAAAAGCAGGAAAGATTTTGTCCAAACGGTTGACAGTGAGCTGCTGAGAGACTCGTACTGACCCACAGCAGGTTTACTCTCAGATTTACACCTGGCTCATGTTCAGAAACACCATAAAAACCACACAGACACACAGACACACACACACACACAGTATGACTTTCCAAACCTCATTTCGTACTGGATGTAGCATGGAGTTGTTTGACACACACACACACACACATACACACACTGGCAGAGATACTTTGAATTTATGTTGTTAACATGGCTTTGACACTTTTATGAACGTCTCTTCAGGTCAAAATTCTCACTCGCACCTGTGTGTGTGTGTGTGTGTGTGTGTGTGTGTGTGTTTGTTTATTGTATTTAAATTTTATTTATGTATTTATTATTATTATTTTTTTATTCTCTTTATCTTAAGATTTCTGTTATTTTTAATGCTCATAATGTAGAGTTAAGAGCTCTTGCCTGTCATTAAAGTAACAATAGAACAGACACATAGTTCTCCTGAGTTTTAATTAATTTAAAAGATATTTGAGAAAATCTAATTTTTTTCAGACAGAAGCTAGAGGCGAGTGCTGACTCACACTGAACGGATTTTCCTTCATAAACATTTGATATTGTGTGAATGCTGCAAGGTGAGAAACAGGAAGTCTTTATCTTTGAAACATACACACACACACACACACACACACACACACACACACACACACACACACACACACAGTTCCCTGATGTCATGAACATGGCTTTGTTCTGGGAATCAGGAACTGCTGAAGTGGAATGTTCAGATCTCTCAAAACTGAGGAAAGGAAAAATTTTTTACAAAAATCCAACATTCTCTCACCCTCACACACACACACACACACACACACGGTTTAAATGTGTGAATGTTCCTGATGGATGAAATGTGATCTCTCTGATTCAACCTGATCGCAATGTTTAACGCAGGTGTTTCTGTGACTGAGCAGTAATTCTTGAGCAAAATGCTGTGGAACACTAAAATGGCTGCAGACAGAGAAGCAGACAATAAAAACAGACAATAATAAGAAAATAAAATGAAGAAAAAATCCAAATAAAACAATAAATGTGGTTGTTTATTGTTGAATGTTGTTCAGGAAAATGAACATCAGAGGAAGAGCACAGCAGTGTGTGTGTTGTGTTGTGTGTGTGTGTGTGTTTGTTTGATCGATAATTTCCACATAAACACTTTCAAGAAATTGTTCAACATCGCGTTGTTGTCTATACCGTTTCCCACTTTCACAAACTTTATGTCTAACTGTTCCAAGCTGAAATTCCTGATGGTTATTATTCACTAGCCTTTACTTAAATCAGTGCAGCATCAGCGACAACATGTTTAAGCAGATTGATAAACAACGTACAACTTCTTTACAAACCGCGTCACCAGTTCTGAACCATCAGCATTTACATTCCGCCTGCTGCACCTCACTACCTGAGCTGCTATCTCACCTGCTAACAGACACCTGGATCCCTGTGAGTGTAGAGGCTCTGAACCTGCCACACTTCTGTAATAACCCTCTCCATACAGACTTCTGGATCCATACACACTTCTCTTAGAGCATGCTGTTTAGGGGCGGTGGTGGATCAGGTGGTTGAGGCTCTGGGTTGGAGGGGTCAGGGGTTTAAGCCCTGCCCCCGTCGGGTTGCCACTATTGGGTCCTTGGGCAAGGCCCTTCACCCTACGCATGACCCAGGTCCCATTCCCAATTAGAAAATTAGAGGGTTATGACAGGAAGGACATCTGACATTATGTAAACCTGTGTCAGATCTTGTGAATCTAATTATTCGATGTAGTGCCCCTTAGGGTAAAAGGTACAAAGCGAAATAAAAAGCATACTTTTTAAAAGTTTTAAATATTTTTTCTTCACATCATTGATGATTTTGGAGATGGGACTAACACGAGCTGCCAGTTTCCATCTTTATGTGATGGTGTAACATTTTTCCATTTGGCTGCAGACTGATGAGTCTGTGTTTCTTTTCTTCACTTGTGTGTGTGTGTGCATGTGTGTGTGTGTGTGTGTGTGTGTGTGTGTGTGTGTGTGTGTGTGTGTGTGTGTGTGTGTGTGTGTGTGTGTGTGTGATGCACATGTCTGGACTTTCTCTTTCTCCCCACATGCAAACACAAACATTTTCTTTTTTTATCGCAATATAATGATACACAGGATGTGATAAAGACAGTGAGTGTGTGTTTAAGGTGTGTCACATCAGCCTCATGTACCTTTTAAGGATATTGTGTGTTTTTCCAGGTGGAAGGACTTCTTGATGATGACGACGATGATGATGATGATGATGATGATGATGCACTTTGCTGGTTGTAAAGTTGAAGACATGATCAGTGTGTATTCTCTCTCACTCCTTCGTCACAGGAAGTCTGCTGCTGTAATTTGGGACACTCGTCTGCTCAAGGGAGAAGTAACAGGGGAGTAGTCACGTCTCTGATGGACCATAAGCAGACAGAGGACAATGAGGAACAGACCGCAGTGTGTGTCTCAGTCAGTCAGTCATGCCACTGAATCCCAGTCAACCAGTAGACAGCTGCGTCACTAAACTCACTGGTGTACAGTCAACATTGAGAAAGAAATGTGGTCATAAAAAACATCCTTAAATGAGCGTGATGGAAATCATTTAACCACTAATGAAATCAAATTGTGAAAAATAAAAACCAAAAAAACTACAGTAAAACTCACTCCACATGCACAATGTAAAGAGAACTCACAGGATTGGTTCTAAACCTTTACATTTACATTTAGGTATTTGCCAAATGTTCTTATCCAGAGCGACTTATAAAATTGTTTTGAGGTTTCATTGGATAGATCCTTACTTAGGCTACTAAGTAAGAACCATCAGTCAAATACTGTTTTGAAGGGTTAGTGTTAACCCTATCCCTAACCCTAACCCATTGTATTTGGGTGTGGGGAGGATTAACCCAGATATCGAAGAAACAGATATGTCTTTAATTGTCACTTAAAGATTGCCGGTGACTCGGCTGTACAGACATTTAGAGGAAGTTCATTCTACCATAGGAGCCAGAACAGAAAACAGTCTAGATGCATGTCTACCTTGATCCCTGAGAGATGGTGGGTCCAGCCAAGCAGTGCCGCAGGATCGTAGGGACTGCGGTGTGGTGTGGGGTGTGATTAGAGCTGAAAGGTAAGTGGGTGCTGGCCCATTTTTAGATTTGTATGCAAGCATCAGTGTTTTGATTTTGATGAGGGCAGTACAGGAAGCTAGTGGAGGGAGCGGAGAAGTGGGGGGTGATGTGAGAAGATTGAAAACAAGATGTGCAGCAGCATTTAACATTAACATTGTCTTGGGAATATGACAGTTGATTGTCCAGAGTTACCCCAAGGTTGCGGGCAGTGACAGAAGAAGTGTTGTTCATGGAGATCATAAGATCCTAACTGGAGAAGGAATCACCTGGAATGAACAGCAGGTTGTTTTTTACTGAGATTAAGGTTCAGGTGATAAGCTGCCATCCAGGATGAGATGTCTACAAGACATGCTAAGATCTGGTGGAAACTTGAGTGTCTGAGGGAGACAAAGAATGGGTAGTGTGTCATCTGCATAACAATGGTATGAAAAGCTGTGTGAGGATATGACCTCACCAAGAGGGTAATAAAAGGAGAACAGAAGAGGACCAAGTACTGAGCCTTGTAGGATACCAGTGGAGAGTCTGCATGGAGTAGTAGTGGATCCCCTCCAAGTTACCTCATATGACCAATCTTTTAAGTAGAGTGCAGCTGAGAGGTCCAGGTAGATGAGGACAGATTACAATTTAGCTGATGTAGCAGCATGGAGCAGTTGTGTAAACAGCTGTGTAGCCTCAAGAAAGCTACTTATTACTGAGACTAATTTGAAAAAAAAGTTTGCTAGAGAGAAAAAATAAAAGCATTCCAAAAGCATTGGAAAAAGGTCCTGTTGTCTGATGAGTCCAAATTGAGCCTATTCCAGAGCGATGGGGGTGTCAGGGTAAGAAGGACACCACATTAACCAGAAATTAACCCCAGTCCAGACATTAACCGCACTGAGAATCTTTGGGATGTGCTGTAAAAGGCTTTACGCAGCAGTTTGACTGTCCAATCATCAATATAAGATTTTGTAGAGAAGTTAATGTAATCCAATAACTTTGGATGTAAATAAATGTTGTGACGTTGAATAAGCTTATCAAAATTATGCCACTGTTATAATTTAAGCAAAAGGTGGTCCAATAAAGTATTAGAGTATATTACATACAGTATATGTACAGTGTGTGTATTAGTGTGTCAGAGGAAACTCCACAGCTGTAGTGCGTTTAGTCTGTTGATTATTCACTGTGCGTATGAAGTGGTCAAAACCATCTGGTTACAACTAGTGAGTCACACACACACACACACACACACACACACACACACACACAAACAAATAGAGGGAGAAAGAATGGGGAAATCCTGATGATTCCTTTCACACAGCATCACACACAGAAATTTCACTTTCTTTGAAGGAAGTTACTCTGAAACACACACCATCATGACACTGCCATCTTTCACTCCATCTCTCTGTCTCTGTCTTCCCCTTCCCTCCCTTCCTCTATCTTTCTGTCAGGTATTAAACTATTCTCCTTTACAACATGTCTGTTAGATACAACTAGGTGTTTAAAAGAATATTACTATAATAATGTTATTGAATAAAGTCTTTCTTTCTCTGATCCTCAGTGCTTTCTTCTAGTCCAGTTAGCGATGACTCCAGATCCTATACCAGATTGGAGTTCATTGGCTCCACCTTCAAACAGGTTAATTTTAACATCTATAGTTTTTGCCAATCTGTAGTTTTGTGCAATAAATTTGGCTGAGAGTTTAAGTTAGCTGTAATGATTGCTGAGTCATTCCTCTCCTCCCCTATGAAGGTAGCTGGCAGGCAAACGCTTACATCTGCTCTGCTCTAAGAGAGAGAGAGAGAGAGACACTGCCTTTTGTTTGAGAGGAATGTTTCTTGCCTGCCGATTAACGTCTGTTTCCGGGGCCTCTTTCCTTTCTTTCCTTGTTTCACCCCTCATAATTTCCTTTCAGATACCCCAAACCCTCAGTCTAGTGCCCTAGACTGCTCACATGACCCCACTCCAAACTCTCTCTCGCTCTTTGCCTTCCTTTCCCCTCTCCATCCCCTTGATTTTTGTTTCTATAATGACTTTCACCCTTGTAACCCCATGCAAGTGCACTAGACCTCTGACACCCCCATGTCTCTCACCACCACAGCAGGGATGAAATCAAAACTTAATTTGATACTAATCCATCTAACTGACCCGCCAAATCCTGAGGTACTGCACACTTTGATCTGAGAGCGGGCCAATCAGGGGAGGGAGAAAAAGATTAAAGTGGCAAAAGCCTCTTTACTGCTGAAAACAGAAAGTGAAGTTTACTTTCTTTCTTTTTTCCATTCATTTAATTCCCTTCATTCCTTTCATGTGTGTGTGTGTGTGTGTGTGTGTGTGTGTGTGTTTGGTCATTCTCAAATTATATGTTTTTTAATATATGTGATAATTGCACACTATAATCAAACCCTAACCAAATTCACACACTCACTATAACCTCATTCATTATAATCACAACTTTACTATAATCACACACTCACTGTAATCATACACTCACTATAATCACACAGTTGCTATTATCACACACTGTATAATCAAACACTCACGATTCTTGATTCTGACTGGCCAGAAGGTCTCGCTTCACCAATTCAGCTCCGCCATTAAGCTTCTCAATTTTCTAGCTAAATCCAGCCGTATATTAAAATTTTTGTCCTCTTACGAAAAGTGAATACGACAGATAAGTAATTTTATAATATATTCTCTTGAAATGCTTTTTATATCGCTAATTTTAATTGTTTTCAGCACACCCGCTTCTAGCCGGCTATCCTATTAGCACTGCAATCCCTTTAGCCCGAGTAACCTCAACCTCAACCCTGAGCCTAAATGCAGCAGTGGAAGACACGAACTAGGCCCCTGGTGAGGCCCCCTCCCCCTTTGCCGCCACCCGACCACCCATCTCGATCCGGAACTGCTTCGCCCCCCTTCGTGAGATGGTATACGACACGGTGATCATTGAAGACTTGATCATCTGGCACGTCCATGCTACCATGGCTAAAGGTAATGTGTGCACTTGCTGTTTACCTGGTGCTCGTGTTCTTCATGTCGCTGCACACGTGCCCACGGATGTGAAAGAGAGCATCGGACCTGTGGTCCTCCATGCTGGCATGAACGACGCCAGGCTGAGGCAGAAGGAGATCCGGAGATTTCAAGAGACGCACTACAAGGTACACAGCACATCACCCACGACAAGTATCATTGTATCAGGACCACTTCCCACATTTCAGCAAGGAATCATCAGCAAGGTTTGTCAGCCCCATTAAAGCTATCCCGCTCGGGTGTAAGAGCTCCATCGTCAGACACATTCTGTTCTTCCACCGTCAGATCCTAATGGTTTTAAATAATCAAGAGACACTTAACATAAACTTTAAGTGTAAAGATGGTGAAAACAATTGTATTGTTTTTGCCACCTCGGAGCGGCTGAAGTGTTTCGAGTGCAGGGACGTTGGTCACAAAAGGGTCGTGAGGACAGCCAGCGGGGAAGCACTGAGGAGTTCATGCCTGCAGCGGGCCTCACTGACACCCAGAGCAACGACACACCAGAACTCAAACAGGTCAGTCCTGAATACACCGGCATCACTGAGACACACTTTGCGCTCGGTGCTGAAACGAACACCGGTACGACTGTACACAGTGCGAGCGCAAAACCAGATGCCGGTACAGTGTTCAGTGCTGACAGTGACCACGCCCCTAGACCAGCACACCACCACAGACACCTAATGAAAACACCACAACCAAACCAAGGAGAAAAAGAGAGGAGACTTCCGCCAGAACCGACGAATAAACAGAAAATCCGCAGTCAGACTCTTCGCACAGGAGAGCAGGTGCAGCACTGCACACATACACACACACACACACACACACACACACACACACACACACACACACATGTAGACATAGAGGAGCAGGTCAACTTCTTTCTGTCTAAAACTGAGAAAAGACGGTTAGTAAAAACGTTAAAAGAACTAAAAAAAACTAACGCAACAGGCAACAAAAAACTAATCGTCACTCTGATGGACGAAAAAATGGACAACTGAACCAAACCACAAACTGTAAATACTCTAACTCTTTTCTCTCCTCTTCTGCTCTCTCTCCCGCTCTTTCTCTTCCCCCTCTCCCCCTCTCTCTCTTTCCCTCTCTCTGTCGAGCTACACATGTCGTTCCTGAGCTGCCAGTGATCCAGACTCCC
>JAQMYJ010000017.1:20986177-20996645 GCA_030014305.1 Clarias laeviceps | reverse complement strand
ACACACAATACTTCAGACTGAAACACGACTGCCCCCTACAGGTAATGAAGGGCATTTTCACAGCTTCCCGCACGCAGTCGCGCAAAGCCGCGGCAAGTCACGGGATCCCTTTTCTCAAAACGTGCGTTTTTACTGGCGACATCTGTATACTGATAGTTGATACTGATAGCATTAGGTCACACAAATACAACCATATGTAGTCTGCTGTAGCTAGAAAGGGTCTCATAGGAGAATGTATACTTGACTGTGGCACCATTGCAAGTGAACATCTCTGGGATGTTCACCTTTAAGAATGTGGCCTTTAAGACTGCCCCTTTTTCTTTTTCCTGCGGAAGGCCGCAATTCATCCCGCGGAGTGCTGCCAGATCCCGCAAGCAACATTTTAGAATTTAAATGTGTTGTGCTTTACAGAATATCCGCCAGATGGCGCATGGAAGGACTTTATCTAAATGCCAGACCAAGGTCAACAAAGAATTGTGTATAATAATTTGGCCTAAATTGCTTTAAAATTAATAATAATAAACAGTTTCTTATATAGTTTTTGTAATGTCATAACAAAGACAAAACAATGAAAGACATGGCAATGCCTCGGTTTAATTGTGTTAAAATTAATTTCATTTCCTGAAAGTAGGCTGATAGTGTTAACTCTGAGAATGTCGTAATTCGTGAATATGTCAAAAACAACATATCTGAATTTTAAAAAGAATTTTCCCCAGAAAAAATTACTTGTCGCATGAATCCACACGAAGCGGTTCAGGTGTTTTATAATAGTATTCATCATGCTTTTTTTTGCTGTTTGTGTCCAGCAGTGCACACTTTCACTTTACAAAAGCCTGTTAACAATAAAATGCAGTTTTGATTAAAAGGCTAGATTAGTTGCCAGAAATGCAACTAACACAAATATATAGGCTACTCGCTAAATAAATGCTGGCTTTTCCAATGCAACAGCGCGCTCTGATGTGAGCCACTTTATTTAAATCATAATATAATATAATATAATAAAACATTTTGCTGTGTAGTTAATTGCATTTTAATCAATGCTTCAGAAACCATGCAATGGTTTGTGCAAATTGTGAAATTGATTGTGCAAATGATTGTTTGTGATTATTATTGTGCAGATAAAGTGCGCAAATGAATGTCCTAAGATCTGTGTCAGTAGTCGCAAACAGTTGTAAAACCATGATTGTACACTCCAGTCAGCTCTTTAGGAGTCTGATGGTAGTGGGAAAGTATGAGTTTTTTACCCTGGAAGTCCTGCATCTCATGTATCTATATCTCCGGCCTGACAGAAGAGGTGAGAACAGTCTGTGCTCGGGATGGGTGGGGTCCTTTAGGATGGAAGCAGTTCTCTTGCAGACTCTGCAATGATAAATTCTCTGCAGGGATGGCCGTGAAGTCCTTGTGATCTTTTCAGCAGTCTTCACCACTTTCTGCAGGCGTTTTGTGATCCATAACAGTAGTACACCGTACCACATGGAGATGCAGCTTAACCAGCTTTGTGGGGTTAAGTGTCCAAGTGAGGTCGTCACTGATGTGGACGCCTAGATATTTAAAGCTATACACAGATATATCATCTCCTTAGTCTTATCCATGTTGAGGGAAAGGGTGTTCTCCTCACACCATGTTACCAGACTGGCTCCATCCTATAGGCTGATTCATCCCCACCAGTGATGCTGTTAGCCATTAGCATGAGACTGTCACTGCGGTGTCGTCTGCAAACTTCAGGATGATGCTGTCCTTGTGAGAGGCAACACAGTTGTGGGTGAACAGGGTGTAGAGAATAGGGCTGTTGCCCCTCTTCGTGATCTGTATTTATGATTGAAACATGGGCAGCGTTTTGATCAAGGGTGAGATGAAAGGTGCAAAGTGAAAGTGTGCACCAAAAACAGCAGCTTTATTTCAACCATAAAATACCCAGAACACAAACAAATTTCCCAAAGGGATTTTTTTTTTCCCAAAGGGAAATTTTATAATATAAATTGACTTGTAGCAGGATACCATATACTGTAAATAATTTCTAATCGACAGTTCTTGATAATTTTCTAAATATCCGTTAAGATAAAACACATTGTGTCTAGATCCAACAATTTCACATGGTAATCTATTTTAATATTTACCTTTAGAAACCACAAGTTTTCTGTCTGTGAATTAAGAAAGAAGCTATTTGAGTGTGTCTCCTATGTCTCAATAAGCTTAACAGACAACTTTGGCTTGCTTGCCGACCGGGAGAGAGACGTACTATATGCACAAAGACATGCAAAAAATGCATGATGGAATCAGGATGTTCTATCCAGTTCAATCAAAGGAGAAGACCCTTTTATGCCCTAGGTAATTTCCTAAGTGATTAGAAAGTATAAAGGCAAACTGCAGATAGGCATCATTACTATACAGTAGGTAGTCAACCAGAATGGCTATTACCGCCTCGCTCACCAGCACGGCAAACAACAGCGGCCAAAATAAATCAGTCACATTTCAAAGTAATTCATGAAACGACCTCCAGGTGGCGCAAAGGGACATTTTGCAAAACAGCTGCAACTGCCGCAGTTTTTGTCATAAAAATGTGGTATCGAAGAAATACTACAGTGATGGTAGGTTCCACATCTGAGTACTTTTTGGCCCTGAGGAGAGGAGTTGAGTACCATCCTGGTTCATCCTGGATCCATATCTCTTCTCCGAATTTCATTGAGAACATTCGGAAGCTCCTTCGGCAACGTCAGTTGTCGTCCATGGGGGGTTGGGGTACTGTCACGAACCAGCCTAGCACATTGTGGCCTACAATTGTATTCAAGTGTGCAGTACCAAATACCCAGAAGGCCTCTGTTCAAGAGGCCTTGATCTGCTCGCTACAATAAATAGAAGGCGCCTGCACTGCAAATTGGGGGAGTGAGAAATATGCAGGCAGGAGGCAGGGATAGGAAACAGAGCAATAGATAAGAAAAATAATACTAGAAAAAACATTACTAAAACACAATACTAATAATATTTACTCCTTTTATGTTGGTTTATAGGTTTATAGCTGTATTACTAACAGTAATTAAGCAGAAAAGTATGCAAAGTGTGACCCAAGAACAACCCGTACACACGAAAAGTATGCAAAGTGTGACGCAAGAACAACCCGTACACACAGAGTGCAAGAAATTGAGGAACTTTAATGAAGTGGAAAATACAGGAAATGCAGGCAGTAATCCAAAATATAAAAATAAGGTTTCGGTTCTGCTTTAATTGAGACAAAGAGCCAAACTTCCGCTTTAAGAGCAAATAAACAACATACATCATATCTATCATATTAGAAAAAGAAAACAGATTAATTACTAATCTGCAGCAAAATCCTCCTCAGGGAAAGGAGAGAGGCGAACTGGAGAGGTGGGATTGAGGCTGATGGTGGGAGAAGATGAAGGAGTGGCAGAAGTGTTATCAGGTGCCACAATACCACGGTAATGACGCGCAGGAGGGCGCAGTGGAAAAGAGAGAGCCTCAAACTCAACAAGCACCGTCTCCAGATGACGAACTAGGGCCAGTAGAGCTCTAATCAGACGCCAATTGTGGCGGTCTGGGTAAGGCAAGGTGTAACCATCTGCTCCCAGAAGGATTCTCAGGCGAGAGGATGAGCAAGAAGGGCGCTGCCTGCGAGCTAAAATTAAACAAAAAGGGAATTTTAGTAAACATGGGCCCAAAGGAAAATCTGAAAAAAGTGCACTCCAAAAAAGTTAATATAACACGCATACTAGAACTGAAATTAACAATCACTTTACCAATTTAACTACTATACATAGTTATAATCTACTATATATGTATAACTAACTAGAATCATGTAAATAATCTGAATAGTATAGGTTATAAAAACTAACAATATGGATATGATCAGATCAAAGTGATTGTTTTAAACTAACCATAGGAATAGCAATAGTTATAATTATCATAATTCATAAAAGCGCA
This sequence comes from Clarias laeviceps, assembly GCA_030014305.1. Taxonomy (NCBI): domain Eukaryota; kingdom Metazoa; phylum Chordata; class Actinopteri; order Siluriformes; family Clariidae; genus Clarias; species Clarias laeviceps. Next base: position 20,992,709 of record JAQMYJ010000017.1, on the reverse strand, counting down.
TAATCATAATTATGCGCTGATTTAATTAATCTTTCATTTTAATATCCAGTTACTAACTAATATATAAGATTAAAATCATTGGAAGAATCACTTACAAATATGTTTAATATATATAATCAAAACTAATAATGTAAGGAATCGCCACTAGAGGGTACTGTTTTGTCTTTTTGTAGTTTTTGTTTTGCAGTCTCAGTTTCCCAGAAGGCACCTCAGTCAGGTGATGCGGGAGCTCACCTGAACCGAGGTCTGTCATTAAATCTTCTATAAATAGCTGGTTAGTCTGGGAAACTGGGTTGAGCATTGAATGTTTGTATGTACTGTCATTAATGTGGGCACGGTGTTTTGTATTTTGGTTTTTGTTTATATGTTGGTTTATTTTATATTGTTATTTTGTGGTTTATGTTGTCACATAACCGCTAAGCATGTCCCAAGGCTAGTTGTGAAAGTATGTAGGTCTTTTGTGTTCAAGTGTGTGTGGAACTGATTCGTTCTTGTGCAGTCTTGTGTGTATTTCCAGGTTTTGTAAGTACTACCTGTCTCAATAAGCTTAACAGACAACTTTGTTTTTTAGTTTCTGTGTCCCTAGCCTCTGTTCCTCTGTGTCCCTAGCCTCTGTGCCTCTGTGTCCCTAGCCTCTGTGTCCCTGGCCTCTGTGTCCCTAGTCTATCTGAGTCTTTTTGGTCCCTCCGTGTCCCTCATCTTGTCTTGTCCCGTTTCAGCTCCATGCTTGGCTTGTAGAGACTATGTACTGTATGTTTCGTTATTAAGCCTGTGTTTTGCCACAGAGCTTATGTCCTCTGTAACAGGTATTAGAGCCTGTGTTTCGTTAGTAAGCCTGTGTTTCACCATAGAGCTTATGTCCTGTGTAACAGGTATTCGAACCTGTATATTGTTATTTAAGCCTGTTTCATCATAATGCTTATGTCCTGTGTGTCTTGTCATAGAGCCTGGGTATTGTTCAATTATGGTTAATATAATGTGAGTGTTCGTTTCTTTGTTTGTATTGTTTCTTTGTGATTCATGTTTTATGTTATGTCATGATTAAAGACTCTTTTGTTTAAAAACATCCCTCTGCGCCTATGCCTGCCCTTTTGTGCCCACGGAAACACCAGCAGCCATTACCACCTGAATCATGACAAATAACAGATATTAAAGCACTAATAGAAGTACTAACAGACCAGACTAATAATTTCTTTATATGTAAAGGCACACTATGGACAGTGAAAGACAAATTCGATATGATGGGAATAGTAAGGACAGAGTACTTGCGGATCTTGAAGAGGAAGATTTTAGAAAATTGCGGCTGCGACAAAAACCCAAGTCTTCACCAATGCTGGTCAGTAGCCGGGTTAAGAAAATAAGGAACTATTTAATGTCAAATTTAAATGACAAATTAAATTAGAATTTGAAGACAAACTCGTAATATCTGCCATCTTAAATTTAGAATTTACGATCTAAAAGTAATTAGAGTAGGGTACTTTTATATTGCATAAAATGAGATTTCTCATGCATGATGTTTTAGTCAAGACCTTTATAAATACTCTACCTTCATCACACAAACCAATCTGGCCCATAATCTGTAAACCACTAAAAGCAGGAATAACAGACACAATGCCCCATTTATAGTCCTTTATTGTTTAGCCTTACTAATAGATAAAAGAAAAGTGGCTAGCCTAGTACATATTCCCACAGAGGCTTCAGGTTATAACACTACAGGCCTAAATCACATACCTAAACACAAACACATACTTTCAAATTAAAGTGATAGTTTTTTTTTTTATACATATGAATTACTTAAATTAAAGTACATACTTGGTGCGGATTAGAGAGCCACACCAAGAGATATAATAGTATTTATAAGAGCCCTTGTGCAGGGCTTCTGAGTGGGGTCCATGAAATAGGAGCTAGGGAGAGTGCTTATGGCATGCACGGGAAGACCCTCCCATTTGGGGATCTTAATTAATGAACTAAAAATGAAACAAAAGAAAACAGCAAACACAAAATAAACAGAGACAGAAAAGGTCTCTGGAAAATAAGAATAATCCTCTCGGGGCATTTGCCCTTAAAGAGAATTTATATGTTATATGTTATGTTATTTAAATGTTATAGAAAAACCAAAGCATTCGGGCACACACATCCAGACTGTGTAACAGTTTTTTTCCACAAGCCATCCGTCTCCTAAACAAAAAGGGACTGGACTGATAAAACACAGACACACACACATTATCACTCAGATTAACTCGACTGCCTCAAAACATTGAGACTGGACTGATAAATCAACACACGCGCAAACACACTGATAAACACTATGAAACTATTGTACACACCAACCTGTAAATGCTGTTTTGCACAATATTCATCAATTGCTAATTTGCACAAACTATTTTTATCTCTGCTGCTAATTACGGGAAGGTTTACTGTTTCTCCTCCCACTACCTCAACTCATCACCTCATTACTACAAAGTATTGTAATGTCATGTTGTCGCATTGTCACTTTGTCGCTCTTGGTTGCACATTTGCACGTGCATTTTATGTTGTCTCTTTTGTATAAAAACGTAGATAGTTCTCTGTTAACTTAATCTGTCTTGTCCCAGCTAGCCAGCTAATTAGGTTTCTTAGTTAGCTAGTAAGTTTCTGTTAATTTATGTTGTATGTAGCACCTTGGTACTGGAGGAATGGTGTTTAGTTTCACTGTGTACTAAACTGTAAGTAGTTGAAGTGACAATAAAAATCTACTTGACTTGACTTGATGTGTTCTCAACACTTGGACTGAGAGCGCACGCTTAAGGGATAGTGTTCTGCTCTCTCTCTTTCTCGCCGGCATCTTAGGGAGACAGAGGCTGGGACTTTGTCTTGGTTTGCTGCAAGCTGTGTCTTTGGCCCTAATACCTTTACTGGTGCTACATAATGATCACATGAAGTGCACAGGTATCAGGACCCTTAAATAGATACGCCCCGAGGTGCAGCGCATTCACACAGATCGCTTCTGTGGTGGTGCCTGGCAACCATGTGTCTAGATGACTGCGCCACTGAACTCTTCAGAACTTCAGAACTCTGTGGGGTAGCAGCCTGTGGATCTGACAGAACTGAAAAGTATTTTCATGTGGTTCTGAGACGCGTCGTTAGAACATACGCTTTTAAAACACAAAACTGAACTACAGGGGAACCTTGGACTGCGAGCATAATTTGTTCTGGAAGTGTGCTTGTATTTTAAAACACTCGTATATCAAAGCAAATTTCCCCCATAAGAAGTAATGGAAACTCAGATGATTTGTTCCACAACCAAAAAAATTTCTTATAAAAATAATTAATACAAAATATGAAGTAAAAATAAAACAATTTAACCTGCACTTTACCTTTGAAAAGTGCAGTAACACAGAGTCAACAATTCTGTAACGTATGCCCTTGTTGACAACAACAGAAAGGCATGAAATTGTTATAACAAAAACTAATGACACACATGCTCTCTGCTCCCCGCATTCAGCTGCTCATTCTCTGCTCTTTTTGAACATGCAAATCCTTACCATTACTGCCATCTAGGGGGGGAAGGGGGCTGCTGTGCAGGACACACACACACAGACACAGACACACTCTGCGCAAGCATGCATGCCCCCCACCTTTGCGCGAATGCACACACAGTCACACCATCACCACTTACCACCCCCGCACGTGAGCAAACACACATACCGACTCCCGCGCAGCGCACTCACATACAAACACAAAATAAAAGATGCTTTAGAGAAAAATCATTGGCTCAGTTGATCAATAGATCACGTTACTCACGTCAAAATAAGAAGCACATGCGTGCCACATGATACTTGATGATATTTGGTAATTGTTTATCAAGACAAAATTGATTAAAAATTTATGCTTGTCTTGCGAAATGCTCGCAAACAAGGTTACTCGCAATTCGAGGTTCCACTGTATTATGCTTTTAAAAGAACTTAGGCTTTTAAAATGCATACCTTTTCAAAACACAAACTGTTTTTTTTAACCCTATAGGCTCACCCAACCATTGTTCTGTCTAGTTTACTCTTTCGATCTAAACCAAAGATTTCAATGCATGATTTCCAGTAGTTTTTAAAAATGTGCGTCTGATAGTAGGTTCCTTTTAGGGGTAAGGACAAGACTTCCCAGGCTAAAAAGCTTCTCCACAGGCGCAGTGGAAGGTATTGGAGTACTGTGTCGTACAAAAATGTTTTTGATCATGGGGAATTTGTTCAAAACATCCATTTTGACACCCAACTTAAGATTTCTGTGTCTACTAACTCCATCACTGTGTGGCTGTCCTGTGTCAAATGAAAAAAAGTCCCCCTTGGTATCTTTTTCAGTGACAGGTGCAGGCGACAGTAGTTCTTGCAGTGGTTCATCAGCAGTAAGGGCACAACATTCGGCAGTAAGAAGCATCTTCGTCTTGTCCTTTTCTGCTTTGCCCCATATCCAATGTAACTTTAATTTATTATTCAGATAGATGTGATTTTGTAACCAACTGAGTTGATATCGCACGTTAAATAAAAATTATCTTGTATTATTATTATTATTATTATTATTACTATAAATGTCTTGATACTGTATCTGATGAGTCTCTGTTATGGCACATACGGCTTTTCTCCACTTTACTGACAAGACATTTTTAAGAAGAAATATCAGACAAAATCTCACCAATGTTACTGCTGACTTGATTTTCGACCACAGGGAAACTCAAACATTCTGCAATGTCATTGACAGATACTGTTTTCCTTATATTTTCCTTCAGTATTTTCTAAGGTTCCCACCCCTATCAGTGTGTTGCTTCTGATTTGTTTCCGCACCACAGGTAAATTAGCTGAGTTTTATTCTTCCAAGGGAAACACAGCCCAAAAGATAGAATTGTTACTGTCAGATACTTTTCCCACTCTGCTTTCTATGTAAATAAATTCTCACATCTTTCAAACTGTTACTGCTCACTTATTTACAACAAAAGTGAATTAGCTAAGTTTCAACATTCTAAATATGTTATTTTTTAGCAGCAGAAACACATCCTCATGAAACAGAATTTATGCTATCAGATAATGTTTCCTCTCTGCTTTTCAGGTACAGGTGTGCCCACAGCTGTCAAAATGGTACTACTGACTTGTTTACAGCTCACAAGTGAATTAGCTGAGTTTCATCACTCACAAAAAGCATGTTCATTATAGTAGCAGAAACACATCCTGATGGCTAGATTTGTCATTGCAAAATACTGTTGTCTCTGTGTAGTTACGTTATCTCTGTCTCTCTTTGTCTTTCTCTTTCTTTCATCTTTGCAACATATAATCAGTTTGCAATTACCCAAAAAGACAGACAGTGTGGCAGCCTTCACTCACAGAAGAACTTCCGTAAGTTTCACACTATGGTTAGAACAGCCTGCTAAGTATCTCGACCAACTGTGAAAAAGTGTACCTGAGAGATTTGATTTCATTCTTATAAATAAATAAATAAATAAATAAATAAATAAAACTAGTTATAGCAGTATGTTTCAAAGCATCCTTAATTTACCTGTAGTACCTAATGTTTTGTCCGATTATATGTCCACAAATACTTTGACACAATACACTTATCAGCCACAACATTAACAACACAAAACATTAACACAAATTTATCGATTATCAATTATACTGGAGACAGGATTATTGGCACCTAAGGATCACACATTCCTGTGGGGAGCAAAGGCCAGCCCCTCCTGTGTGTGTCATTGTGTAATGGAGCCCTTCTCTATTTTGGTTAATTGTTGAGGCTGTTGTTTACAGATTTGTTTTTCTTATGAAAAGGTAAAATGGGAGTTTTTGTGCTTATGAGTATTTGAATAATTATGCTATTTATGTTAACCATCCACATTATTTGAATAATTATTTTATTGTTGAAACATTAGCCGAAAGAGATGTGGCATTATTTTTGGTTAATGGTTCATGAAAATATGTGATGATTATTATTTGTTGAAGTTTTTTTTTCTTCGAAAGGATTTATATTGTGTGTTAGATTTAAGTCAATATACGTAGTTGTGGCGGCATTTAAATTATTTGATTTCAGTATGTTGTCTGCACTTACATATCAATGTATAATTGAAAATAAAATAATACAGATTTGTTTTTCTCATGAGAAGAAGTTGCCTGTTTGTCAACTGAGGCCTAATGTGAAAAACACCAATCAGCTGTTGATCCAGCTGCAAATGTGTCCTCCCTTCTTCCTCATACACAACGCAGAGACAGACTTGTTTGAGAGCATCCTCTTCTCTTACCCCAACTAACTTCATGTCCTCTCTCACTGTATCCATAAATCTCCTCTTTGGTCTTCCTTTAGACCTTCTGCCTGGCACTTCCAACCTCAGCAGCTTTCTACCAATATGCTCACAATCTCTCCTCTGAACATGTCCAAACCACCTCAATATGGCCTCTCTGACTTTATCTCCAAAACATCTAACATGGGTTGCCCCTCTGATGAACGTCTCGGGTTACTTTGCTGTAACCCTGTTCCCTGAAAAGGCGGGAACGAGATGCTGCGTGAAAACGCTATG
>JAQMYJ010000017.1:20860235-20871102 GCA_030014305.1 Clarias laeviceps | reverse complement strand
CCCGTGTGTGTGTGTGTGTGTGTGTGTGTGTGTGTGTGTGTGTGTGTGTGTGTGTGTGTGTTCTCCCAGACTGTTCTGATGTCGAGTTGAAGCAGATGGAAAAGGAGGACTTTATGACTGATTGCATTACGGACGAGTACAACTGAGTCAGTGGGGCCTGTGACAGCCTACATTTCCTCCGCTGTCACAGAAACTGTGTGTGTGTGTGTGTGTGTGTGTGTGTGTGTTGTTGAGTCTTTCTTAATTTGAACAGTAATAACATTTAGAAAGAGGAGATTGTTATGATTTTAGTGATGTACTGCTTCCTGCCAAAGCACTCATCTATTTCTGTACACTTTCCTCTACCACGTCCTCCTCTCTCTCTCTCTCTCTCTCTCTCTCTCTCTCTCTCACACACACACACACACTCACACTCACACACACTTTCTCCCTCTCTCTGGTTCTCATTCTCTCATATGATCTGTGAGGTGTTTTCGCCCAGCCGAGATCCAGAAATATGCTTTTCTCTTCTGCTTAGAATAAAACGGGGAAGTTTTTTTCTTTCTTTTCTCCATCTGTGATCCCTTCGCTCACACCATCCGTGTAATCACACCTCATAAAGCAGCCGGTGTTTGACACGACGAGAGAGAGAGAGAGAGGATGGGAATGATGAGAGTCAAGTAAGGATCTGTCCTCTCTCTCTCTCTCTCTCACACACACACACACACACACACACACACACACACACCCACCCCCTGAAGGGCAGGCACTTGTTTAGTCCACCGTTGCTGTTGAAAGGGCTGGTAGGTGTTGTGTGTTGATTGTCAGCAGAAATATTTGTGTGTGTGTGTGTGTGTGTGTGTGTGTGTGTGGTTATTAAACTATTAGGTGTGTATGCTTCACAAGTGTGTGAGGTCAGTGAGGGTCATGGCATGTGTGTGTGTTGAGATGGTACACAGTGACACTTCATACGTGCTGTTCCTCAAATGATTTATTACACTAATAAAGAAATTACCCCAATTACACACACACACACACACACACACACACACACACACACACACACACACACACACACTGGTTCCATACTGAAACACTCATTTTGTCACAGTGAAAGCTGCCTGGCCTGAGGGTACTGCCATAATAACACACACACACACACACACACACACACACACACACACTTTGTCATATCCTCCTTGTACCTGAGTAGTTTTGTGTCCTTTGATCTGTTTAACAGTAGTGTTGTGAGCATTACATCATGGAGTCATCACGTCTCTGTCCCAAACCGCCCCCCTGCCCCCCTTCACCCCCCCCCCATGTGCTCTCCCGGGTTAAATGAGATCAAAGCATTTTGTTGGGACTGTTGAGGTTCTTCATGCTGGAGTTTGGAGTTTGGATCTCCTGCGTCTTCCTCTCCAGGTTTATCGTTTCATAACCCGCAGACAGAGGAACCTTCTCAGAGAGATCTCAGGGTCCTAAACAGGGAAGGTTATCACTGTGACCTCTGACCTGTGACGTCACTCACCCCTTCCCCTGGTTCATCATGTCCCGCACAGACGTCTGGACTTTAACCTTAAAGGTTCCAAACACAACACTGTTACCATGGTGATCGCCTGGCAGGGCGATGACCTCAAATGTATGTGTGTATAAAATAAATACATAAACAAACAAATAAATAAATATGAGTTAGTGACTAAGATATTTTAAAAATGTATATAAATGTGTGAAATCATTATAGTTTCTGTTTGTTTGTGTGATGCAGTGTCTGGATAAACTGGGCGTGTTTCCTCAGGAGGGGCATCAAACCCTGTGCCAAGGTGTGTGTGGATCAGACGGTCCGCTTTGACGACCTCTCGATGGGACCAGCCAAAAGACCAACAACAACAACATATTAATGCCTGAAATGATTTTATCACAATGAATAAAAAAATTTATACGTTGATTGCAAAATGCTGCAAATGACATTTTTAGACTTTCACTCAATCTGGCCATTTATTTTCCTCAGGCACACAATTAACAGATTAATTAGCAAATATTAAGTGTCACTGTTAATTGTGTGTGTGTGTGTGTGTGTGTGAGAGAGAGAGAGAGAGAGAGAGATGGTAAAGAATGATGGCAGGCAGATAAAAATAAACCTACTTCAATAGAAATTTAGGATTTTTTATGACATATTGAGAAACAGAAATAAAAACCTGATAGAAGTTGGAAAACAGAATGAAAAGAGAATTAAGAGAAAAGAAAAAAGAATGCAAAAGAATAACAATGAAAGAGAGAAGAACTGAAAACAAATAAAAGGAAAGAATAGGAAAAGTAAAGAGGAAAAAAAATTAAATGAAAAAGAAAGAGACAAGTAAGAACAATGAAAAAGAAAAAAAACAGGAAAGAAAAAGAAACAAGACAAGAATAAAATGAAAAAGAAAGAGAAAAATAACCTATAAAGAAAAGTGAGAGAGAATCGATAAAAAAGGAAAAGAAATTAAAGGAAAAAAAATGAAGAGAAAATTTTAAACAGAGAAGGTTTTGTGTGTGACACATCAATTTGATGTCATTATAAATCTATTTATTTAAAATTGGTTTGTTTATTTATTCAGTTGTTTGTCTGTTTGTTTGTTTAATTGTTAGAAATGAGAAGGAAGTTCTTGATGTCGGTGACGGCGGCGACTCCTCCTGCTCTCTTATAGCTTTTTTAAGTGTGTTGGACAGATGAACGGAATAAAAGATGGATGAAGAGATTTTTCCATCTTTTACTTTGAACCTTACACACACACACACACACATGTACACACACACACACACACACACACACACACACACACATGTACACACACACACACACACACACACACACACACACACATGTACACACACACACACACACACACACACACATGTACACACACACACACACACACACAGAGGCAGTACCGTGTGAAACTGGGCCCTCTGACGGCTGAGACGCTCTGTTGGCTCACGACACACATCCTTTAGATCAAACACAGTGTGTGTGTGTGTGTGTGTGTGTGTGTGTGTGTGTGTGGAGGTCCTGACTGGCCCCGAGGTGTCCAGTGTGCGCCGGAGAAAAAAAGGAGAGGCCAGATTTCATGCACTGTCTGCGGGATTTAGAGTGCATGAGTTGCCACAGTCTTATTGCTAACACATGTGGAAGACACACGCACACACACACACACACACACACACACACACACACACACACACACACACTGAGCGAGATGCCAAAAGAGTTTTTAGAGTCCACAGTGGGGCAGTGGTTTGGATTTTATGCTCAGCAGGAGAGAAGAGTGAAATGTTTTAGACGTTAGTTTGTGGCTCTGCCGCGCGACGCTAACCTGGAAACCATCCGCTTCTATTGTTTGTTAGCAACTTTAGCATCAACATGTGTAAAGGCGAACACCGGGGACGTTCTCTTTCTTAGAAACAGTGCCTCTGTGTGTGTGTGTGTGTGTGTGTGTCTATAGCGCGTCATGCTGTGCTCCTACGTGAGGGCTCGAGTCTCTCACAACCTTGATGATCACTTAAGCCAAAGAAAACCCCCCACACACACACACACACACACACATCCACACACACACTCACACACAAAAATGGACACACACATACACATCAACACACACACACACGCACACTCAGATACATACATGGACAATACTGACACACACACTCAGATGAATAAATGGATACACACACACACACACACACACACACACACACACACACACACACACTATGACTACAGCTGGAAGAATTAAACCTGTGTGTGTTGTGATATCTTGCAGAAAGAACACAATAAACCAATTAGTTGTATCAGATCATCCGGTTATTTCATTTCCCCATTATTTCCTCTGTGTGTGTGTGTGTGTGTGTGTGTGATTAGTACAGAGGTGAACCCTATAGCGATGTCATCTGGAATGACCACAAAAGGGTACAGCTAACAGGACTAGACTGTGTGTGTGTGTGTGTGTGTGTGTGTGTGTGTGTGTGTGTGTTAGATAAAGCTATCTGACCTTTCACCCTGTGACATCTAAAGGTCTATAACCTGAGGTAATAATGGACCTGACATATGTTTAAACACACACACACACACACACAGTTCTTTTGCAGCTAAACTTTTGTCCAGTGTGTGTGTGTGTGTGTGTGTGTGAAGTGCACAGAGTGTAAAGCTGCAGTGAAGTGAGACTAAAACACACTTTTAGAGAATTTCTGAATATTTAAAGTTAAACCCTCTGTGTCTCTCTGGGTCTCAGTCGAGCTCTAATTTATATAAATAAAGAAATAATATTAAAAATAAACTACTATTTCACTGCCGTCAGCTGTGAGGCTCTGATTGGACGAGCGGTGTTATTGGGCGGAGCTGATATTGAGTACATCAGCACTGGGGCGTGTCAGTGTGTTCACTACATAAACACAGTAATAGTTCAGTAAACTGGAACAGTTTCTCCGCTTCACTGCAGTCTGTCGGTCTGTTATTACACCTGATCACCTGCTATTACTCACATTCTCTTTTTACCTCCGTATCTGTGAGAACTTGTGATTAACTGTGATTATTTGTGATAAGTTATGATTGCGCCCGCACGGTGGTGCAGTGGTTAGCGCTGTCGCCTTGCACCTCCAGGGTCTGGGATCGATTCCCGTCTCTGTGTGTGCGTGTGTGCATGTTCTTCACGTGTTTGATGGGTTTCCTCCAGGTACTCTGGTTTCCTCCCACAGTGCAGTCACATCGTTCCCAAATTACCCAAAGTGTGTAAATAAGTGTGTGAGTGTGTGCATGTGTGTGTGCTCTGCGATAGATGAGTACCTCGCCTCGTGCCCCAAGGCTCCTGGGATAGTGATTAATTAAGAATATTTGCAATTACCGGTGATAACTTGAACACCTATTGACCTTCTGTACATGATATCATGACATCAAAGTTCAATGGCAGATTTGGGTCATTCGTGTTTCCAAATTGTCTATAGTGTGTAAATGAGTGTGCTTGTGCCCGCTGATGGATTGGCACCCCATCCAGCTACCCCACCTAGTGCCCGGAGTCATCTGAGATAGGCTCCAGGCCCCCCACATCCCTGAACAGGATATTCACTATAGGGGATGAGTGTGTCAGTAAAAGAGATGTGTAATATGAAATATGTATGCAATAGCTTATAAACATTATACTTTTAACCTTTTCTAATCCATCATCCTAAATTACACAGAATCCTGTAAAATCATAAACAAAAATAAATACAGTCAGTAATAAAACATCCTGTTTAGAGAACATTTATATATATTTTTCCTACCTAATCTTTGGCTCTTCTTCCAAGTTGTTTCACTTTTCAGTAAAAAAAAGCCATTAATGCAAATAAATCCTTATTACAAATAATTAAATAATTGCATAATTCAAATATGAATTATGAAATTAAGAAAACATTTCATGCCCTAAGAAATTTAAGGTTGAAACAAGAGCTAAACACATCCAGTTCTTCATTAGGGAATACATAATTATCTTTATGTCATCTTATTTTACAAAGTTTTGGGTGTTGTATCTAAACTAATTAACTAATTAATAGTAAAGTTCCAAATCCCTGCCAGTCATCAGACGCAATTGTTGTGGGAAGTTTTCCTTCTTCCACTAGTTAATGCTGACATTTTAACTAACAATTGACAATCATTGCTGCATATATAGCATGTTGAATTACATGAACTAAACAAAATCTTAGTATGATAATAGAATAGATAATAAATAAAAATGTTTGAATTAATCCTTACAGCATTTATAATGCATAAAATTCTTTGCACTGCAATTTATTTTGGTTGTATATCTCAAGTGAAAATGTAATTCAAGCATTAAAAAAAAAAAAATGCAGGAATAGTGACCTTACTATAGGTCTTTCATTATTTTCCAACCTCACAAATTCAGGCTGCCAAAATGCAGGTATTTAAAATGTGGGTATTTAAAATACAGGTAGATAAAATTCAGGTCTGAAATGGAATTGAATCCCATCTTATTACTGGACTTGACTGTATTTGCATTACAGAGCGCAGGGGAAAGGAAAACCATCGCTCTCGCATTTAAATGAAAGAGCCGCTGGCTTTGCTTTGAATATACTGTATTAATTACACCGGAGGGAGAATTGAAGAGCATAACAATATTTATTCTGCAACTGGCAACCCAGCCTGTTGGTTAGAAGAGTTGCATTCCGATCAGCAAGTAGTTCCCTGAGACGTAGACTACAGATAGAGCAGGAAAGACACACATTAAAGTATAGTGTGACAAGGACCGTAGCAATCAGCAATCCATTGCTCTTAATGTGATATTCCAGATGTGAAGACCTGAACTTTTTCCACCTGAATTTTAATACATGAATTTTGTCGACCTGAATTTTATTATATGAATTTTGGCAGCATGAGTTTGTGAGGTTGAAAAATAATGAAGATGGTATTTTTAAACACTTATTTAGTAAAAATTTGCAATTTAGTAATATCAATATTTGACTTTTTATATGCTCGAATTACATTTTTATTTGAAATATACAGTGGAACCTTGGATTACAAGCATAATTCGCTCCGGAAGTGGGTTCGCATTCCAAAACACTAAACACGTAAATCAAAGCAAAGGAAATAATGGAAACTCAAATTATTCGTTCCACAGCCCCAAAAATAAATGCATAAAAATAATTAATACAAAATATAAAGTAAAAATAAAACAAATTATCCTGCACTTTACCTTTTAAAAAAGTAAAAATATGGAATCTGCCTCCCCTTTCTCATCTTACACAGTAAACCGTTCTACTCTCTTATTTGAATTTCACACACACACACACACACACATGGACGGAAAGACTGCTTTGTCAGAAAAATTTGCAAGAAACATCGCTAATACTCGTGTGAGCGCTTAATAATGGAATAACTGCTGTAAAGTAAAACAAACAAACAAATGAACGTGTGTGTGTGTGTGTGTGTGTGTGTGTGTGTGTGTGTGTGTGAAGCCGAGAGGGGGTGGAGGGGGGTGTAAAGGCGAGAGTGTGAGTGTAAAGGGGCATGGTGTCAAATTACGCACGCACACACACATAACGACAGAGAGGGAGAGAGAAAATGGATCTTTAACCCCTCCAATGAGACTTTCTTTTGCTTACACACTCGCTTACAAACACAAAATAAAATATGTTTCACACACACACGTGGTCACAGTGTTATGGTAAACAGTACACGCACACGGATGTTGATTATACCAGTAAGAGTCGAGCCCTAAGAGCCAGCAGGGCAGACGATTACCCACAATTCCACAGTGCAAGAGAGAAAAACCGTTGGCTCCGTTGTGATCACGTGTCAAAACAAGAAGCGCATGCGTGATACATGATACTCGGTGCTCGTAAACCAAGACTTGTTCATTTTTCAAATCAAAATTTATTAAAAATCTTTGCTCGTCTTGCGGACACTCGCAAACCGCGTTACGTTGCAGTCCAAAAAAAATGTCAAGAATTATAAATGCTGTAAGGATTTTTTCCATTCAGATCAAATTGGAATGCAGAAAAATCTTAACATTTTAATCGCAACAAGTTTTTGTTTGGTTTATTTAATTCAATGTGCTATTTCGCTTTGAGGCACTGATATACTTCCATATTGTTTATTTTCTGCATTAAAACTCTTGTTCAAATACTTAACTGTGCTTGTGGTTTCCCTTCACATCTCTGTTGTTCCGTCAAATCCATAACAGGAAACAGCCATGCATGCACACCTTTTTTTGCAACTTTGCTTTTTCTTTGTTTTTTCTTGCACGTGACCCCTCCTGCCACACTTGACAAAAGCTCTCTCAGATCAAACCCATCCATTTTTAGAAAATATGTTTTTATTATATTTATGCTTTGCATTCATTTTAAAAACAAATAACTATCCAACAAAAAACTTGATATTAAATGATTTTAATAATTGTAATAATATAATTAATATATTAATATATAACAAAAAGGTTGTGTTAATATGTTATAATAAAACAGAAAACACACACTTCATGCCATACAGGTGTAGTCAGTTAACAGAAATCTGTCTAAGTAGGATTAGAAATGCAGTAGCTTATTTACGCTGGCATAGTGAATCCGACTGGACCAACCCCCACCTCCACCACCCTTAATCAAATTAACAAATAAATAAAAACAAACTCTTCCTCGACTTCCAGGTGAAATTTCTTGTCACTGATTCCTTACGGGGTCTAGAAAGAAACCAGAAGAACATGTGTGTATATGTGAGGTTAACTAACATTAGTCACAATCTCTGAACCTCCTGAGACCCAAACTGACCCAAACAACCACAAAGTTGTGTGCTTTGTCATTTATTTATTATTATTATTATTTTTTTTATCTGTTTCCTTTATTAGTAGCTGATGAATACTGTTGAATCGGTTTCTTCAAACAGGACCAAGTTTGTCACCAGGTCAACAAACAGTGGTCCTCATATGAGCACAGTGGGGTCACAAGAGGTTAATCCTCAGCATTGAGTAGAAGGAGTACTTACAGTTTGGTAAAAAAAAAAAAAAACATCTTAAAAATCAACAGTTCAAACGTTATTAAACAAAAAAGTATATCAGAAATATGATATGAACTTACTCAGGTTTTGCATCTCAGCTTGGGTTGTTTCTGCAGTGGCTCGCTTACAATGGCACTGACATGAAGCCATGAGGACGGAAATAACCACAATCATGCAGCAACCTGCATCCTGAAACACACACACGCACGCGTACACACTCTCTCTTATATACTGTACACTGATCAGCCATAACATTAACACTAGGACAATGAGAGTGCAAAACCTCGGTAGTTTTAATGTAATGGCAGATCAGTGTTTATATCATTGTTTAAAGCTTAGCATGCTGAGTGTGAATTGTTTATACCAGAAATGTCCTGCTGTTTACATGAAAAGAATATTTAGAATGTAGTAGATTGTGTGTATGCAAAGCATTTGCCTTATTTTAATGTATTATTAAAATACATTACACATTTAAAATAAATATAATATGAATACAGGAACATGAACTCAAACATTATTTTCATGTATTTAGAGTTTACACATTAGGCTTTATGTTTATGTTTATCTAAATATTAAAATATATTGTATAAGATTGTCATCTTTCTTTGTCAATATCATTATATTATGTGAATTGATTGATTTATTCATTATTAATTTATGTATTACTCTAACTACATTCAGTAGTACAAAACACTTATATAGTTACAGTAAGACTTACACGACGTTAGCCTGATATATTATTAGTGCACATACAGTACATTATACAGTACTGTACAAAAGTCTTGTGAGTAACTGATGTCTTTAAAAATCTACATTCAAATAAATAATTAATATATAAGTAATTAATGCAACAAAGTCAATAAGTTGTGTGATGAACCTTATCATAAAACTTAGTCTCGGGTACAGTGTGTGAGTGTGTGTGTGTGTGTGTGTGTGTGTGTGTGTGTGGAGTTTTATAAGGAACTGCGCTTTTTGGTGTCACTGAACGTCCTGTCGAACCCGCCGCAGTCCTTCTGAGCGCTTTTGTGCTTCTTATTGCAGCAAAACCCAGAAGCTTTGTGTTTTTTTTTATCTACAAATGCTCGTTTACATAATATACTGCTTTCTTTTCTGGCCTACAGGTCAGACTTGTAAAATTGAAACTTTTTTTGCTGGAATACTCAGGCTTGGAAATCAGAAGTGTTTATTTGAATGGACTAAATGATGTCATAAAAAGTTGGTATAACCGATACATATCAAATACTTTGTGTGTGTTGATGCACTGTTGTAGACAAAATCTGTCTGTAATGCTATTATGTAATAAACTGAACACAGCCATCTGTCTGACGGTCAGATTTTAGTGCTCACCTGAGACACGGTCATCCACCTTTGAGCCTCCAGGAAACTGAGTCTGAGTTGAAAAAAGTTACTCCTTACAACTGTATTGATCTGTTTCTCAAATATTCAAATATCAGCTTCCGGTTGAATATTACTCAAATTCTTTACAGATTGTTCTATGTACTGTATGTACTGTATGTACTGTATGTACTGTATGTACTGTATGCTAAGTGACCTTAATCAGCACCACTAATGCTTGTAAAAGCAGGAGAGCCAAATAACACAACCATGTTTCATACCAGCCATTTTTTTATTGTTATTTTATCATCTTATTTGATTCCTATAGGCAGATTATCATCTGCATAAAACTGATAACGGAGATCATGTTTTCTAAGAATTGTCTGATTGACAACATTGTTGGTCCCAATATTGAAGTTATTCTTCTTGTCTGTGACACTATAAGGAAACCGAAAGGGTAACAAAAGAGTGGATTCCACCATGATCTGATGTTCATACAGACAAACCAAACCATCATCCACATTTTCATCCACTGCGCCACCCTATGTAGTGCATTTCAGTTGAAAATCCAGCCAATCAGAGTAGTGATCTAGCATTCTTTTGTTTTTGGATTTATCACTCCATCATCCAATACAGTAAGTGTTGCTACAGTATGTAACCATGAGAGCATTAAATTATATTCAAAGCAGGACCATAGCCGGGTTTTCTTAGTGGCTTTGGAGCGTTTTTTTGAATCGTTTTTTCGGATGCATAAATTTAATGTAATTGTCAATAAAAGCATTTAACACTTATGAAATGCTTGTAATTACACTTCAGTATACAAGAGTAACATCTGACAAAAAGATCTAAAAACACTGAAGCAGCAGACTTTGTGAAAATTACCATTTGTTTCATTCTTTATCACCCAAATGAGGATGGGTTCCCTGTTGAGTCTGGTTCCTCTCAAGGTTTCTTCCTATTACCATTTCAGGGAGTTTTTCCTTGCCACCGTCGCCATCACCCTTGGCTTGCTCATCAGAGACATTTCATTCATCATTC
>JAQMYJ010000017.1:20778752-20789586 GCA_030014305.1 Clarias laeviceps | reverse complement strand
CAATACAGACCGACTGTGAGGTGTGTGTGTGTGTGTGTGTGTGTGTGTGTGTGTGTAAAGGGAGCGGCTGTGCTTCCTCATGCAGAGCTCCAGATGGTGGGTTTTAATATGAAGGCTAGAAGCCCACTACTGCAAAAACACACACACACACACACACACACACACACACGTCCACGCGTTTTAACAGTTCACCTCAGGGTGTTAATCCCCTCTGTTAGTTTTGGTTTTTGGGGGGTGGGAGGGGTGGGGGGTCAGTAAGCAGTGGACACTTGCTATAGGAGTGTCAGGGTGTGTCTTGGTTTCGTTTGCATCCCCACCAGACTCGTATAATGATGTGAGTTTTGTTTACATGAGAACATTTTTAAAATGCTACCCTTCTAAAAAAAAAAATAATAAATTGTCCGAACGTGGCATCTTAGGGGTTTGAAACTTTAACACCTCCGACGACCGGACTCGAGCAGCCGTGGTATTCATGCCTCGATTAAAAATAAGTAGTAATAATAATTAATTAAATAAATAATAAAAGAACATTTTTAAAAAAAATCTTAAAATTTACATTTTTTTTTTGCCCATGAGAAAAAGTGGGTTGTTAAAAAAAAAATTCTTTTTTACGGTTTCTTCTTCAGGACTTGAAATTTCACGCCGTTTTTGTTTCGACCCGCGACATCAAGAGAAACGTGGCCAGTTATTCTTAATGTTTATCCTTATTTATCTTTTGCCATTTTTTTATATGAATGGTGTATAAAAATGAGTAAACAGTTAACTATAAGGCGACTTATCGGCATGATTGAACAAGTTATACCAAATAATTTCTGTGAAGCTTCCATTTAGCTAATCTGCAGATCGGCATTTCTGACAACAGATGCTTGAACAGGTGATTAAAGAATTGATGGATGCAAAGAATTTTATTCTTCATTCTGAAGTAAAATATTTTTGCGTATGATCGGTGTAAAAAAAAATAAAAAAATAACGTGAACAGTTGGCGTATACGTTAAATGAACATCTTTAAATTGTTCGCACATAAACATTGCTTTTCTTCTACGGATATCTAATACTGTTTGTTTATTTATTAGATTTATTTATACTACGAGTCAAACTTGTGGACTTTGACTTTTTCTGGTGAAATGAAGATGTTAAAAAATAAAAACGAAGATTTCCGTCACAGTACGGTGATGAGACTCTTAGTCGCAGTATAACATCTGAACGCTTTAAAGAAGGCCGTGAACGTCGATCCTGGCCGAGGTGGCTCGGAGCTCACTGCGGTCGTTTACGTGAACATTCCGCGAGATTCAGCACAATCATTCAACCGGCACCACTCGCACATTACAGGACCTCAGTTGGGAATTATCGCCACATTCCCTGTACAGTCCATTTGCTTGGGCCATTAATGGAGTTCCTGGGAGGCCAGCGTTTTTGGACGTGAAGCAGGCAGTCGGATCACGGCTCCGGCATACCGAGAAAACTTTCTACCTTGATGGTGTCCAAGCACTAGTGAAACACTGGGATAAGTGCATTAGTGTAGCAGAAGATTATATAGAGAAATAAAGCGAGACTTTGACTTTAACACCCTCCGTATATCAAATACTGTTCTATTAATTTGTACTTTTTATAAATCAGTGTTTCTTACAACAGGCGCATTTTAAAAATGGAGAAAAACATTTCAATCAAATTGTGTCAGGAGCAGAAACCTTCTCGAAGCCAGAAACCCCAGGGGGTAGAGACTCGCTGCTAGCTGGTTTTACAGGCTTTTTAATCTCATCAGCTAGAAAAGTCTTGAAATGCACGTTCTTGACCCCTCAGGGGTCAAGTCATCAGGTTCTCACAAGGTCAGTACAGTTCTCGAATGGCCCTGAATTCACTCCGGCATGAGCACTAGGAGACGTTCGGATAAGCAGGTTGGAGCGCTGCGTTGTAAGGTTTTAACGCACATTTTGTGTCCTTATTACATAAATGGTTATTTAAGCAGGAATACTTGTGTTGCAATACTTGTAGTGAGGAATTTGGATTTGTGGGCGGAACTGAAGCATCACGGATCGTTAATCAGTTTGACGCGGCTCATCCAGAATCATTTGTCAACTTTGTTTTTTTTTTGGTAGATTTGTTTTTGATTTGCTTCTTTTAACCTTGTGATTTGTTACCTGACAAAAACGGTGTCTCTTTTTTGGTGAGAGGTTGAGCTGAAGTTTCAGCAGCGAGCAGCGTCTGACCAGAGATGTTCTCAAATTCATGCAAAGTAGGTAGGACATGACAAACTGGCAAATCCAAACGAGCGGCTCCTCGGACTGATCGCGCACGCCGCGAGGTCCGACACAACTTTAGTTCCTACTGCAATTAGTTCCTGTTTACTTTTATAGTAAAAATCTGGTTTTGTTTAAGTTTACCGTATACGGCCTGCTGTAAACTGGTGTAACGACGTAGCCACAGAAACGTCTCAGAAAGAAAGCTTGGAGGCAAAGGAGCATCGGCGTGGGTGTAGGTCGAATGTCTAACGCAGATGATGCGCAATCCGAGTCGATGTTTGTTCTTTCACAAGAGTAAATCCAACAGATTAATATTGCACCATGATTTCGGGCTACGGTCGAGATGAATCGCACTCGTATCAGCATCGGCAGAGCGCTGTGTGGATGTGAGTCAAGGCATTAAGATTGTGTGATTTGATCATTGTTGAGGATGTGTGTGTGTGTGTGTGAGTTCAGAAGTTCATTTGTATTTACGTAGGCTTTCATATGCACGACTTTACCGCAGTAATTTGCACATGCAGAAGTGTGTGGATGAGAGGAAGAACCTAAGGGAGGTGTGTGTGTGTGTGTGTGTGTGTGTGTGTGTGTGTGAAGTTTGTGGTCCTCAGATAGCACGTATCATTTCATATCATCAAAGTGGAAACCAAAATGCTTACACTTTCATTCTGCTTCCATTTAAGCAACACTCATTAGAGTGCGTGAGTGAGAGTCGTGCTGAAGATCTGAAGACTCTGATCGTCTTTAGGGCAACTTGGAGAAAAATAAAAGAACTGTACACTCATTCTGGTCTATGAGGAACAATTGAATGGTGTAAGGTCTTTGTTTTATATGTGTGTGTGTGTGTGTGTGTGTGTGTGTGATGATAAAATGAATGCATGTAATCTTGAGGGACCTCGCAATGAGTTTTGGGATTTCACTAGATTTATGAGAAATACCAGGTCCCCACAATGTTGCAGTACCTGTGTGTATATATGTGTGTGTGTGTGTGTGTGTGTGTGTGTGCATTCATTAGTAATCAGATAACACGCAATCATCATTTCACCACTGAAATGCCTTTTAAAAGGGAAGCTGCATAGTGTGTGTGTGTGTGTGTGTGTGTGTGTGTGTGTGTGTTTGCGTGCGTGTGTGTGTGTGTGTGTGTGTATGTGCATTTTAAACGGGAAGTCCTTCTTGCTGTCACAACCACCAGCAAGCTGTTGCTACACATGGACCGTTAGTTTTCATCATCCACTTTTACGTTTTTACGTCTCATTCTCTGACACTTTTCATAAAAATCTACTTTAACACCAAAAAGTTTAGACGCTCTCTCTCTCTATCAAGACTAATTCATTTTAATTCTTCAATGTATAACTTGTGAAAGCCAGTAGATTTTGTGCATTTCCCATGATGCATTGCAAACCTCTAGCACAAATAAGCCTTTTTTTATTTTTTTGCCGAGTCAGTCCTTGGGATGTATGTATTTGTGTTAGAAGGACACTGTTAAACTAACACACAACTAGCATGCACTTAAAGAACTGCAGTAATTGTTCATTAGACGGCTCTGGCATTAAGGTTAATCAAAAAAAAAATAATAATAAAATAAATATATATATATATATATATATATAAGGTCAACACTTCAGAGTCCCCAAGGCTTATTAAGTATAATCAGTGAGATGCTAGTCACCCATTAAACACTGGTCCTTTCATTCAAGCCTTTTAATGTCTTTATTTATATTTAAATACTCAACTTAAATGTCACAAATTTTTTTTTGTTGAAAATGTACTTTTTTTTCAGTCTTGTCTGTCTCAGTGTGGGTCCTCAGTTAGTCCCCGGCTTTCTGTTCTCAGTCTTGTCTGTCACAGTCTGTACATTACATTAAAACTACCTAGGTTTTGTGTTCCCCCTAGTGCCACCAGGATGGTTCTAACCCCTCAGGGTGTGTCTCCACCGGACCTCTGGGGCATGCTGTCATGTGTTAGCAGCAGATCCTTTGGGTGCTTTGGGTTTTGGGGAGGGGCCTCCATAGATCTGACTTGGTTGTCCAGTGTATCCCATGGAGCTCAATCAGATTGGGATCTGGGTAGTTTGGAGGCCTTGGGCTCTTTGCGTGCTTGGCCCCATGAGCAGTGGGCTGTGGTTCACTCTGTGTTCTGGTGCCTTTCTATCGCGGCCAGCACTGAGATTTTTTTGGTGATTTGTACTACATTGACTTTTCTGCAGGATTGTATTGGATAGGATGGCCTTTGGTCCCTGTGGGCATGGGTGAGCCTTGGGTGCCCATCATCTAGTTTAATGGTGGTGTTGATATTATGACGTAGTTTTTTTGGGGGGATAAATAAAGGACTCTCCTTTATCTCCTTTAAATGGTTTCATTCTTTTGAGTTTTCTTGGTTAATGCAAGTTTTTATGGTTCTAATTCTAGGGCTGCGCCAGTCTTCATGGCCTGAACTTCACTGTCTTCTCCTATTGTTTTTTTGGATCTTCTTGTCTTCTTGTTATAAATTGAAGCGCTGGACAGAGAGAGAGAGAAAGGTTCTTGGAATGTAAAGATTTTTCTCTGCATTCTTCCTCATCGTTGAGAACGAGAGCAATAAAATTAGCGACGAGTGACAGGCGTCTATTCTCTCTGCACACAATGTGATGCTGTCATTTCCGCCTCAGCATACTGAGCAGCGAGCAGAAGAAAATGGAGAACTCTTTCACATCACAGCAGAACTCGTCCAATACCGCACACATTTTTAGGCTCTCACAGAAACTGCACACTCTGTTTGTGACTGAATGATGCACGACCTGTGACCCCATCTGTCTCTTTCTAATGTTCTGAAGGAAACTATTTCATTGAAATCCCACTCCACATACCTGTTTCTAGGAGAAGAAAGGGTTAAGGGTTTCCCAAGAGGAACAGCTAAAGAACCCTTTTCTAAAATTGTTATTTCACTTTAAAGCATTCACAAGTTGCTTCAAAGAGAATCTATATCTGTGTCATATTTTTTTTAACTATTACTGTAGCATTTGACTCTCATTACTTAAGCAGAGCTCAGTAATCGGGAAATATGTCCGATAAAACTCCTCGTCTTCATCCTCATGGCCTTTTCAGTGGAAGGTTCTAACATTTACAGCTACACATGAAATTCAACTCATACAGCTTTCATAACGCAGACTCGAACTATGCTTTATTAAGCCGTAAAAAATATCCGTCTGCTCCGTATCCTAGGAGCCCGACGCCTTCTCCAGAAGCTACTTTTTTTTTTCTTTTCTGCTCTGAGCTGGCTTTCACTGTAAACATGACCAAATTAGAACTTTTTTCCAATTTTTTGGTCCATGTAGTTCTTGCGGTTGCCTACCAGTGGCGCCATTGTTCCACATCAGAATATTTTTATTAATTTATTTAGGATTCTGCATGTGTGAGAAGTCACACTTTTATAAACCTATGTTGCTGGACTGAATTGAGTTGCTTCTGATGAGTCAGAAGGTGTTGATTCATTGTTTTAGGTTTATTATTGTCATGCAATAATTCATAAATGTTATTGTTTCCATAGCAACATTTCGTTTGCAAGGACGTGTACAGTGATAATCAACAGATTAAACAACATGTAATCCTTGATCTGGTGAAGTTTTCTTAAAGTCAGGAGGTGTTTGTGTAACTTTAGTGGAAAGAGTCTCCAGTGTTGGTAACAGTCAGGGGTCAAGCTGTAACTTTAGGAATTGAATTTTATTATTTTAGAAAAATAATCAACATTATGTTGGTACCTGTAACTGTTCATGATCAAACTATTACTTCACTCAGAATATTACTGTAACAATCCAAAAGAACTTTTATCTCTTTTCTCTGGTCTTTATCAGGACCTGACATTGTCCTATCATTACTATATGAGGACCTGCACTCTTTTTTTTTTTTTTTCCGAAATATGCACACACACACACACACACACATACAGACTGTTAAATACATACATGATCCATGGAAAAGAGAGGGAAGAGCAGGAGATGCAGTTGGGACAGAAAGGGGACGGAAAACAGATTAAGAAAAAGGACTGGGCATGAAGGGGAGGGAGAAAGGAAGAGAGAGAGGGACAGAGAGGAACGTGTTGTGCCTTGTCTCTGAAGTGGGACAGAGGAAATCTTTTTCTTTACAAGAGTACTGACATTTAAAGTTTATTAAACGGTGTGTTTTCTGACCAGGACATTGTGTCACATTAAGAACGTAAGTGCCATGGCTGTAAACCAGAGGAGTTTAAAATGAAGCTCTGGACTGTGTGGAACAGGAGACCTGCGGCACAGTGGGAAGGTAAGAGAGCACACAGGACAGGGGGAAAAGAGGAATGGGACAGGTGACTTGTAGTGTGTGTGTGTGTGTGTGTGTGCATATGTAACTTATTGTGAGGAACAAAACTAATAGGAGGATGGTGTCCAAGTCTGGTCCTGAAGAAAAAAGTATTTTTAAAAAGCCTGTATCAAAAAGCTGATGATTAGAGATTAGCATGAATAAGCTACAGTAATGATTATGTCCTCATAAAGAAATTAAACAGGAGTCTGTGTGTGTGTGTGTGTGTGTGTGTGTGTGTGTGTTAGAGTGCATGACTAAGTGAATATATGTAGGTTCCTCAGTAGAACACGACTCCATGTGTGACTGTTTGTCAACAGGATGCAGAGTAATTTTCCAAAAATGCTTTAATTATACAGTGTAAACATCGAGCACTGAGAAAAATGTCTGGACACCGTCCCAGGATCTCAGCACCGATTAAACACCGTTGGACAGCGATGTTGTTTAACACTAGCTTGAAATGACAATAAGGAAGCTTTTGTGCTGAACTAAGAATCAGTTTCAAAAGTAAAACTGCAAATGTAGTTCAATGTAGACAAACATACTGAGAGACGTGTGGGTGAACAAGCAGGTCTCAGACTAGATGTAAACTGAGTTACTGTCATTATGACAACAAATTTTTTTTTTTTCAGAACAATTTCATGTACGCACCTGCTACATCATCTGGTGTTATTTTTATTATTATTTCTTTTAAAAGAGAACAGAAGAAGCAGGAATTCCTTCAAAACAAGATAATGTATTTTGTTGTTGTTTTTTATAAGAAAGCAAAAATTTCAGCTTGTTTGGAAATGATCTGTGTGAAGGTCGTGTTGATTTTCAGAGCTAATTTAAAGTATGGGTGATATTTTGTTAAAAGAAAAAAGAAAAGTAAAAAGAAGAGAACAGAAAGAAAGAAAAAAGGAAAAAGTAATATTAATAATAATAGTTTTCATTAATTGTTTTAGTTGGGTATTGTTCATGTTAATTTAGCTGTAGCAAATGATATTAATTAAATACTTACAATTACATTTTCCAAAGTGACTTGTTTAAAACTTTCCAAACGCCTTTTTTTATATTTCCTTTTAAAAATAGTTTCAACAGTTTGTTGCAGTTTCTAGTTATTCTTAGAGACAGATTTTTTTTCTCCTTCGATCTCAGGCTTATTTCAATCATGTCTCATGGAGGACACAGTGATGGTGTCCATGATGTCTGTCTGATCCGCTCGTCTCACGGTCCAGTCTCTGGCTTTGTTTCTAATCGTAAATATTTAAAAACTTCCCCTTAAGTGGAAGTGGATTTATTTGAAACAACATGTCATGTGTGAAACGGTGGTCCTCACTGAGCTGAATGGATTCGCCACCTCTCTGACATCATCGCCAACATCATCTCAGCTGCTTTATTATGATTATTATTATTATTATTATTATTATTTTAATTCTTGATTTAAATCTAGTCATGTTTCCTGGACAGAAAATCCTTAAATCCACATTTTTTTACATCAGAACTGAAGATTATTCACAGCACCTGAAAACACCTGAGACGCCTTAAACACAGAAGAAGTTGAAACTTTTGTAAACACACACAAATTAGAGATGAAGCTGAATGGATCCTCTGTTGTAAGCAGAGTCGACCAGGTGGGGCGCTGTCCAAAAGTGTGTATCAGCGCTGAATTCCTGCAGGTTTTTACTTTCACCTGGACCTGAGCGACACACACACACACACACACACACACACTCGGGGAACAGCAACACCATATCAGGATGAGTTTTTAAAATGCAGAAAACGTCATATTTTCATTAGACATCTGAGTAATGAGCTGATTTGCGTGTTAGCGCACAGCGCACTAATCAGACTGTAGATCGACATAAACCGTTCAGCCGTAAAGAGGGATTTAGTGAAGAACTGAAGGAAAAGGAAAAAAACTGGAGGACTGTAGTCGGGTGTTGTGTGTGATTTATCAAACACTGTGGGGACAAAAGAATAAATTTTATCTCAACAACAAAAATTCTCAGAAGTCTTTTTTAAACCCACTGAGCAGAAAGTAGTACTGAGGGGGAAATGCAGGTTGCCATGACAACGCAGAGTTGAAGGTGAGAATACAGAACTGCCTGGGGGTCAAGTTTACAATAACAGCACAGCCTGAGTGAGACTAACTAACAGATATCTGAGACGTCCTCACTTAGACACGTCCTCATGCTGAGACGTCCTCACACAGCCATATCTAAACACGCACACACACGTCCTCAGGCAGAGATGTCCTCATACAGACACAACCTCACGGAGACATGTCCTCACTCAGACACATTCTCACTCTGAGACGGCCCTCACACAGACGCATCTCCACAGAGACATGTCCTCACAGAGACATGTTCTTACTTCCTTACTCAGACACAGTCTCACATTGAGACTTTCACATTGACATCAGGCATGTCCTCAAATATGTCCTCACTCATCCCGCAGACACATTCTCAACAAGATCTATCCACACAGAGACATGTCCTTACAGAGACACATCCTCAAACAGACACGCTCTCACTCTGAGACGTCCTGCTCAAGGAGACACGTCCTCTCAGAGACTCGGCGTCACTCAGACATGTCCTGACACAGACAGGTCTTCATTCAGACACTGCCTCACACGGACACGTCCTCAGTCAAATCCGTCCTCACTCAGATTTATCCTTTACGAAGACTGATCTATTTTACACCATAACATTCCTGTGTGTGTGTGTGTGTGTGTGTGTGTGTGTGTTGTAGATGATGAAGATGACAGTCCACAGAAAACACAACATTATTAAAGCATTCAACAAAACAAGGACCCTACGCAGGTACTGTGTGTGTGTGTGTGTGTGTGTGTGTGTGTTACTCGTCTGCTCAGTTGAAGTGAAGTGGTTTGTAATTATGTGTTTTCGACAAAAAGTTTATTTTTAACCAGTCCTTATTAAATTAAAAAGTGAAGTAAAAAATTACTTATATTAATTAATTATTATAACTAACTTATATTTAATCATTTAAATTTATGTCTGTTATGGAGTTTCAGGAAGCTGAGTGTCATCTGTCTCTAATAAACAAACAAGCAAATAAATAAATACATTGCGAACAGTGTGGCTGATTGGATCAGGTGTTAGATAAATGATTCACCACACTGAGATTGGAGTACTTTTGATTAAGTGTGTGTGTGTGTGTGTGTGTGTGTG
Organism: Clarias laeviceps; assembly: GCA_030014305.1. NCBI lineage: Eukaryota > Metazoa > Chordata > Actinopteri > Siluriformes > Clariidae > Clarias > Clarias laeviceps. The sequence continues at coordinate 20,779,866 of JAQMYJ010000017.1, read as the reverse complement.
TGTAACGTAAAAGACTTTGTACCTTTGTGATCCCTGCCGAGCTTCAGAATTTAACGTCCTCGTCTTCCTCACTTTGAGCCCGGGGGGGAGGGGGTGGGGGGTGGGGGGATGGCGTCTCTGACCCTGCAGCCAATTACTGGACCTGAGGTTCGCAGACGGTTCTGCACTTTTGGGACTTTATTACTTTTAGTCGTGACTGCATTTAACAGTATAATAACCGCATATCATTATAAATATATAATCTGTTATCTGATTAATCGGCAGCACAAGCCAACCCTGGGGGTGCCAAAACTTTCGCCACACTTGTCTAAGGATTGAAGTGCAAATGATTTGTATGATCTTTTAGTTAGTTAATTCGAAGTACAAGCGTCATGAATAACACACACACACACACACACACACACATACACACACACACAGGGACACTGTTTACATTTAAATGATTTGGTGCTACCAGTTTCACTCGACCTTATATGGGCAGGAATGCAGTGTGGAGACACACACACACACACACACACACACACAGCGCAGAAAGCCTCATAACCTGCGTCACTCATGCCAGCACTGAGAGCCACAAGCGACACACACACACACACACACACATTAAAAAGATTTTTTTAGAAGCTTTTCACACTCGTGTGTGTTTATTCGCTATTCACTACAAAGTCATATTAATTACTTAAAGTTAATTTACATATTACACAAGTGTGTAAACGTTCGGAAGTGTTTACTAAAAGAGGAACTCGTGTTAAAGTTTATTTCATCGTTAATCTCTGGCTTAAGTGCTCATAAATTTTTTAATAACCGATTACTAAGTGATTAGTCAGTCACACTTAATTAACATATTTTTTGCCTAAAGTAAAATATACACATACGTGTGTGTGTGTGTGTGTGTGAGGGAAGTGGTGGGTTGATAAAGAGAACAGCAGAAATGTATTCACCACATAAATTAACATATGAACCTCATGAATTAGCATATTCATCACCTTAATCAACATATTCATCACCTTAATCAACATATTCATCACCTTAATCAACATATTCATCACATTAATCAACATATTCATCACATTAATCAACATATTCGTCACATTAATCAACATATTCATCACAT
>JAQMYJ010000017.1:20766119-20778652 GCA_030014305.1 Clarias laeviceps | reverse complement strand
TAATCAACATATTCGTCACATTAATCAACATATTCGTCACATTAATCAACATATTCGTCACATTAATCAACATATTCGTCACATTAATCAACATATTCATCACATTAATCAACATATTCGTCACATTTACATTCATTATTAAACTCATTATCCACATATTCATCACATTAACATAAACCTGCGCCACTGTCGGAGCTGCTGTTATAGAAAATTAATCAACAACCTACAGGCCAAGGCGTAGCACAGCTGTTTGAGTTAGTTGATAAATGAACGGTTGTTTCCATGGTAACCTGGTAACATTTATGTTTCCTGCAGGGATGAGTACGGGGAAGAGCACGCGTCCCAGAATGCACTGCTTCTCCTGGAAGACCACGCCCATCTTACCATCGGCTCGGAGACACGAGAGAGGCTCCTCCTCCTTTCCACAGACTCGCTTATTGTTGCCAAAACCAAGTGTGTGTGTGTGTGTGTGTGTGTGTGTGTGTTTATACACATCATATGAGTGTGTTTGAAATTAAATGTTGAGGGTCTTGTGTGTGTGTGTGTGTGTGTGTGTAGGTCTCTGTATCTGAAGCTGAAGGCTCGGGTGAGTCTCTCAGACATTTGGTTGGCCTCCTGCACTCACCAAGTCACAAGCAGGAAGTTCAGCACCAAAACCTCCTTCGTGATTGGCTGGCCGACGACCAATTACGTGGTGACGCTGAGGTGTGACATTTACACGAGTTTCAGTTTAATGAACCCGCAGGCACAGGCTTTAATGTTCACACGTGACGTCATGTAACTTTTGAAACAGAAAAGGTTTTATTGGACAGATTTCATGAAGCTTTGGGGCTTCAAGGTTCCTAACTGACGCGCTCGTTGTCTTTCCGCAGCTCTTCAGAGACGAAGGACAAGTGGCTGAGCGCTTTACAGTGGTGAGGACTGAACACACGACACCAGCGCGAGCGAGGGCCTGGTGTGACGCATTGCTGTGACCGAGACGCACGTTTTGAACACGTACACTGACATTTTCATAATTACAGAGAAATTACTTCCAGCGCTCTAAAGCCCACCTCAAATGATTCCTCGGGTCGCGACTTCATCTCCTACCTGCAATTACTTCCTGTACATCGAGACGATCGTCTCGCCCGGCCGTACAGTATAACGTGTGACCTTTAATTAAACGTGTAACGAGATGAAGTTCAGAATCAGTGCCGTCGCTGGACTCCAGTAGGAAGTGGGAGGGCGTTGATCTCCACATTTATTTTTCTGAAATATCAATAATTTTATTGATATTTAAGATATTTTAAGGTTAACTTCCTTGTTCGTTTCTTCCTTTGTGTTTAATGTCGGATCACAAACCAAGTACGTGCGTACTGCCACCTGCTGTATTGGAGAGTGAAAAGGTTTCTCGTTGCTATAATGTTAAAGAGAACACTCTGTAAACAGATCAAAAGTTGTAGGCTGCTGTGGAGTAAGAAGAATAAAACATCTGCTGTCAGGCGCAACTCCGCCCCCTCACATCAAACCCGCGCAGATTTTTTTTCCTGTAACTGCACTCCAGGGTCCAAGGTTCGAGTCCCACCTCCGGTCTATGTGTGTGTGTGTGTGTGTGTGTGGAATTTGCGCGTTCTCTCTATGCTTGGTGTGTTTACTCAGGGTACTCCGGTTTCCTCCCACAGTCCTGCAGATTAGACTGGTTTGATTGGTGATTAGTGTGTGTGTGTGTGTGTGTGTTTGCCCTGCAATTGATGCCTCGGGATAGGTTCCAGTCCCCTTGCGACCCTGTAGATGATAACCACTGTATAAAGTGAGTGAGTGAGTGAGTGTGGACGCCCCCTAGTGTTTCATGCTTGTTAGTTCTGACACCTGAGTCTTTATTCGAATAGAAACATTTTAACAGGTTCATCGGTGAACTCTGAGCTTACTGAGTGTTTTGACTTGCGTCAGCTATTTAAAGCCGAACTGCGCCTCATGCAGAGAGACAAATCGGCTTCCTGACTGAGTGAATCGAACGCCGCAGTGTGAGAGAGTTGTCAAGCACCGTCAGGCAGTGAGTCTCCTTTTTATTTTTGTGCTGCGCTCCGTCCGGTGTGTACATCCGGCCCTCGTGTTTAAACGCTTCTGTGGGTTTTTAATAGTCTTGATTAGTGCCTTTCAGTTGCATTGAGCTTGTGCATGTGTGTGTGTGTGTGTGTGTGTGTGTGTGTTTAACACTGATAACTCCAGGCACAGCGTGAGAGCCAGACAGCGTTTAATCCCGACTCATCTCATGGTGAACGTTCTGCTGTTCGACTCTGCGGTGGTGAGTTTCTCTCTAATCCCTCTTCAGCTCCATTTACACACAGGAAATGTCATCACACTCTACGCCATGTTTCCTCTGTAAAGCAGCTGTGATTTAATTCTGGAAATCGATTGCGAACAAAGAATGAGAGCGAGTTGCGAGACAATTACAGCAATGTCGATTCAGATATACCATCCAGCGTAGACACGACTCGACATAGAACCAGGCCGATTAATGAGCTCCAGGAGGCACAGGACACGCCCCTCACCTGAAGGTGGCGTTGATGATGATAGATAAAGGCTGGAGTGGTCTAAATATAAATGTGTTTTATAAAAGAGAAACTTTTATCTGAAATTCTTCTGAAATGTTCCTCTCACACCTAGACCTCTTTAATTCCATGTGGAACCAGTGCTTTGCTAAGCTCTGTATCTAGAACTCATCCCTTGCATTTGTGCAGTAGGAATTTCGGACTTTTGCTTTTAGAATCTTTTTTCTTGCGTCACAAACGTCCCTAAAGCATCTTACAGACGTCCCGAGAGAGGAGCTGGTACAGGAAGTACAAGAGCGCAGGGTTTTTTTAAGGTTAAGCATTCAGTGATGAAGTGTCTGGTTAGTCATTGTAGACGATCACGCCATGTCCTCCTGATGCAGCGCTCTGGCCCTCGGCTGTAATTCCTACGGGGGGACAAACCCCAACCTGACGTCGTTCTGTCTCAGCTGTGGATCCTCAGATAACATGGACTCGGCACATCCTGCTGCGGCTTCCTGTGAAGGCAGATCTTCATTTCCTGGAGTGACTCTTTTTTCCAATCAAATATACCCAGAGCGCAGATGAGACTTATTACATTTCCTTGTTATCAGAGTGTTCAGTGGTCCTACTGAAGTAAGAAAAGGCTTTGAAGCCCAGAACTCAAGAACATTTATATATTATTAAACGCTTCCTGATGAGCAGAAAGATCAGTGGCTGAATACAATCTGTACCGGCATGCTTTTACATTTAATACACCGTGAAAACCCTTTAATTTTTAAATATGGATAAACAACGATAAAAAAAAAAAAACTGATTTGTTAATAAATCAGCGACCCTTGTCTTAACCTTATCTTAATTTTTCATTTTTGAATAAAATCCCAAGAATCACATGAGATTACAATCAGACGTTCATTGTTTACTGATGTTGTTCTTTATTTCATAATTTGAACTGTTTAATTTCTTTTTAGAGCTCAGCGGTGAGTGTGGACGTCCACTCTACAGCCGAGAGCGTGGTTCAGAGCGCGATACAGCAGAACGGACTCACGGTGAGGAATCGTCCCTTGTCCATGCTCTCTGAAGAGGACAATGTCGCTTTCCTCTGAGAGTTTTATTCCCATGACGAAACAATTAGAGTGTATAAAACATTATAGGAATTTACAGTATATTTATTGTATATCAATTTTCAATTAACAAACCTTTATATAAAAAACAAGGCAGTGTTTAACAGATTACATCTAGGATTAAGATTCAATTATTTGTCACAGTGAAATGATTTCTGTTTTTCTATACATTGGTGCCTCAGCATATGAGTTTAATCCATTCCAAAAGTGATTTCTTAAGGTGAAATTTCATATTGTGAAGCACATTGTCCCATTGGAAATAATGTAAATGCAGATAATCCGTTCCAGCCACCCAAAAATATTACCAATATTATCAATTCCCTACTATAATCACTACTATAATCATACCTTTGCATATAAAAGCGATCAAAACATGAGAACATGAAAAAAGACATGTAAATGAAGTAAAATCTGAAATAAATAAATAGACATTAAACCTCACTTAACCTCAATTTATGATTCTTCTTGGCACCGGCTGCTTTAAAAATCAAACTGAAAGCGGCTCCTTTTTCTTCTTGATAACATTCTTGGTACCCATGGTGTTGTGTAAACTCGCCTCACTTGGCTTTCCCCTGACGCAAACAACTTTTGAACAACTACCAGATGTACGCACATCCACGCATGACTGGCTCGTCAATCGTGTGCTGAAAATGCTTGGTATGATGGGGGAATTTTCATGCAAATTTTAATTCTTAAGGCTCAGCCAGGACATAATGCCCTCCTAGAGCAGACAGGATTAATGGCCTTGCTCGAGCATTCAAAATTAGCAACCTAGCAGTGCTGGGGCTTGAACCCCCGACCTTCTGACCAGTAACTCATAGCCTTAACCATTTGAACCACCATCTTAAACGGCTGAAGATGAATAGAAACACGGATTTTGATTATCTTATTACATTTTTATTACCCTTTTTAAAGCCTTAACATTATTACCCCCGACAATAATTATACCCCAGTAGACCAATCTATCCAACCCCTCTGGTCTGATCCTACAGAAAAGCCAATGCAGCACAAATCACTGTAAAAAGTCAATAAGTTAAGCCTTTATTTGTCACATATACATTACAGCACAGTGAAATACTTTCTTCGCATATCCCACTGTAACTGGGGTCAGAGCGCAGGGTCAGCCATGATACAGCGCCCCTGGAACAGATAGGTTTAAGGGCCTTGCTCAAGGGCCCAAAAGTGGCAACCTGGTAGAGTTGGGGATCAAACTGCCGACCTATGGATCAGAAATTTGGTGCCTTAGCCCTTTGAGCTACCACTCCCTGGCATTGGTATATTCTTGGTATATACAAAACTGGCAGTGATAGAAAGGCACCAGAACACCCAGTGCACCACCCACTACACATGGGGCCCAACAGGAGAACACAAGGTCACCTACCCGGCCTCCAAATTCCCCAGATCCCAATCCAATTGACCCCCATACATCTAAAGAATCCTCTATATATCCTAGTGCCAGACACAACAGCACCCCTTGGGGCCCTCCGGAGCCACGCCCTGAGGGGTCAGAGCCGCCCCAGTTGCACAAGGGAAACCCAAAACCTGGGTGGTTTTACTCTACCGGATGATCAGTGTTAAATGCTTTGTGACATTAGTAACTTAAAAAATAAACACAATACCAATAGACAAAAGTGAAATATTTGTTTTGAAATGTACACGATATCACAATGCGAACGTTCCGTCCTGTCAGTCTTCATGAACTGAATCAGGCATGAGAAGACATAATATGATGCAAAGGTTTGAAATGTTCCGCATCTATCAGTAATTTAACCACTTCAGACAAAAGAAGTGAGGTGAACCTCAAGGGTGTATTCTAGCTCCTGAAACCTGGCAAACACCTCAGCAAACCTGAAGAAGGGGTTAGGAGCAACACAATATGAGTTCAAGCTAAAGAATGAGGGACTTGTTTCTGTAAAAAGCTGGATTGTTTATGTGGAGCAGGTGGTCAAGCAGCGTGTTTACTCGTTGGCATTTCCTGTGTTTCATATCTCTTACTTCCTGTTTCCTGTTTCTCTCCTTCTTTCCCACATCCTATGTGCAGGGCGGAGTCTCAGACTATCAGCTTTGTGTGCTGTATGATGGAGAGGAGGAAATGTACCCACTTATCGGTGAGGGCACACACACACACACACACACAGACACAGACACAGTATTAAAAATCTCCTGACGTCTGCAACTGTTGAAATTTTGTTGAACTCAAATAAAGGAAGAGATACAGAGACAACACAACGTCACTAATTCACGTGTAATTCTGGTGAGACGTGCACGTTGTTATCAGTGTTGTTCATGACGACACACCGGACATGTGGCTCTGTTGGTACAATCCGAATTCCAGAAAAGTTTGGATGTATTTTAAATTTGAATAAAATGAAAACTCTTAAAGACTCTTAAATCACATGAGCCAATATTTTATTCACAATAGAACATAGAGAACATAACAAATGTTTAAATGGGAATTTTCTACACTTTTATCCACCAAATGAGTTCATTTCAAATTTGATGCCTGCTACACGTCTTAAAAAAGCTGACACGGGGGCAACAAAGGGCTGAAAAAGCAAGAATGTTTCATCTGGGAGAAGATCAGGCATCAGGTCTGTAACATGATTAGCTATAAAAGCGTTGTCTTAGAGAGGTGGAGTCTCTCAGACGTAAAGATGGGCAGAGGCTCTACAATCTGTGAAAATGTGCGTGAAAAGATTGTGGGGAAAACTTTCCTCAACGTCAAATTGCAAAGGCTTTGAAAATCTCATTATCTACAGTGCGTGACATCATCAAAAGATTCAGAGAACCTGAGGAAACCTCTGTGTGTAAGGGACCAGGATGAAGGCCTTTGTTGGATGCCCGTGGTCTTCGGGCCCTCAGATGACATTGCACCACTCATTGGCATGATTGTGTCACTGACATTACTAAAGGGGCCCAGGAATACCTCCAGAAACCACTGTGGGTGAACACAATCCGCCGTGCCATCTGCCAACTAAAACTTTATCATGAAAAAAGGATGCCATATGTGAACATGGTCCAGAAGCACCATTGAGTCCAAATTTGAAAATCACAGACACCGTGTCCTCTGGCTAAAGAGGACATGGCATTCAGTTTAAAAGCCAGCATCTCTGATGGTATGGTGGCCATTAGTGCATACGGTACAATGCAGCTTGCATGTTTTTGAGGGCTGAAAGATATATAAAGGTTTTAGGCGATGTCTATTTCAGGGAAGGCCTTGTGTGTTTCACCACACACTGCATCTATTAGAACAGCATGCTTTCGTAGTAGAAGCGTCCGGGTGCAGAATTAGCCTGCAGTCCAGATCTTTCACCAATGGTAGAACCTTCGGTGCATCATTAAACGAAAAATCCATCAAAGACTACCACGACTCTTCAACAGTCAAGAATGGGAGCAAATTCCAACACCAAAACTCCAGAAACTCATAACCTCAATGCACAGATGTCTTCAAACTGAAGAGGAGATGCTACACCATGGTAAACACATCCTATCTCAGCTTTTTTGAGACCTTCAGCAGGGATTAAATAGAAAATAAATTGAATAAATGAGCTCATTATGTGGTTAAAAGTGTAAAATGTCTCAAACATTTGTTATGATCTCTGTTCTATTGTGAATCAAATATTGTCCCATGTGATTTGAAATTCGTTTAGTTTTCATTTTATTCAAATAAAAATAAAAAAAATGGCCCAACATTTCCAGATTTCGGAGTGTAATATGTTAATGTAAGATGTTAAAATGCGTGTGTTAGATCTGATCTCTGCGTATGTGTTGAGATTACAGTCCATGTTGCATCATTACATTGTACAAATTATACAACATCTGTCACATCTGGATCAGTAAACGACGAGATTGAGAGCTTCTCTTAAACTGGTCGCTCTTAAAGCGTACAATGCACAGCACGATACAAAAGAAAAATATAAATGCAGCAAAGCGGCTGAATTAATCGCCTTAAGTGCTGGAGAAGCACGTCCACCTCAACCGCTAGAGACAAAACAATCCCGTCCTCAAGGTCCATCTAAAATCAATACACCTAGGATATTATTTCTTTAGTAGTACTTTTACCCAGACACTTAAATAAACTGTACATGATAATACACGACACTGCAACTTACATTGCAAATGTAATACATATAGAAAACTATGAAATATTAATATTCTATAATATAAACGTAATTGATTTTTTTTATTTTTATTATTAATAATAAACAATCAAATTTCTTTACATCTAAACATTCTGAAAATAAATAAATATGAATGTTCTGCAAATTTAATTTCAGTGTAAATCACAAACGGGTTCAAGTGCTGGAATATCTGTTAGTGTTAGAATATCATCCCTAACATTAGTAGCTTGAATAAAGTGTGATGTAAAGACATTTCCTGTTTCAGGTCATGAGCTCCCTTACTGCATCTTGCTCCACTCTTTGCGAGGTCAAAGGTCACAGCACATGCTCAGTAGACACCAGTGGCACAGCACTGATGAACTGCATGTTACAGATGAAGCGAGCGAGTCAACAGAACCTCGTTTTATGCTGAAGAACCGTGCTGTGATACCCACATACATCCAGACAGGTAGGTTAACATGCTTAGAAAAACACACACACACACACACACACAGTAATACCAGAACTCTTTGCTGAAGCCCGTCTGTCATGTGAAGGCTTGTATCACTGCTGAGAGTGAGACGGTGACACGTAAACATCGGTGTCTGCTTTCTGGAGGTGAAAAGAAAGAAACTTCTTATCAAAAAAGAAAAAGAGAAAGAAAGATCCAGTCTATTACTTTTCCATTCTGTAGTGAAAATGAAACACAGACATGGTGCCAGATTAGCGGCTGAACGAGACCGCACACTCTCCCCGCCCGAGTGAAAGGAAGTACAGAACGTAATACCTTTCTTTTAAGGTTCAAGATCTTCAGTATGTTCAAAGGACGTTGTGTGAAATGCCAGAGCTTTTAAGACAATTAGCAATTATTCTTTAAAAATAATCCCTTAATACCTTTTTCAAATGTCACACCACATGACTGATTGCTTTTCTTCAATATTTCACAGCATCCTGCGAGTGCTGCTCAAACAACACACACTTTTAAACCCATTAGAAACCTGGAATTCTTTTTTTAACGTTCCTGTAGTATTGTAGGGTTTGGTTATGGTTTGCTTGAGGACCAAGAATACTGGGTTACGTACAGTATGGACACCTGGTTTTACAAACACTGCAGAACCTCCAAGGTTCCCAGTTACTCAGCGAGAAGGTTCCTGTGAGGTTCGTAAAATGGTGTGTAAGTGCTATATCTCCACCCAGTGGTGGTTCTGAGGGTGAAATAAAGACCTTTGGTTTTCTGACCTTCCAGCCCAGAGTGATCCGGTTCCATGTGGAGATTAACCACTACACACCAGATGATGACCGACTTGGTGATTTTTTTGTTCATTAAATTTAAATTTGTGTAAATACTCATGGCATTTCTATACTCATGCTGTGACATGGTTCCATATTTCCTGTTGCTACACACCGGCTCCATTGTTATAATAAAAGAAGAAAAGAATTGTGCTGGTTCATTTCTCAGTACAGCGTTTGAGGAACCTGAGAGGAGAATCTGGAGGTCTGAGAATCACATTACACTCCTCCTAATGGATTCTTCCAGGGTGAAGATGTTTGGGATGGACTTGAGAACCTTTAGTTCAATCAGGAATGTGTGGTTTGTTCCATGCGTCTTCTGATCAGAAGATTAAGAGCCTTTGGTTTCAAGTTATCTTGTGGATCTTTTGATCCTCCTCTTTAATGCACTCTTGTCCTTCTTGAAGACACGACTTGATTTTTGTAGTAACTCAAATCGTTCTGGTTTCGTCTTGACCCTAGTTTGAGGGTATTACAAAATTTTAACTAAAACCAATGCTGAGCTTTTATAATAATTACAATATTTTTTAGAATAACATATTATGGAGTGTTTCAGGATTATAATAAATGACGTGACAGATCTTTAGACGCTCCAGAGTGAGTGCTTTGATTTACAATATCCTTATGGTTCGACCACGCCTCAATATCACAGTCTTTATTTAGGCTTTTTTTCATCTCTTGTTTTGGGTTTGACACACAACCCAGGACTGAGAATCTGTGCATTTTTTCTTTTGAAGCCTGTCACAGAACGAGAGCGAAATGCGTATTTAGTGAAATCAGACAGAGTGATGGAGAATCGGAGTGAGATGCGTAAGCCGTGAAAACGTAATTACAGTGTCTGGATGAAGAATGGGATTTATTTATTTATTTTTTGGTTGGTGGTGAAGGTTTATTTTTTTGTCCATAATTATTTTGGTTAGTGTTTTCGTTTTGTAAGATGGATTTTATGTCTCTCACTCATTCTGTATAGCACTTATCCTGTCCAGGGACTGGAGCCTTTCCCACCAGACTCCAGGTACAAGGCGGGTACATCCAGAACCAATCCACTGCAGGGCACACAAGCACACTCGCACACTACGGGGAGAGAACATGCAAACTCCATGCACACAGACACCCCGAAGTGGGAATCAAGGTGCGAGGCCACAGTGCTGACTGCTAAACCTCTGCGCCACTGAGCCCACCGTGTACAGCGGTACCTCGACATACAAACACCCCACCTTGAGAATTTTGGCCTTGAGAACTAAAATTTTGCAAGCAATTTACAGGATTTAGTGAAGACGTAGCACCAGGGGGTCCCAAGAATGTTATCAAGGACGGTAGCAAAAAGAAAAGGGAGCTGCTTTCAGTTTGATTTTTCAAGCAACTGGTGCCGAGAGGAATCATAAATTAAGGTTAAGTGAAGTTTAATATGATTATCGTGTTTGAAATTGGTAATATTGGTAATATTTTTGGGTGGCTGGAACGAATTATCTGCATTTAAATTATTTCCTATGGAAAAACAGGTCGAATGGGTGTTCTGTAAATGTAAGACATTTTGAATTGTATGTATGTGTGACAGGTTTTTTAAAGCACAAAAGGAAAAGATCTCTGATTGGATGGGCCCTGAGGAAAGGACACGACCAATCAGAAGGACAGACCAACCTTCAGCCCAGCTCTAACAAGCTGTTTGGCCAGTCGCTTAACTCAGTGTGTCCTGATGGAAACCTACCTAAACCCATACTGGTGAGGAAATTACACAACTCCTGGACATAAAGACCAACTTAAAGATTTTAATGGGGTTTTTTGGGGGTGTCTTTCAGGAGAAGTTCTGAGCATTTAACTGTCCAGAACTTTCTTTTTTCACGGCAGTTCTGTCTTTAGACATGCTGGATCCTAGGAACAATCAGTGTCTTGATGGGAAGACTGGAACACACTGGCCTTAGAAAAAGAGGATAAAGCTCAAGCTCAGAAATAGAAAAGATACACAGGGTGACTGTACAAGTGTCCTTAGAAGATTGAACATGTGTGTGTGTGTGTGTAGGATCTACTGAGCATGCTGTACCGTGAAGGTCCTGAAACACTCGGTGTATTCCGGCGCTCTGCGAATGCCAAGAGCCGCAGGATCCTGAAGGAGAAGCTGAACTCCGGACAGCGGGTTTCATTACACGGGGAGTCCGTGTTCGTCGCGGCGTCTCTCCTCACTGTGAGAACATGACCTGCTTAACACAGAAGGCATTAATTGATTCTCTGTAACAGCAGAACTTAATATTAATACACAATTTCTGATCCATTATGGTTTCCATAGCAACGGCTCAAAAGCGGCGACGTGTGCAGCGCGCGCTCTGCTCATATGTAACCTGACTCTGCTTCACCACTGATTGTTTTCCTCTAACATCACACCCCTGTCATGCCGCTCACTCCACAAACTATCTACTCTATAATAAACTATAGACTATAACGAGTGGCGTCTTTAATCCAGACCACACAGGTTTATCGAGATTCTGACTAGGCCCAGATCCCAGACACTCACACTCACTCCGGAGTCACAGTGAAGACTGATTCCAGATTCAGGACTAATCTGCAGTGGTGTGAAAAAGTATTTGCTGATGTGTGTTTGTTTTTGCAGGCTTGTCAGACTTAAACAATTCAGATCATCAAATTAATTTTGGGTTAATTTTTATTCAATTTAACCTAAATACAAAATACAGTTTTTAAATCATGATTTCTTTTATTTAATGGGGGGGGGGGGGAAACCTATTTGACCCCTTGTGAAAAAGTAATTGCCCCCACTTGCTACATCGTGAATGAAGTGTGATTTTTGGACAGCGCAGTTAAATTCCACGTGCCATGCCGAGGCCTGATTACTGCCAGACCTGTCGAATCAAGAAATCACTTAAATAGAAATAAAGAATTAAAACAATTCTGCAGGGAAGAGCGGGTCAAAATGACTCCACTGTGATGTGAAGGACTGACGGAACGTTATCTAAAAACACTTGATTGCACTTTGTTGCTGCCAAGGGACGGACAACCAGGTATTAGGTTTAGGTTTAGCAGGCGTAAGTCGGTTTGTACAGCTTTCTTTCTGCTAATAAATGAAATCATCTTTTAAAAACTGCATTTTGTATTTTATATTAACATTAGTTTGATCTGAATCATTTAAGTGTGACAAATATGCAAAAACAAATAATAAGGAAGATTCATTTCAGCACACACACACACACACACAGTTCTGCTCTTACACACACACACACACACACACACACAGTTCTGCTCTTACACACAGGTGTATTCTTTGAAAATAGTTTCTAAGCAACACGACTGAATTCAGACTTTATTTTTAGAAATCAATCTTTAGCTCGTGTGCGTCTCTGTAACACACACTTATATGTTTCATAAATAATAAAACAGTGTAGCGGTTAGCGCTGCGGCTAGACGTGTGTGTGTGCATGTGTGTGTGTGTGTGTGTGTGCATGTGTGTGTGTGTGTGTGTGTGTGCCTGTGTGTGTGTGTGTGTGTGTGTGTGTGTGTGT
>JAQMYJ010000017.1:20705201-20723577 GCA_030014305.1 Clarias laeviceps | reverse complement strand
CCGTGATTAATGTGGGAGCACTAAGTACCTCTCATCCCTCCCCTCTGAGAGAGTCTCGGCCAATCAGCTCTCTCTAGGCCTCCGGCTGTGAGAGGTAACAGCATCACCCGGGGATCTCCGGATGATAGGATGAGAACTTTACCACTGCGCCACTCGGAGGCCTAAGTTTCCATTATTTATTCTTATTCACTTTGAAAATATGAGTGATGTGATATACAAGCACACTTCCGGAACCAATTATGCTTGCAATCCAAGGTTCCACTGTACATATAATATGTAACGTGGTAGTGTCCTGGAATACGCTGCAGGCCCCACACGGCCCTGCTAAAGTGCATTAGGGGATGAGTGAGTGAATATATATAACAACTGTTACAACTCTTGTTGGTATACATTTTTTGGTGACTCAGGTTGTATATGCTGTATATATGCCTTTTTTTAAAGTGTTATGTTTCCTCTAAAGATGTCAGTAGTCGCACCATTGTTGATGTGATCGTCAGAAGATAGACATAACTTTTCATGTTGAAGTGTATATACATTTTTTGGCTGACTCTATATATCCCAGGAGGGGTCAGTAATCAGACGACTCACCATTACAGACACAGTGTGTGCAAAGGAACCTTTCTCTTAAACATGAGCATCCTGTTTTACATTAAAGGTAAAGCATTATTTAAAATAAACTATTAACCTCATATAGTAATTGTTTCGAAGTCGCCTGGAATCATCTCTGAACTATCTACTGTAGCTAACTAGCGTCTAACGCGAGGCTGAATCCCAAATCCCTCTCTAATCCCTGATCAAGGGCACTACGTACTTAGTGTGTGGAACAAGGGATTGTACCCCCTACATAGTGCACTAGCTTTACATTTAACGCTGCTTGAGAACAGTTAGTTAGCTGTTAATTAGAAAGCTTGAAATGTCAGTATTAGTTGACGTTAGTTCCGCGCATGGTTTTGTGAAGCGACGTATTGAGTATGAAAATAATCCTCGTAACAGAAGCGCTTTGTCTGACACAGTATCACGTAATCCAGTAATCATCACTGGATCATTGGGTAATCTTTCTGTTATTGTTAGGATCCAAAGATTTTAACACCTCAAATTATCAACGAAAAATACATAGCAGCTGAATGACATCATCATGGTCATGTGACCGCAAAAGGACAATTTGTGCGTTTTGGTTAATTGTTTGTTTAATTTTGTAACGAAACTGTTCGCTTTATATTAGGATGGGCGTGGTCACGTTTGGTCATTAGTAGGTCACATGACTACTGTACATGTCCTCGAGCTGTACCTGTGCTAAGCTTACCTAAAAGTGTAGTATTTCTGACACACCCCTTTAAACAATCTGTGCAGCTGTGACTCCACCCACCAGCCACACCCACCACTGCTCACCTGCTCCTCGTCTAACACCTTGTTAAGACGTGTGTGTGTGTGTGTGTGTGTGTGTGTGTGTGTGAGTGAGTGAGTGAATGAGAGAGAGAGAGAGAATAAACAAAGTAGTTTATTTCTTGTCATTCAGGTTTAGAAACATTTACCTAATTTATTGTTCTAGACAAGACTTTGCATTCCACACGATTCTTAGTTTCTCAGCAACTGCTGGTTACAGAATTTTCTAGAAATGATCTACAATCCAACAGAATTGTCAGCTGTGATACTAGACGCGATCTTGTGTCCCACAGAATCCTCTGCAGGAATGAGAACTGATCTAGAAAAAAAACAGATATCTAGAGAAATGGCAGCCGCGGTTCTAGAAGCGGCGACGTGCTCTGTAGAACGTTCTAGAGAATCCTCGGCTGTTATCCAGAAGTGATGTGGTGCCGTAAAACCTTTGAGCGGCTCTAAAAGTTGTCTAGGATTCTTCTGGAGAAATGTGACTTGGTGTTCTATAGAGTCATAAAGAGGTTCTGAAACTGATTGATTTAGCAGCTTGGAGAACATGTGTCATGTGTCTAGAAGAGGGGTGTTCTGGGAAACTCAGGAAGTTCCCAAAGTGCTGTGACGTTCTGTCGGACCGTCGCGGAGTCCCAGAAAATCTGAAGTTCTAGAGGGTCCTGGTGTGAGAAGTGACATTTCTCTATTTCTCTATAGAGTTCTAGAAGCTACACAGAGCTGCGTTTTTGTTCTCTAGAGCTCTGCGCCGGTTCTAATAACAGTCTAGACTTCTGTTCTCATTTTGCATTCTGAAAATTTAAGTAGTAACTGGGTGGATGCTTATCTTCTGGTTATTTATGCTGAGGCTCACAGGACCGAGCAGAGAGAACCGCAACATGGCTCTGAGGTTCTGTAGAACTTTCAGGAAGTTCTAGATGATGGTTCTGCAGTTTTTAGAAGCTTTGGGACGAGACTAAAGCTGACTTAGTTCATTTTCACATGCAGAGACTAACAGCACTGTGGAGACCTGTTCCGGGATTAATAAGACCGAGAACACACACACACACACACACACACACACACACACACAGGGGCAGCTAGCTGTGTCTTATTTTAATGTTCAAAAAATACAAATATTTTATTAAAAAGTAACTAAAGTTAGCAGTTTATCTAAACTTATCTAAAGAAATGTTTGTTTGTGTTCAAGATCAATTTTTGATAAATAAATAAATAAATAAATAAATACATTTATTAAATTCATGTGTATCGCCTCGGCCAAGTTCACTGTGTAATTTTGATTCTTCTAAACAGGAAATCAGTTTCCTGTTCACTTTCCACTCTCTCTGTGTGTGTGTGTGTGTGTGTGTGTGTGTGTGTGTGTGTGTGTGTGTGTGTGTGCTGTGCGTGCTCTGGCTGCTCTACTCGTCTGAGCCATAACAACAAAAAAAAAAGTTCAAGGCCTTACAAGAAATTCACTCCAAACTCATCCTTACAGAAACTGGGCAAATAGAGCACATGCATACACACACACACACACACACACACACACGTATATAACACATTGCAAATCATGCAAATATCATCAGCTCTGAGGTGACACATTAATGAGAGCAGTGAAAGAAAACACTGAGTTCAAATGAAGTATCTGTGTGTGTGTGTGTGAGTGAGTGAGTGAGTGAGTGAGTGAGTGAGTAGGTGTGTGTGTGTGTGTGTGTGTGTGTGTGTGTGTGTGCATGCAAAGTTGCCAGGTTGGAAGAACTCTTCATGCTTCCACAAAATGTTCCAAAAAGAATTTAACGTTCAAAATTCTCGTGAGTCTCCAAGAGCTACTGTTGCTTTGAGAAGGCAGCGCTCCAAACCTCATGCTAGAGCCGCGTGTAATCCTGCCTGACTCACTCGCTACGCGGTTCTTCTGCCAGTGGTTTGGGACGCGGCCTCAGAGACACTACAGACACGCAGTAGGAATATGAAGAACGGAGTGAAATTAATTAATTATTATTATTATTATTATTATTATTATAGGGAATGCCGGGAATACTACAAGTTAGGAAAATGTTGGGAGTGTTAAAAAATATAGGAAATGCTGGGAATATCATAAATTTCAGGAATGCTGGGAATATAAAAAATAGAGAATGTTTGGAATATTAAAATATATGACATGCTGAAAATATTTTTTTTAATATATGGAATGCTGGAAATAATAACTTTTAGGAATGCATGGAATATTAGAAATATTGCAACTGCTGGTAATATTAAATCTAGGGATTCTGGGAATATTATAAATATCAGGAATGCTGGGGATATAAAAATATAGGAAATGCTGGGACTATTAAGGACTAAGTAATGCTGAGAAGATCTATACCAAGGGGCACCTGAAAGTATTTGAAACTGGGGAAATTTTAAAACCAGACAGCATTGGGAACGTTACAAACTAGACACCTTCAAAGAATTTTAAACTGGAAATTTGGGGAGTTTTTAAGCTACAGAGCAATGATAAAGCCTGGGAATGTTTAAAAGAGGGAACACTGCAAATATGTAGAATAATGGAAATACTGAAAACACTCTGAATATTTTGAACTAGCGTATGATACTATGACGATATGATGGTTATAATATTTAAAACACTAAGAACACATGTAATATTCAACATGTGACAATGAATATTAAACACTGGTGCAATATTTTAAACTATGGAATGGTGGAACTATTTAAAACTAGGAAATTTTGGAAATATTTGAATCTAGTCATCACTGGGGATATTTCAAACTAGGGAATGATGGGAAGATAAAAAAAACTATTCGTTTTTTAAGTACTAATAGTTAAAGACTATTGAAGGGGAATATTTAAAACTATTGAATGCTGGAGGTTTTTAAAAGGGGAAACATTGGGAATATTTTAAACCACAGAACACATTGATTATGAAAAAATATATATAATTAGGATATCAGAGATCAAAGAAATAAAGAACGTATGGGGAAACTGAGAAACACAAAGACAGACAGGGCAGAAGGAAAAGAGTTCAACAACTCTGGAGAAATGTCGTCTGTAGAGTTCGAAAATGATTTGCAATTAACCGCCCCAAAAAGTCCCATAGACTTAACATTGAGACCAGAATCAGCTGTGACATCATGTCTATGACACGGCAGGCGCCACTCACAGTTTCTTCAGGAAATGTGCCTCTCTAGTTTTTTTTTTTTAGTGGTGCGTGTGAAGCGACGCACTACTATTGTTATCTCGCAGGCTTATTATTCTTCTTTTTAAGTGTGCCTAGGCTCACTTATTACTCTTCCCCCAAAAATCCATTGCGAAATCCATTTATTATTCTTCCACCTAAAACTTTGGACCATTTCTCGCTTCGCAGCTCCTGCATGTTACACCGTTTCGTGTGGCTCGATCGGGAATGGTGTGCTATGGCTTTTGGTAGGGATTCGTCGCACGGTTTTCCCAAGGATCCCCGAAAAACCGCCCCAAAATGTCCCATACACCAGGCACTGAGACCAGCATCTGCTGTGACATCATAGTTTTGTCGAAGATGCCGCACACATTAGAACTGACCCGGCAGCGGCGCAGACACACTTAAAATTTCTTCAGGAATTTTTCTAGTTATTAAGTGTGCCTAGGCGCACGTATTACAGTTTCCCCAGAAATCCATTGCGCAATCCATTTATTATTCCCTAAAACTTTGCAGCGTTTCACGCCCCGCAGCCTTGAGACGACCCTCACATATGTTACACCGTTCTGTGCAGCTCGCTCGGGAATGGTGTGCTATGACTTTTGGTCGTGGGTCGTCGCGCTGTGCTCCCAAAATCCCCAAAAGACCGCCCCAAAAACTCCCATAGACTTAACATTGAGGCCGGCCTCTGCTGTGACATCATTGTTCCGTCGAAGATGCCGCACACATTGGAACTGACCCGGCAGTCGCATAGGCACACTTAAAATTTCTTCAGGAATTTCCGTTCTCTAGTTCTGCTTCTTCTTCTTCCGTATGAAAGTTTGGCGTGTAACTAGTCCTGTACCGTTTGTCGTAGACCCATGAATGAGGTGTCAAATCATGTGGCTTGAGACCAACATTAGCTATGACATCATAGTTATGACATCATAGCTATGTCTATGATGCCACGGCAAGCACCACTCACATTTTCTTCGGGAAATGTACCTCTCTAGTTATTATTAGTGGTACTCGCGAAGCGAAGCACTACTATTGTTATCTTACAGGCTTATTATTCTTCTCTATCTTATTATTATTTTTTTTTTCTCTTTCCCCCATAGACGGCCATTCTAAAACTGCTCTCAATTTTCAGCTCAAATTTAACATATGTGGGTAGTCATTGAATATGTTGTAGTCCGGAAGTTCCTGCCACTCACGGTGAAAGAATGTTTGCGATCGGACCTACGATATTCCGTTGGGAAGCATTTGTTTGAGAGCTTAATTCCTGTTTGCCGTTCAAAACTGCTCAATTTTCGGCTTAAATTTAACATCGGAGGGTGTCGGAGGGTGTCTTTACACTGTCGCCACGTCAGTATAATACACTCTCCAGGCATGAGATTTGAATATGTTGTAGTCTGGAAGTTCCTGCCACTCACGGTTAAAGAATCTTTGCGATCGGACCTACGGTATTCCGTTGGGAAGCATTTGTTTGGGAGCTTAATTCCTGTTTGCACGTTCTCTGTGTCTGACCCGGAGGAGTGTGCGTGCCCCCCCCCCCTCCTCCTCCACCACTGACAGGAGTTACTACAGTATGACTATCGGGCTATGACTTTTCTAAGCGGTGGGCGGTTAATTGCATGATGCTAGCTATATTAGCATGTTGCTAGCAAAATCATACAATTTTCACTAACATGATGCATAGCATGTTGCATAGCCATGGCAAGCACCACTCATATTTTCTTCAGGAAATGTCCCTCTCTAGTTATTATTATTATTATTATTATATGTTAGTAATTTTGTGATTACTATACATTATTATATTTCTATTTTATATATATTATTAGTGGTGCTTCTCTCAGGCTTATTTTTTTTCTTTTTC
Source organism: Clarias laeviceps (assembly GCA_030014305.1). Classification (NCBI taxonomy): domain Eukaryota; kingdom Metazoa; phylum Chordata; class Actinopteri; order Siluriformes; family Clariidae; genus Clarias; species Clarias laeviceps. The sequence continues at coordinate 20,717,182 of JAQMYJ010000017.1, read as the reverse complement.
TTCTTCTGTATGAAAGTTTGGCGTGCAACTAGTTCATCGTAGACCCATGAATGAGGTGTCAAATCGTGCGGCTTATTCGGGAATGGGGTGCTATGACTTTTCTAAGGGGTGGGCGATTAATTGTCCTTGCAATTAACCGCCCCAAAAGTGCCATAGACTTAACATTGAGACCAACATCAGCTATGACATCATAGTTATGTCTATGATGCCACCCAAGCACCACTCACATTTTCTTCAGGAAATGTACCTCTCTATTTGTTGTTGTCATTGTTATTAAATTGCATTTTATTTTGATTACATTATTATTATACATTTTGTATCGTTATTATTATTATTATTAGTTATTCAATTTATTATTATTATTAATTGACAATTTTGTGATGTATATACAGTGGCAGTTTGTCCCGTGTAGGAGGAGGGATTTTGTTGACATGGCAACCCTGCCGCCGCCCCGGATCCGGTTTGCCCTCATTACTGCACCGGAGGGGGAAGACACGGAGACGGAGAGACGACTCAGCGCTCTCTCTCTTACACACACACACACACACACACAGAGCGATCGGACGCGCGCAGGCCCCTCGGACCCGGGATCGATCCAGTTTGCTTCCGCACGTCAGAGTGACTTGGTAACTTTAACTGGAACTTCAGCGCCGTTCCTCGGTTCCGGTGTCGGAGGGAAACTCGGTGCGTGTGCGCGGGGACGCGCGGGGACGGGAAACTTTCTGTGTGCGCGCTCGGTGTGTTTGAGCCGCATCTCTCCTCCGCTCTCACCTTCACACTCTGACTTACTGCGAAGGTAAACACACATCCGAGAAGAGCGTGTGTGTGTGTGTGTGAGTGTGTGTATGTACTGTATGTGTGTGTATGGCGATGGCGCAGCTCCGTTAACACACTGTCTGTGGCGGAAATTTTAAAAAGACCAAACCAAAGTCAAACACAAACACACACTCCAGGAGTGTAGTCGGCGTGTGTGTGTGTGTGTGTGAAAGCGCGTGACTGAGTGTGTGTGATTGAGTGATTGAGTGAGTGTGTGTGTGAGCTGGACTGTTATGGAGGCTCGGTTCGGTTTAACCGGAGTGTTTGATTACCCGTTCCGCATGGTGCGCCCTCATGACGCGCGGGACACCGGAGCTGCGGGAGACGTGCCGCCGGCGGAGGTGTGGGACGGGGAGTGGAGAGACGCGCACGGGGTCAGCGGCACCGGAGGAGGAGGAGGAGGAGGAGGAGGGGGGTCAGCGCGCTCCGGTAGAGGCAGAGAGACCGGGGGTTACCCGGAGCCGCGCACCCTGAGCGAGCTGCTGTGCCAGGACACCGTGTACACCGCACCGAGAGCGCGCGCCAGCCGGGGCGACACGAGCGCCGTCCCGAGCTCTCGCTGCTGCACCGGTAGCACCAGCACCACCACCATCACCGCCGGCAGCACGAGCATCTCGGAGACGGCGCGCGAGCTGTGCAAGGCCGTGTCCGTGTCTCTGGGACTCGCGCTGGACCCGCACGCGCAGCACGACGCCTCGCACCGGAGCGCGGAGCTTTACGAAGCGCGGAGGAGAAAAGAGGAGCAGGAGGACGAGGACGAGGAGGAAGAGGAGCGAGTGCACGCGCAAAGCAGCGACACGAGCAGAAGGAGCGGAGGAGTCGGAGGAGGTGTTGGAGACGCCGCTGCAGCAGCGGGACGTGAGAACACCAAGCTGCTGGAGATGTTTAAAAGCGGCGGCGGCGAGCAGCAGCAGCAGCAGGAGGACGTGATGAGGATGATGATGATGCAGATGCAGGACAACACTCACGCGCACCAGCAGGTCGAGAGCGGCGAGTTCGGACTGATGGGTGTCAAGAGCGCGAGCGCGGCGGTGGGTTCGTCCTCTGCGTCCTGCCAGTTCCAACAACAACAACAACAACAACCACATGACCCGCACGTGAGCTTCGAGCTCGCGCACGACCGGTACGGTGATGACTACCGGTACTTCTGGCCGCCGCGCTACGGCGGCGTGAGTGTGAAGTCCGAGGCCGCGCCGCCGCCGCCGGTCACGCGCTACGGACACGCGCAGTACGGCAGCGCCGCGTGCACCTCCGTCTCCGCCGCCCCGGGACTGGACGCTCCGCTCATCTGCAGCCCGTACGAGTACGACTACAGCGCGCGCACCGGACCGGCACCGGCTCTCAGCGCCGCGCACGAGCCCTGGTACCACCAGCCCGGCAGCGTGCTACAGCGCGTGCCCTACCCGAGCGCCACGTGCATGAAGAACGAGGTCGGAGAGTGGCTGGATGTGAGCAGCATGCAGGACGGCAGGTGAGACTCTCACACACACACACACACACACACACACTCAGTGTCATGTGCTCATACATACTTAAAGCTGATTCCGCTCTTTTCTGAGAGCTGTGTGTGTGTGTGTGTGTGTGTGTCATCCTCATCACTCAGAGTAATTCCTGGAAAGTTAAATATAAATAAATATCTATATATATTATAACAGAATGTTCAATACTTGATGAAAAGAAAGAAGATTAGAGATGAGGAACACAATAACGTTGTGAATGATATACAAGTATATTTATTGTTTTAAATGTTATATAAAACCTTGGGCAGTAATTCCTGGAAAGTTAAACTGAAATAAATAGAAACAGAATTTAATAAATATTAAAACAAAACCTTTGAAATAAATATTAAAACAATACCTTTGAAAATACACTCATGATCTTTAGTGTCATTAATAAAGTCTCAGTTTAATATATATATATATATATATATAATATAAATGAAAGAATAAATGTATTGTTTTAAATAAAAATAATGAACGTGAGAGAGAGAGAAATGATCCGACACTTCACCAAAATGTGTCGCAATTTCCCTGCAACACTGAGCACCTATACATTTACACATATAGCCACTGAGCCATGCGACATTAAGAATACAAATACCTCCAGAAGCTGTAAGCTGTCCAGAAAGCTGTCACCAAACAGGGGGCGTGGCCTAACAAAGCCCCACCTCCTTATCATTTTTATTAAATGATCATAATTTAATAATCATTAAGACATTCCTTACTCATTCTTATACAGCTGTGATGCAGCTCTGAGTTCTGCGGCCTGAAGAGAAAGTGTTGATTAGTTCTCTATAACAGCAGCTCCGACAGTGACATGGGTTTATATTAATCCCCTCGCTCTGATCTGATGTGGTATCGTTTCCATAGCAACAACTCATTCAACGTTTAATAAATGAAAAGTTGTAATAGTTGGCACTTTGTCGTGGTATAGGAGGAATAAAACATACACACACACACACACACACACATGAAGGGAAAAGAGACCAAATCCTATAAAGTGAGTCAAATGTAAAGAATGAAATGTGAGCGACTCTGTAGAAAATAGTGCGTTAATGCTGGTGCTAACACACTCTTAGTAAACTTTAAAACAGAGGTAAAACAGATGACTGGTAGCTTTTTTTTGTCTCCTTATAGTTAATGTTAGACTTCACACCCTGTGTGTGTTTTAATCTGTATAGCTAATTATTTATTAATTTGTTCAGAAATTAAATCAAATAAATACATTTTAAAAATCCGGATTTATTTAATAGTAAAAGTTCTGGTCTTTTTTTATTTTTTTTTTATTTTTGTTTTTCTCCACAATTGGATGATACCTCATGTCAGTTTTCGCAATAATTCTCTCTCGTATCTGAGCGTCTGAAATAAACACGTCATCGTCAAACGCCACTGTAAAGAAACCAACAAATTCACCAAAGAACATTAAGTGGAAAAAAAACATAAATAAAAAGTAAAAGCGCAAATCATCCTCGATCATTCAGGAAGAATCGCTGCTTAATTATCATCATCATTAACAGTAATTTACTTAAAACAAAATAAATTAGTAAAAGTATTTCAGGACATTGTGTCCAGAGATCCACCATGTCCCGCTTCACTCCTGATAACGCTGTGGTTCCCTTCTGTTCCCCAAAGTCTAATCGTTTATTTCGCCTTTGATGCTTTCCATCATTAATTGAGGTGATTAACTAATTAATGTACAATTTAAAAAAGGTAATAAAAATACAACAAGAACAAAGCAACACCCTTTCGGTAGGATGCCATGACATGACGTGCGCAGAGAAGGAAACGTCCCTGAACAGCCAGCCAGAACTAAAGGAACAGAACATCGCGGGTTCGCTCGACCTGGAGCCTGTTGAGTTTGTTTTATTTATCGCTGTTTTTACATCTACAGCTTAAAGACGTTTCGGCGGTGAAACATTTATTCAGCGCTACTTCAGATTTACCTCGCTGTGCTTCCTCTCTAATTAGTGTTAATCTGGAGTTCTGTGGCCTTAAAACCCCTCAACACAGTGCAGCTGAGGAGAGAGAAAGGAAAGAGCGATTCACTGAAGGATGATTCTGAAGATTTGCTCAGGTGTTCTTAGGCTAATTAAAACATTCTGCTTAAATAAAAAATTAAAAAAAAGGAAGTTTTATGGTTCTGCTGGGAGTCTGTAAGGTTTTTCCTGAAGCACTCACAGAGAGAGAGCGAGACAGAGCCAGAGGGGGTTTGACGGTCTGACGGTCGTACACCTGACGTTTTTGATCAGAGTGATGAATTTCCAGTGCACGATCTCACCAGCTTACGCTCATAACACTGAGAACACTTAACGGTTCCTCTGTCTATAATCAGAAAGGGTTTCAGGTTAATAGAACACACGGTCAGAAAGCAAAACATCTGATCTAGAACCCTTTCCCGTGTTTAGGGAGTTCCTCTGCGGTAAAGCTTCTGTCTGTAACCTGAAAACAGACGTTAGTAAGTTTATCTTCACACAGAGCCTCTGTAGAACGTCTGTAATTCCAAGTAGAACCTGTTTAGGAAGCCGAGAACCCTTCACCACTTCAGGAACCTTTTTCTCAGAGAGAAGGAAGGGAAAATTAGACAAAGACAGAAAACAAGGATAGTGTGTAGAAAAAAAACAGCAGCATGACAAAAAACATAATAAATAAATATTTTGCAATTTACTAAGTGCAAACGCTTATAAGAAAAATATAACAAAAAAATGAAAAAATGGAATAAAACTGAGCTGAGAGTGAAATCACGAGCATAAACGGATTTAGATTCAGGATTTAATGGACGGTGTATTTTTATCAAATAAAAATTTCTTAAACTGTTTATTTAACAAATATATTAATATTTACATTTTTACCATTTTTTCCTTTTAGAATCTCATGAATATTTAGCACAGTCACTAGTTTGCAGTCTTAATTATCAGCATTTTGGCTTAAAAAAAAAAAAAAAAGCACAATAAAATCCAGGCCAAACGCCAGAGTTTCTAATTTATTGTCAAAAACAGCAGCCAGGATGGAATTAGCCCTTTAAATTAATCTTTTCTAATTAGCATCAATATTTTCCTGCTTTAACAACTCGCAGTGTTTAGCAGCGTTAGCATTTTTACCCTTTTTCAGAAAACGAAACCTGCAACAAACGAGTCGTAAAGGAACAATTAAGAGTCTGAATGAATCAAATGCGCGGCGTCTCTTAAACATGCTACGGACAAACTGCACTAATTAGCAGGTCTGGTTTATAGGAACAGTAGTGTTTTAAGTTTCTGGGTGAACTACGTTTGTAAAATTAAATAACTGTGAAACACACACATACACACACACACACACACACACACACACACACACATACACACACAAGAAGGTAAAAAAAGACCAAATTCTATAAAGTGAGTCAAGTGTAAAGAATTAGAATCAAATGTGAGCGACTCTGTAGAAAACGCGCGCATGTGATGCTAGTGCTAACAGACTCTTAGTAAACTTTAAAAAGAGATATAAAACAGATGACAGGTAGTTTTATCTGTCGCCTCGTCATTAATGTTAAACTTCGTACCTCCGCTCAGTGGTGTTGCCATGGCGACAGTCTCATCACACTTATTATCATTATCCTTAAAATTGTACGTAAAGTCTATATTTTATACATATGTTTATTGTTTAACTGAAGGCAGGTGAGAAAATCGGGACTGTTGATTACCAACATTTGATTGAAGTAGAGGGTGGGGCTTTCCATATGGGAGGGGCCTGTGAGTTATTATTGGAGACATCTGCGCAGATGTCAATCATTCCAGACTCAGGCGCCGGTTGCCTCAGGTGGTGTTTATCGTACAACGGAAAATCGAATAATTCATAAACAACAACAAGCTAGGGTTGAGGCCACGCCCACTTTTGGTTGTAATCTGAGTGCAGAGGAAAAGAGCATCATTTCGTTCCAGCGTCATTACCTAGCATTGTTAGCGTCATCAGTTGAGGAATTTCACAACATTCCATAGGGATGAACGACAACAAATCACGTTCCTGCGGTTTCCTCTGCACAGGCTGAAGCCTCGTGTCCCCCCCAACACACACACACACACACACACACACACACACAGACAAACACACACAAACACGCATACCCAAATATCCAACAAGCTCAGAATTTGCATCAAAACCAGTTATTCTCAAAAGAAGAACACAGCATGGGCGTGTCGTTACTGTAGTCTCACTAGAACACTACGCAGCACACACTCGGGACCACAGGGTGAGTCCGAAACACGGGCAACGTACGCAAAGTGAGTCAAAAGCAGCATGCGAGAAACAAACAAAAACATACGGGTTAACAACAGCTTGTGCTAATTACCGCTAAGAGGAACGCTCGGCCCCTCGCTAGATGGGTGGATTTAATTAGCGCTGGTAGCGTGTTGTCCTGGAAGCGAATTTCCCAACAGACGACTCGGAATCAAATGAGCAGTTCGGATCAAACAGCAAACAAACAAACAAACAAACAACTGGCAATTGGCACATCCTGTTGGCATTTTTTAAATTTGAAATGTACAAATAATTATGGTAAAATTATAAAGCAATAAAATGCAACGACAATAAATGAAAAGGAAAAAAAATTTAAATGTGAATGAATTGTAATAATAGAAACTAAAAAGGAACAAGATGCAAAGCCAATGCTGGAAAAAATTAAAAAGTGTGTGTGTGTGTGTGTGTGTGTGTGTGTGCGTGTGAAGACTTGCCAGCTTTGTGTCCCGTAGTTGGACTTTATTCATTCGAATGTTGCCTTGACGGTGGTTACTGTGGAATCCAATGCAGAGAAAAAAAGTGTGTGTGTGTGTGTGTGTGTGTGTGTGTGTGTGTGCTCACTGAAAAGGGATCCTCAATAGTAAATTGATTTAGTTTTTTAAAGAGTCTCTGAATCCCATTTGAAAGGGAAGGTGAGGTTCCACACAGAACTTTAAATTGAGAGAAACAAAACCCAAAGGAACGCTCCAGGGTTCTACGTGGAACCTTTTGGAAGGACGGCCTGGGGAAATCAAAAAAACAAAAAAACGTGGGAGTAAAGGTCAGTCAGTGAATTCGCAGAGTGTGTTTAGTCTTTTGTGAGGGGGGAAAAAAAAAGAAACACAGGTCCTCATAAGGACACAGCAGGGCTACGGTCCTCAGAGAACTAAAGCCTTCCACTGGTCTTATTGTGAATTAAACTAACAAATAAGTCAATCATAAAGTAACAGAAGAGACACAATGCTTCATTTGGTTAATGAGTCTGGTCCTCACAAAGTCATTAAATATAACAAATAAATAACACACCATTTAAAAATAAAATTTAATTGAGTAATACAAAGCAAACATCGAGCTGTTTTTTTTTTTGTGATTCTATTAAATACAATACAGTAAATTATATACAAAAATAGTCCTTGTTTCCATAAGGATAAAAATTTAATTTATTTAAAAAATATATATATTAAGTTAAAAACACCCCATAAATTGGTATCCAATATAAATCTGCTTAATAAAAAACACACATGACCTTTAACCCTTGATAGGTTTGGATTTTTACCTGCATAATTTAGTTAGTTTACTTTCAAGTTCCTTAATCCTAGAATGAATAAAGTATTATTTTAAAATTAAGTATTTATTTTTTTTAAAATATTTTTTTAAATATTTTTAAAAATATTTTTATGAAATATTAAATAATTATAAACTTTAATAAAAATAGGCTTTTAAATCCTGATTTCTGGTTAACAGGTCTTAAATAGAAAAATACTTATTTTCTATGTATTTAAATGTTTATATATGTAAAAATTCTAATAATTCAGATAACCAAAAAAAATAAAATTCAGTTTTTAGATCATATTTTACATCATATTTTATGAAATCATTTATTTTAAAAGTAAAAAATCAGTATTTTTTTTTTGTTTTGTTAATAATTGCACACTCTGTTTAGTGAAACAATGTTGTGTTTATTGCTGAGCTTTTCAGTAAATCAATAAATATTGTAATAGAGGTGTTTCTCCAGATGAAAGTGTGACTAAACTTGTGTGTGACGAGCTTTAGCACTCGGATTAAAAAAAAAAAAGAAAAGTCAAACTGAGGACATAGTGTACTGTGAGACCCAACGAGTGAAACATCAACCCTGGGTTAACAGTAAAACTCGACATAAAGGTGAGAAGCGTAAGGGAACAGTTCGTGTGCAGTTTTCCCAGAGTTTTCCGCGGCGGAGCGAACGCACGGATCCACCGCGGACGCTGCAGGACACTTAGCGGGATTTATCAGCGGCTTTACTCGCTCACCGAGACGCAACCTAAAACTCTTTCAACTTATCATTGCACGTGATGGAGCTACTAGTGCCAGGAAATAAAAATAAACACCCTGCATGTGTGTGTGTGTGTGTGTGTTACAGAATCATTTATAACTCTGCTCACACCACAGTGCTGCTGAGCTCTGATTGCTGTTGATTAATTCTCCAGTGCAGCAGCCCTGACAGTAGTACAGGTTTATATTAACACGCTCGCTCTAATGCGTTATGGTTTCCATAGCAACAGCACATTCTCAGGCACGTGTATGCTGATGATCCACTGATGTGTAACAGATTATAAAAATCCTAGACATAGTGAAGTTTCCTTAAGTAAGTGCTTATGTAGCACGTATGGAAGGAGTCTCCAGTGTCAGAGGGAACAAGGAGTTCACGCTTCTTTCGAGTTTCTCAGTAACATGACAAGCTCAAAGTCTTTTTGGTTTATTAACCTCAAGAGAGAATAAAGAGAGAACTGGTGTGAGAGTGATGAATATTGCCAACAGTGTTTAACTGTGGAACAGTAGTGTAACTGTAAACCCGGCAAATACACTACATTGGCAAAAGCATCGCCTTCACATGCATATGAACTCGAGTAACATCCAATTCTTAATCCATAGGATTTAATATGATGTTGGCCCCGCCCCCTTTGCAGCTGTAACAGCTTCAACTCTTCTGTGAAGGCTTTCCACAAGGTTTAGGAGTGTGTTTATGGGACCGTTCTTCCAGAAGCGCATTTGTGAGATCAGACCCTGAAGGTGTGGCTCTCAGTCTCCCGAAGGTGTTCTATCAGGTTGAGGTCAGGACTCTGTGCAGGACAGTCAAGTTCTTCCACACCAAACTCGCTCATCCATGTCCTTATGTACCTTGCTTTGTGCACTGGTGCGCCGTCATGTTGGTACAGGAAGGGGTTGTTTTTCAGGAGTTGGGCTCGGCCCCTTAGCTCTAAAGGAACTCTTAATGCTTCAGCACATCAAGACTTTTTGGACAATTTCATGCTCCCAACTTTGTGGAAGAACTTGAATAATTTTGGCAATATAGTGTATATACTGTACTGTGGTGTTCTTTATTAAATAACAAAAAAACAACCTGAAATCAGGTTGGACTCTATAAATATTAATGTATAAATACATAAATACATATTAATGTATTTTGTCTTAAATAAGTACTTAAAAAGCAAACACTAAATAATAAGCATGATATAATTAAATTATTACATTCTTAATAATGTAATACCGTTACAGAGAACGTGTGAAATAGCACGTGTGAAAGGTGTTTGGATGTTTTCACGTCAGTCCCCCAGTCATACCTTCTATAGTGTTATAAAGAAGAACTACAGTATCACAGAGCTGCTTTGATTCTAGTGATTTTACGTTTATTCTAAAACCACACTCGGATAAACGCAGCAGGTTTTTCGTAAAAAACATCACAGCACATACAAGCCTTCTCAAATGGGCAAACCCCTGAGTCACTGACGAGGCTCCGCCCACTAATTCATCAGTATGCGTTCGGAGGCTTTCTGTCAGAAGTGGATCGATGTTTTATTCCCCGTCAGGGACGAGGAAATCGTTCAAATACAGACGTTTGCGAGCAAAAAGTGAAAAGTGTTGATGGCAGCTTTTTCACTTGACTGAGGTTTTACTGTAAAATCAATATGAGGATTTTGAACAGAACAGTAAACATCGCGATGATAAAAACAGGAGCAAGAAAATCTCGCGCTAAAGCCGAACCTGCGCTGAGGGCTGATGTGTGAATCTGCACAGCTACAGACAGGAACGTTTTTCACCATCTCTGATTTCATTCAGTTATAATGCAACGCTGCCATTCGCCGCTGTGGGGCAGCTAGTTAGATCAGCACTCAACACTCGCACTCGAGATCTAAACCAATCAGAATCCAGCTGTTTATCAAACAATAAAAACATGATGCAATTTAAATCCAGATGTTTACCAATCACTCGAAATTTTAACCAATCAGGATTCTTGGCAAACAGATAAAATCTAAAATGACCACAATTCTGCTGTTTAGCAAACACTCAAAATCTAGAGTCCAGCTGTTTACCAAACACTTAAAGACCAGTTAATATCCAGATGTTCAGCAAACAATCGAAATATGAACCAATCACAATTTAGCTTTAACAAACCCTTAAAATCTGATCAAATTAAAATCCAGTTGTTGACCAAATATTTCAAATTGGATCCAATTATAATCCAGATGTTTTTACATCTGGAAATCTCATTAGAGCCAAGCTTCTTACCAAATGGTATAAATCTAAAACGATCAGAATCCAGCTGTTTACCAAATAATAATAACCTGACACAATCACAATCCAGCTGTTACCAATTAATATCCAGATGTTTACCAAACAATTGAAAAATAATCCAATCACAATCCAGTTTTTTTTACCAATGAAAATCTGATCCAATCAGATCCAGCTGTTTACCAAACATCTAAAATCTCATTAGAGCCAAGCTCCGTACCAAATGGAATAAATCTAAAATTATCAGAATTCAGCTGTTTAACAAACACCTAAAATCTGATCAAATTAAAATCCGAATTAGAATTCATCTGTTGGTATAATCTACAGTAGATGTTTAAAAAGCATTTGTAATCTAAATCTGTTTAATAAAAACATAGGCAAATTCCTTTAAAATTATTAATTTAAGACTACAAAAAAACATTTAAAACACATTTTCACTTTCAATTGTACTTGTAAGTTTTAAAGTAAAAATTCGGCATTCACGCTTTTATATGAAGGAGATGGGAACAGAAATTTCGTGACGTCACACAACTAGTTTTGTTGTAACAAAACCGCACATGCATGTTTACAACTTTTTAACTTAGAAGGTCGTAAAAAATCGTTAGCACGGCACTGCAGAGTGGTTTATTACTTTTTTTTAAACTCTAATTCTAACTTTTGAACATGAGTAAGGTTGTGATTAGTTAGTGACAAAAGTTGAGATGGTACACAGTGTGGGACCAACGAGGCGGCACTGACACCGGCTCGTACGCTCAGACTTTGTTTGGGTTTGATGTGGCACCAATCGTGCCCGAAGCCGAGTCAGGCGTTAGTGACTCGTCTGCCGGGTGGGTGAGCAGTTTATTGAAATCGGTGTCGGATAACGAGGCGTCCTTGTAAAGAGACCGAGGCGGAATAGAAGAGCGAGGACTTCACTTCCTGTCAGCGAGCCAAAACCAGGAGTTACAACTACCTATCATTTATTTGTGTGAGACAAACAGCATAGGGGAACTTACTGGGAGAACCCGGAACTCCACAGCACACCCATATACACCCATATACACCCATATACACCCATACACACACACACACACACACACACACACACACACACACACACATACAAACACACTTTATTTTTCCATAAAACATTTATACATGCAAGTG
>JAQMYJ010000017.1:20664829-20684060 GCA_030014305.1 Clarias laeviceps | reverse complement strand
AGTGTGAGGAACATTAAAAGTGTGAGAAGTGTGAGGAACGTAAGCAGTGTGAGAAGTGTGAGGAACATTAAAAGTGTGAGGAACGTAAGCAGTGTGAGAAGCGTATTTAAAACGACTCTTGCTTCACGCAGCTCTGGTTTTTGCTTTTAAGTGTAGAAATGAGATGAAAATCAGAATGCAGTTAAATCTCTGAAATTAGTTCCGACAGTTTCAGGGAGTGGAATAGACTGAGGGTGATTGTACAGTAGGGTGTGTGTGTGTGTGTGTGTGTGTGTGTGTGTGTGTGAGAGAGAGAGAGTTAAATGGTTAACACACTGTGTTAGCAGCAGTATGTGTGTGTAAGCATGTCATTACAGTGAATGAGAGATAATATCTGTGTTACCCGCGACACCTTCACATCCAATATTTACTGCTCGCTGTCTCTCTCTCTCACACACACACACACACACACACACACATACACCATCTCTCTCTCACCATCGTCTTTCTCTCTCAAACTATTTCACTCTTTCAATATCTAATTGATACACATCTCACTCAATTTGTCTCACTCCTTTCCTATTTGATTCTGTCCATGCATTTTTTTCTCTCCCTCCGTGTCTCACCTCATCCCTGTCTCACTCTGCACATCTCACATTCATCCCTGTCTCACTTTATTTACATCTTACTGCCTCTCCATGTCACATTTCTCATGCTCTCCAAGTCTCTCTCTCTTCCTCAAGTTGATATTTAAAGTGTTCTTTCTTGGCATGACTGTTTTAACACATTATCTTTCTCTCTCTCTCTCTCTCTCTCTCTAACTTGTGTGTATAATTCTGTCCCGGTGCAGGGAGTATGTTAGTAAGTTTAAGCTGCCAGGAAAGTCATGTGATCTGGCTGTAATCCCCTGTTCCAGTGTCGAGACGAGGATTACTCCTTGCTCCTGGGTGAATCCCGGTCCCTCCTAAAGTTCCTTCAAAATATTTTGTGTTGTTGTGGATCTGAATTCCTGTAAAGCTCCTCTGGACTGTGACTGAACCTGATCTATCTATCTATCTATCCAGAGGATGTGGCCAAATATTCAAATAAGCACACTGATTTATAGCTGCCTGTCTCGTTAATTAAAACAAATCCGTTAAAGAAGCTCAGTTCATTCAAATCAGATGGATTTCTGTAGGTTTGTATTTCACAGGATGTAGAAGAAGCACCACTTAGTCTATCATGCGCAGTAAATTCTGTATGCAGATGACACACTATTGCTTTGATTCTTTTCAAAAACTCTCTCTCTCTCTCTTTCGTTCTCTCTTTTTGTTTCTTTCATTAATCCATAATAAACCTGTATGTTTTGCAGCTGCATTTTGAAGCAATTGTAAAGGATAAAAAAATATTCAGGGAGCTTTACGCTAATCCGGCACGCTGGTAGTGAACTCACACACATTCCTAAATGATATACCGGAGCTCTAGAGGTATTTTTGATATAAAGAATGAAGTGAAAATCAGATTAGATTTTGTGCACTGAGGAATTGGCAGTAGAACAAATTTTCGCTGATGTTCTGTATGATAAATCCTCCACAGCGATGATTAATGTGTCGTTTGCATAGCTCTAATTCATCACCAGTGATTTCTAGAACTTCTAGAAATCGAAAATAAAAAAGAAAATATTGTCTGGATCACTTGTGATTTCAGGTAATTCATTCACTGGCACAAGAGTGCACGCTAGTATTGCATCACAGAGTAGCACCTGCTATCAGGTGTTGGTATCAGAACATTCCATGTGAGTACGTGAGATTGATATCTATTACCAACTTGACCCAAGTGACCCAAGCGATTACAGAAGCCCTGTACTGCCAGATGGGAGTTTTTTTTTTATTTAACAAGTTGTTATTTCAGGTACATTAGTCAAAATACTGAGATATTAGTTTCTAAATAATGAGACAGTCAAAGTCTCATTAAATAAAGTCTAATTAATAAAATACCAGCCAAGTGAAAGTAATAAGATAATAAGTAAAAAATAATGAGATAGTGAGTTAGATAATGAGATAATAGCTAAATAACAAGATAATGAGTTAAGGCATGAAATAGTACTTTAAAATAATGATTGTTAAGTAAAAATGGTCAAAAAGATAAGAATAATGCGCTAGTAACCAAATAAAGAGATAATTAGTCGATTTATGAGATAGTAATTCTGAATCATGAGACAGAACATCAAAATATTGAAATTAGTTTAATGAAGTTAAACGAATGAAATAAAAAGTGAAAAATAATGTGATAGTAATTAAAAAATAATCAGATAGAAAGTCAAAATAATGAGATTGTTTGTCAGAGCATAATGTAGTAATAAATGGTCAAAACTAAGACAAGAATTTTCACATAGTGCCCAAATAATGAGATACTAAGTCAAATACTACTGGTATTGTAAGTTACCATACTGACTTAGTAAGTGAAAATAATGAGATAGCAAGATAGTAATGAGTTAATACATCAAATTAATGAGATTAAGCATTAAGCAGTAAGTAAAAATTATGAGATAGTCAGTCAGTAAGTCTGAATAATGAAACAGTTGAGTCAAAATAAGTGCTTAGAAGTCAAAATAAGAACATTGCACTAAAAATATAAATGTAGTAAGTAACAAAATGAATCAGAAGAATAGTGAAGAAAATGATGATACATGAAGTAAAAATAGTGATTTAGAGGTCAAAATCATATGGTTGTAGGTTAAAACAATGTAGTAGCCAAGCTAATAAGCTAGCAAGTTAAAAACACATATTAAGTAGTCCAAGTAATGAGATAGACAGTGAAAATGTTCATTTAGAAACTCAGAATAACGAGATAGTAAGTCAAAAGCTGAAATATCAAGTCAAAAATAACTCAACATATCAATCTAATTTAAATACGGAGATCATTGAAAAGATTGTTCACATCTTGAGCTTCAGTGCTTCCGTGTCCAAAAACTGCAAACTTTGAAATTAGCAGGATAGCACCTTAGTGATGCAGAGATTTCTCAAGTTGTTTGTGTTCTCTGTCGGGTTTTCATGGAAGTCAGAGGTGAGAGACAGATCTTCAGGAAGGAACATGGCAGGACTGTAGATGAGATGAAGTGCTAAGGAGTTGAAGAGCTGATAATGGACAATTGCGTGAAATCATGCTCAGTGGATTGGCCGTCTGACACGGACAGAGATGTGGCGTTTTTTGGGCATGTAGGAAGTCTTGACTAGTTTTCCTTAAACGTAAGCTCCCGGTTGTGTTTCTTCTTCTTTTAGATGTTATACTATGTGCGGCGTCTCGTCTGTGCCGACGGCGGTTGCGGCGGTGCCTCAGACAGTTTATTACAGTGTTTAATGGCCATGCAGCTCCACACGGCATGTGGAGTTATCACCGCATTCGTTCTTTTTCTGACGATGTATAATGATGTGAAATACATCCTGGCAGATTTGGCGCTGAAGCTAACAGATCATTTGGGCTCCAATTTTCTTGATGGTAGTGATATTACTCAGGCACGTGTGGGTTATTTAATATCTCCTGGACACGATGCTTTTTTGACGATCAAGACTGGTACTGCAGATTATTTCTTTTATGCATTTTTCTTTTTTAAAAATAAAATTGATGGAGGATTTGCAGAAATTCAAGCAAATTGCTGTGCCTCAAGTCATGAATTGTGGATTAGGGTGGAAATTACATGTGGTGAAGATATGTAATGGATTTTTCATTTTGTAATGAGAAGGCTACTACTTTTTTTCTTTTTTGTAACTTCAAAGAAAGAAAAGTTGGACACACAAGGAGAGCAGGAAGCGTAGCAGTTTGTCAGTTTGTGGAATTTTTGCATAATTTTTTTTTTTATAGTTATATAGTTGTAGCATTAGTTCAGATTTTTCTCCTATTATAGCAGCTATAAACCACATTAAAACTGAGTGCATTAATATAAACCAGTGGTTTGCAGCTGAATAAGCAGCTTCTGTACTTCTGCTTTGTCACAATATCCGGTGATAAAAGCGCTATACAAATAAACCTGAATAGAAAAGAGCTAAGTACTGTGGTGTAGACACTGATACACTGAACTGACCCCAAACCCCGCCAGCGGACCGCCAGAGGGCCTGGAAAGTAAAGCCAATGATGTGTTTAGCATGTGGACATTATAGCAAATAACTATGCTAAAATTGCTAAAAGCAAACAAACATGAACACATCGCATGGCTGGGAAAGACTGAATGTCCACCGAGACAAAATACGAGACAAGTTAGTTAAGCGCTATGGCTCGAACTCACACACACACACACACACACTTCAGAAAGCAAAGGGCCGGGATATAAATGGACTCTGAAACACATACGCACCTCTGTGTGCCAGAACACGAGCAGAATGTGAGACTAAAATTAGTTGTTGCTCTTGGTGTGATGAGAGACAATGTTTTCCGACATCTAGAACGATCTCATTAAATGTAATTACAGCCATCAGTTAATAATGTCATCATTGCGAAGCTGCTGCAGTGTCCGAGGAATGAAACACAGTGTTCGTATCAATGAGAAACTGTCTTATAGTGAATGAAGTTAATTAATCATTAAAGAAACAGACTCTAAACCCTACACCCTAAACTCTAATCCCTCAAACACTACACACTAAACCATTAACCCAAACTCTTAATCCTACACTTTAACCATTTAACCATAAACCTTAAATCCTAAACTCTAAACCCTACAGCCTTAATTCTACACCCTAATTTCTACAATCTAAATTTAAAAAGTATAATCTTAACCCTACACCCTAAACTCCAAACCCTACATGCTATATCCATTAACTCTACACCCTAATCTTTAAAACCTACACTCTAAACATATACCCTAACGTCTAAACCCTACACCTTAATCTATAATCCATAAGATATAAATTCTTGATTCCACACCTTAAACTTTAAATCCTAAAGTCTAAACTCTACATCCTAAACCTTAAACTCTACACATTTATGGCATTTGGCAACCGCCCGTATCCAGAGTGACGTACATTAATTTATCTTATCACACATATGAGCAGTTAAGAGTTAAGGGCCTAAGAGTTGCAAGTTGGTGGTGCTGGGGTTTGAACCTGGGACCTTCTAATCAGTGATTTTCCAATCTAATCGCTAAAGCAGCGCACCAATTAGTCCCATATTTATAAATTAGTCCCAATTAGTTCATAACAAAGTAATTTATGGTTTCCTAGACAATTAATTAATAAGGAAGAGTGCTTGGGTAATAAGTTAAGTTTTGTGAATGTGATTAGCTTGGTTCTTCGTGGAATTGTTTTAAAAAGGCAGAACCTTGTGTAGTTTTTCTGGTAACTGTTACCTACGCAAAGAACCTCTAACCTCTTTTCTTAAACACCAATCAGTAGTCCAACACCTTAACCACTTAGCTACCCCTAGAACCTAATCTCCAAGCCCTATGCATATCCAAACCCATCATCCTAAACCCATACATCCTAAACTCTAAACCCTGAACCATACACCCTAAAATTTAAAGGATGCACCCTATATGTTAAACCCTATGCCCTAAACTCTGAACTCTACACCATAAACTCTTATCCCTATACACCAAACTCTATACACTACATTTTAAACCCTAAACTTTACACGCTAAGGTCTAAACCCTATACCCTAAATGTTATACCCTAAACTCTAAATCCTACACCCTAAACTTTACACCCCAAACTCTAAATGTTAAATTCTACACTCCACATTCTATACTCCTTACCCGTTGCCCTAATCTCTGTGTTCCAGGATTTTATAGCTATTTGACATTTTGTGGAAGGTTTATGAATTATTTTGAGTAAGAGTGATTGGGTAATAAGTCAAGCCTTGTGAAGGCGTTCAGCTTACAACCATTAGTGAAAAGGAACCATTTTATAGTTCTTATATTTTGCACACTCCTGATGGGGGAAAAGACATGGTTCTTCAAGGAATTGTTTTGAATAGAACCTTGTGTAGTTTTGCAGTTTTTCTTTTAGTAGGGTTCCTTAGGGGTTCTTTGGGTAGGTAACAGTTACCGAACAGTTGCTGAAGGAAATTCCTTAAAAGGATTTGCATTGCGACCAAACAAGCTCAAATGACACAGTACAGTTAGACAAACTACGTTAGGCTAAGGTCAAAGATCAGCAGGGTGGTTTACAAAAATATATACATTGAGCTCTTTGGGAAATTAAAAAAAAAATCTCTTTTAAAGGTTTCTTTTTAAATACACATCTTAATTCATACACTCATTTAAGCTGACGGGAGTGTAATTTAGCGAAGCTGTACTCCCTCCTGGCATCAGTTCTTTTTGTTGTTGTGCGCTTTGGACAGTAGGAGGAAACCCAAGAACCCAGAGGAATGCAGTACTACATAATGTAATGTTATTCTAAACTATTACATTTCTGACTACTGTGTGTGGCTGATTTTAAGTCTGTAATTTATGTAACGTCTCATGTTCCATCTGAAACGTGTGCGCCAAAACGCCTCAAGCTTTGATATTTAGACGTCGAGGTAGAAAGCGGCGCTTTGAAGTGAACAGCCATGCTTGGTGTATTGTTGAGAACACGAAAGCAGTAAGTCGCATGTCGCCGCCATCGCAGCACAATGCTAATTTTTCATGATGCATAAAATTGCACACTTGACAGATGAGTATTGCGTCATGTGTCTTTAACAGATCGAGTGCGTTACTATAAAGCTGCCCTATTAATCAATGCCTGGCAACTAATCACAACCCAGAACTCACCCCTGCTGAAGTATGAGATGTACATAATACATCTGACATGTAACATGTCTTGATAAAGATGCAGAGTGTTTATATTTCCTTCCAACTCTCTGGAAATACAAGGGTGAGTCAAAAATTATCTGCACTCTGGCTGTAAAATTTATTCTAATTCACTTTCATTAAGACAAATGCATAACTTTTCGACATAATCTCCGATGTAATTATTAACTATTAATCGTTTGACACAAGGTTAGCTAACCCTAACCCTAACACCTCAAAGCCAAGTTTTTGAGTGTTGAGAACGTGGGCAGAAGTATGTGAGATCACAACACCCTCGTATAACAGTCCTTTGAGTTAAATCTGAAGTTTAGGCTTCAGCTCTTTACTGTAATGAGCGCTATTGATTGTTGAACCTTTTTCCTGATAATGTTCCAATACTGGCCTTTGAGAATCCCAGAAAACTTCAAGCATTGGTTTCTTGGTCGGTGATTGAGGATGTTTCCGTTCCATACTCTGTCGTTTACTCTCAGGCTCATAGTGATGAAGCCGTGTCTCTTCTCCAGTAATGATTCTCTTTAAGAAACTTTTATCTTTCTTAGAGTATCGCTCCACATTTTGTTTGCAGATATCCAAACACTTCTGTTTACGATCTTCCATGAGTTGTTTTAGCACCAGGTATACCCTCAAACCACAAAAAACGCCCAGAATCACTGCTCTTCTATTGTATAAATCACAAGTGGGGCGTCTATTTTTTTTCGCACCGCAGTTACAAATGAACTGATGTAACATGTTCACACCTGCACAGCAGTGACTGGGGAGACTGGAGCCTTGAATAAGACTTGCTGATAAGACGAAGTTTTAAGATAACCAGAGTGCGGATCATTTTTGACTCACCCTCCTATGTGTTGGGATCAGTAACAAGGTTCCACAGTTCATTGGGATCTGAAGAATTTAAGTTTTGGATCAGGTTCTGGAAGGTTTGTTGAATAAGAAACATGTAATATGTGAGAATCTTGAATATTGCTTTTGTGGGAGTAAAATTGTGAGCTGGTTCCAACATTCAGCTGAAGCATGCACTGAAGTTCTTCTGGTTCGAGGACTGTTGTATTGAAAGAGTTTTGAACAAGTTTGTTTTAATAAATTTGCTCCTGTCCAATTTAGAAGATGAGATGATTTGGACTGGGTTCTAAGAGACAGGAGCAAGAGAACATGCAGGGATCACACTGCGAGGGTTGGTCTCATGCCAAAGGATAAAGCTGTAGTACTGCTGAAATACCATTTCATAACCAACAAAACAACACCTGATGGGTCACAGTAAATGTTGTAAACTCTGCTTTATATAAGTAGCTAATGATTTATTTAGTTAAACACCAGGTTCTTCATACTCGGCTGATTTAGTCATTTTTACATGCGCTGTATTTGGTAAACTTCTGACCAATGGAGGAAAGGTGATTACGAGAACATCTTCAGGGCTATGGGCTTTTTTTTCTTTTTGTTTTATTTAATCATGTGAAGATAAACACCAAACCAAAAAATAACCAAAACCAAGAAAAACTATTTCACATGGATTCAGACTCTTTGGTGCAAAATATGTTGTACAAGAAGATTTACTTGTTAAAGCTTCCTAAGAATCTGATTTCCACTTTTTGGAAATCAGAATTTTCTGTCCAGTGTAATCGGAAGTTCAAACCTGGACTGTGTTTTACAGGGGTTGCTGTGTTCATCCCTGTTTGGGGGTAAGACTACAGAAAGACTGCAGTTCAGGCCCTGAGTGATGCACTAAAAGTTTGGACCAGGCTCAGAGCGGTGATGCTTTCAATATTTATTGGAGAATAAAAAAAATGTTGGCAGGTTTAATCCTGCTGTCGCTCTCTTTACAGGATTTGGACCAGGTTCTCAGACACTACTGGAAGTCCTGTTTGGGTCACAATTCAGAACACTAGTTTTGAATCAGGTTCTGGACAACATTTGAGAACCATACTGGTTTGTATCAATAGCCAAGAGGATTCTGGAAGAAATTTGTTTTAGGAGGATCCTGATTTTAAGCAGGCTCTGTAAAGAAAGTTAGAAAGTGAACATTTCTGTTTGATGTTTGGACCAGGTTCCTGTAAGTCTGAAACAGATCTTGGGCCGATACCGGAAAGGTGACAGTTCCTCGTCTTGGTGTGAGCACCAAGACAACTTTGCCGATATTACAGGAAGTTTGTAAGTTGGCTTCTTCCAGGTTCTGGATGGTTCCTCGTTTGAACCCCAGCTGACATTAACAGTCCCTTGCATAGGCAGCTTGCCAAGGGTGGTACAGCACACTATGCTCCTGAAAACCATGTCCCCGATGTCACTTTTCAGTAAACGGCACTACAGAGGGAGAATACCGCTCCCTGGCCCTGTCCTCCCATGACCCAACAGCATGGGCTCTGACAGTGTGTGCTGTAAGAGAAGCGAACTGTCATCAAAGGTGTCAACATCAAACATCAAAGCCGAACATTGCTTTGTTGCTAGTATTTAAAAACAAATTTGAGTATCAAGAGACTTGGGCCAGGTCCAACAAAAACTGTAAAATGCAATTATTAACGGTAAAGATAAAAGGCAAAAATTAATAGCAAAATTACTTGAAGTATAAAAGGGTTGTTGTTTTTAAGTCAATGTTGACTTTCTTCAGGAAAGTTCTGGCATGAAGCCCGGCGGAGACACGAGGTAATTCATTTGATGTTGTGTGACAGGATGGTACACTGTTTGCACCGGGTGTGCACTCGCTGGGTTTCTTATACGATTGTAAATGACGCTAGTTGGCTAGCGGTAGACGATCTTCAAATATTCAAAGCCTTATTCAGGTCTAGATACACACGCGGATAAGCAGTGCGTGAAATGTGATGCTTCCTTATTCGGCAACTTGTAATTTAGTCATAATCCCACTGTGATGGAAACGTGACCTGTTCTGTCACGTGTGTAACGTAAGGATTATCTGCAGCTCTGGCCGTGACGGGACGTTATCTGTCTCCGTCAGGAGGAAGTTTTTGTCCTGTTATCCCATAATGCTCTGTGGTAATCTCTCTTTACAGAGAGTAGTCATAATATTCCTAGTCAGAGCACAAAACAGTGAAGACGTGCAGTCTGGGAAAGCGTGGAAAACTTGGACTTCAATCAATCAAATACATTAATATTCGAAATAATTAGTATTATTTGAGTTTTTAGGCTGTCTAGTTAACCTGCTTCTTATTTCATTTCCTAATTACGTCAGTTTGAATTTCAATATTTATTAGCAGCCAAAACATGATGTTGGTGCTAAAAAGTGTCTCACCTACTGTAGGTGGAAAATGAAATTTTCAGATAGGATCCACTTTCCATAACAATAAATTCTTCTTTTCACTCTATCCATGTTTTTTTTTATTTTTTTTATATAAATACGTATACACATTTATATTTTTATTATCAGATCAAAAGAGACACATTTGCTATGTAGTGTCCGTAACTTTGAATTAAAATCTTTCAATGATCTTAACTGTCATTCACATGAAATTTTGGCCAATTTAGAGTTCACAAGAAAAGATATAAAACTGAAAAAGTCTAATTTATTCTAAAATGCTAAATTGTTAAGATATTGCACCATGAATTTAACATGGTTACGGACACTACAGATTTTTTCGGGAGAAAATACTTAATTTTGCTCAGAATGCTTTAATTTAAGCAAGAATTTTTATACCTCATATGTTTCTAAAAGCTGACACCAATTTTAGTATCAATACTGATAAAGAAATATGAATCATTTGTATTTTAAATGATTATTGTTTGAAGCAAGACAGTATAACACTGAAAAATGGCTATTTTGGGGGCACATATTAAATCATCTCTCCAAAATGACTGAATTTAGCAATTTGAAATTTTTAGGGAAGCGAGATTGGTCACTTCCATGTTGCATAAACTTCAGAAGTAGCTTCTTTGACACACACACACTTTCTTTATTAAATGTATAACATAAAACAAATAATAAAAACAGCACCAGTACTATGTTTTGGCTGATAATAAATCTACACTTACAGTAAGTCTGAATGGAAATCGTAAGTGCTAGTATAATAGAACAGTATAATGACAAGAACAAAAAAGGTTTTTCATTTAACGATACACTGCTGAATGCAAATGAACATTTCCAATATATCTTGTATGTTATGAATTGTTTCTGCTAATTATGATAGTTATGAATAAAACATTCATTCTACAGCAAATTTTAAAAAACCATCATAAATACAACAAGCCACAATTATTACAGCAATCTAACAATCTACATGTTTAATTAAAACTCATAAATAGTTTATTTATTTTGATTGTATATTAGACATTAGACAGCCTGTAAAAAGTCTGAACAAGGCAAAATACAAAGGAGTGTGTAGTTTAAAAAAAATTTTTTATATATCAGTTCAGAAACATGATTCCGATCTGGATGATTTACGCGAACAAGTGTTCCTCCTGAAACTCCGCCCTATTCATTTACATTTCCTCCACCGAATCTCTAAACCACTCTTGAGAAGCAGCGCCTTTTTAGCGACTCCGCTCGAGCATCCCTCCCTCACACAGTCGAGAGAAACGCACGTCTAAAACGTTTTCTAGATTAAAAATACATTTCGTAAGCTGAGCTGTAACAATGTTCTCCGAGAACAAAATGGCCGATTCAAAATGTATCGACGCTGACGCCTCTGTAGACGTGCCAGAAGAATCTAAACCGCTTCACATGAAACCCTGCGCTCGAGTGGCAGCGTGAAACATCTGAGAAAGAGCAGAGAGCAGCCGGGTGTGGGTGCACTCAATAGTATTAGCACCCGGATGATTTATGACACGTATGCAATGCGCGGCGCTGCAGAATCCTGGATTGTGAACGTTAACTCCGCTCCAGCTAGTTCTTGTAAGAATCCGTAACACGCAGTGTACAGGAGCCTCGGTTCACAGCGCTGTCTTTTTATCTCCAGGTGGCGAGTTGTAACTATCCACTTTGGAACATCACAATAAATCCTCTTGTCGGTCTGAGAGCTCATTTGTACTGGATTTGTTTCTCTACAGGGAACTGGAACAGTTTCGTCTCTTATTGCTAGTACTTAGTGAATTTATTTCCACGCAGATTAGCAGCAGTGGCAGCCTGCAGCAGTTAGTCCAGACTGGGGGTCAGATCGTTTAAGGGCCACCTGGATCCATGTCTCGATTGTTTCACACGCAGAGACAGATATATTTATACTGTACTGTGCAAAGCCTACCCTCTTTGTATTAAATGAAATTAAATCATGTGGATTAAATGAATAAAACTGTGACAGGCTGCAAAGCGCCTAAAGATACAGTTTAAAAACTGCACGACCTCATTTCGTCTATTCCAGCCACTCGGCATCAGCAGTGTACTAATCACCGGCCTGGTCATCTGTCAGGATCTGCACCTGTTTCTCTCTGGGTCAGGACTTAAGTTACAGTAGATGATTCGTAGGTCACTGTGTGGCTTAACAAACAAAAAACATTCCTTTGAAACGGCTCGGGTTCTGCGACAAAAACAAACTGGAGAACTATTCCTCAAGACTACATTAAACAAACAAGAAAGTCTACAACAGAAAGTCTGTAAGAAACTTTGTTCACTGTTGAAGATGTTTCTGCAAGGTGTAAATCAGTGGGCGGAGTCAAGGCAAATCCACAAGTTTAACTTGTGATCTACTGGGAGACTGTATGTAAATTAACCTCATTAAAGATGTCATTTACATCAGCTCCGTTTTGTTTACTTTTGAAGAAAAAATAGTTATATGATGTCATTTGATATCATTTGATTTGCTTCCTGCCTCATTTAAAGTCTTTAATATCCGTAAGGGTTTAAACACCTTTATACGGATAATATCGACCAGTCTTAGTGGAAAATCCCATTCACAGCATTACTGCTCAGATACAAGCAGCTGCACAGGCATTTAAACACGTAACTCTTTGATGACTGTATGGAGACTCCGCCCACTTCCTTTCATATAATATAATCTTTGATGACTGTATGGAGACTCCGCCCACTTCCTTTCATAATCTCTCAGCTAGTGTTTTCATCCTTCACTTTTCGTCCCGTGAGATTGGAGATCTATCAGTGTGTGTTCGCCACAGCTAACTTTACATGTGTGTGTGTGTGTGTGTGTGTGTGACTTAGTTAGTTGTACTTTCCTGCAATTCTAATGTCTAATCCATCCTCTGTTGTATTCAGTTTCTAATTCAGACAAGTGGTTTGTGGAAAAAAAACACACGTACGTGCATACTCACTTACATGCACAGACACACACACACACACACACACACACACCACCAATGCGTTATCATTCCACTTTGTGGTGGAAAGTCAGCTTTAATATCAGAACTCGTTGAGAGTAATTTGTTTATTCTAAAACACCTCATTTACATAATACTCCCTTTGCAGTTTATTTTGCATGTGGCAGAATTCACGCAACAAATCACTCACACAACACCCCACACACACCTCAGACCTTTTTATACCCATAATAATACATGGTGTATGTACGCGTGTGTGTAAACGAGGGCCAATTTGTTGTCGAATTTTAGTTCATTTGAACATTTTCTTGTGTAATTATTATTATTACGTGTTCCTGTAATTAAAAGGAATAAACAGAAGGAAACATTATTTTAGTGTATGTGTGTGTGTGATGGTATTTTGTTAATAAATTATGTGTTTGAGGTTATTTAGTTACAGTTTGTCCTCGACTTTTCTCTCGACTACAATATGTTTTTTTTGCTCACATTTTTTTTTTTTTATAAAGAGTTCGAGGTGCAAACTCCAAAGTACGCGAAATGCAGCAGCAGCTGCAGCAACGCCGTGAAACTCCATGCTTTTAACACACAAGTTTTAGTTACAAAGTGAGGACAAACAGGAGCACTAAAAACACCGCAGCACAGCTGTGAATCCCATTTCTGAAAACATCTTCCGAATGTATTACATAAAAAAAGGGTTTATTTTTAAATGAAACCAAATGATCTGTTAGTAGGACCAGGATATTTAATGATAAGGATACAAATTACGTCTAGAAATAAGCTGAACTTCTCCTCAAACAGTTTGCACATACGGAAGACATTAACTCGGAACACGCAACAGCGCAGTGAATCGCTCGGGATCTCTAATCTGTTGATATTTTGGAAAATAAAACAAATGAATTAAATCAATCTAAATACATTCTCAGGAATCATGCCGGAGGACATGAATGCAGTTTAACGGGGTTTATTAAAGGAAAAAAGAATTCAATCAAACCCAGCAGTCGATAATCAGAGACATTGAAACAGGTGATTGACAGTCAGTGGGGTGAGGCGAGAGTCTGGCGGATCAAAGCCCTCAGGACAATCCATGATTAAACACCTTGGTACTGAATGGGACAAATAAAACATGGTGTGCAGCCTAGACAACCTGTATGTGATTAACCTGTGATTAACAGTTCAAGCGTGCAGTCAGGAGTCAGGAGGACGTGACTGTGTGAGCGTCCATATGTTAGAACCTGGAAATTATAAGTGGGTGTAATTTATTCTGGTGGAGTCTCAGCTACTTTAAGGTTCTTGTGATTGGTGTATATCAGAAACAGGTGCTCCTTCTCATCCAGTACCGCCATCGTTACAGGGCCAGCTTTACCGCCTTTCTTGTCCAGGGACAGCGTCCAGGTGAAAAGCAGCATCGGGTGCAAGGTTTCTCCCTGTATCTGTTGGAGAGGACGTTCTAGACAAGAGATTTCAGAAGCATTGACCTCTACAGTCCACTCATAGTTGGGTCAGAGTGTTAACAGACGAGAGCCTCATTTTGCTTCCCGGGGTCCTGGGCAGTGGCTGGATGCCAGGTCAGGTGTTCAGCATTGTTTTGTAACAGGGAGGATAGTGGAGCCCCAGTCACGCTAAACCCATGGATCGGGATGAGCGCCAGGAAAATCTGGCATTGCACTTCCTTAAAAATAGTACAAGCAAAAACTCTTACCACAAACCCTGGTTCATTATGACACCATCTGGGCCTTCAGATTTTACTGCCTCGGTAAACTAAAACCATCTTGACATGGCAGACATGGGTGGAAAGATCTGGGGAGTAGATCTGAATGTTGTCTATGCGCTGAAAAGGGGTCAGAGACTGGAGTTAGGGGTCAGAGACTGTATTAAATGCCGTCTTTCACTTGTCCCCTCCCAAGTACACAAATCAGGTTGAGCTTTGTGTAGCTGCTCAAAGAGAGCAGGGATCAGTGGCAGAGGATAACCTCACAATCGCATGCGTCCAGCTACAGTAATCTATACAAGGTCTTTATTTTCCATCAAAAAGAATCTTGCAGAAGTTGGAGAGGTGGAGGAGTGTTTGTATCCCTGAAATCTCCCCCATGGCTCTGGCCTCTTCCTGAGAGCGAGGGTAGATGTAGGATCTTGAGGGCTGCTCGGTTGGAAGGGAAAGGCTTTTGCTTAGCTAAGGTAAATATTCCAAGGGAATGTTTACTTGGATTTGGGTTTCATGGCTCCAGATAGTTGTGAAGATCTCTGACAGTGGCTGTGCCAGTATCAGGGGCAATTCTATGATTTTGTAAGTGGGGGCACATGGGGGGATGGACGAGATGCCAAATGAAGGGTTGTCGCCAGAGTCAATCTGTATTCAGAGTCAGTCAGTGTGTTCAGTACTCATGATGTCATGGGGAAGAGGCGGGGCTTCCTCATTTGGTCTTGAGTGTGGCTGAATGAGATGTGTGTCACCTGCACCACACGGTGCTGGGCCCTGCTGCAGTAGCGGCACGGTTGTTCCCTCCGATGGTGCTGGAATCCTAGCTGTCCTGCTTGGACAGCTTTGATGTATCTATGAGGTTCTTGAGACATCCAGCATTGACCAGCAACTCGCCGCTTGTCTCCAGGGTGAGGAAGGCTGAGTACCAAGTGCCTGCAAGTAGGCGTTGTCCCATCTCCTTCCCCGGGGGAGTGGTCACACAGCTGCTTGTGAGGAGGGCCATGACCCGGGATCTCCCGGTGTCTTCACACATGACCTAGTACCACGACCAGTGGAGCATGAAGCCCCTGCACTCCCCCACTGACCCCCCGAGAACGCGTCCTGACAGGTGATGAGCATCGTGGTGATTTTGATGCAATTTAAAATCAAGCTTAAATTTTTTTATACTTAAATTCAAATGTTCAAAAACATACGTTTAACGTTTTATTATAATTATAATCTTATATTTTCTCATTTGCCATTTTTATAATTCCTGTATTTCAATTTAGACTTTTTGCCATTTTACACAAAGTAATGATGAAATCCTTTACGATTTAGACATTAAACACATCCGATTAGACCACTGCATTAATAATAATAATAATAATAATAATAATAATAATTAATAAGGAGTTCAAATGAGACCTGGATTTGAACATTGTGAGACGTTACAATTGTCTCACACCCAGAAATCTGAGAGCTTCAGTATGTGAGAGGGCTTTTATCACACACACACACACACACACACACACACACACACACACACACACACACATACTGTACACACACATACACACACAAACAAACTAGAGAAACAGAAACTGTTCCTGTGTCACATACAGCTCACCATTTCGACTTACAGGAAAGGTCAAGATTTTCTAAAGATACATATTTGTGTGTGTGTGTGTGTGTGTGTGTGTGTGTGTGTGTGTGTGTGTGTGTGTGTGTGTGAGCAAGAGAGAGAGCGAGAGTTTAATCTCTGAACACATCCCTCAAAGCAATCAGGAGACATTTCTTAAAAGTCAGGTTGACATTAATCACTAGGGGAAATAATGAATTTCTGTGTGTGTGTGTGTGTGTGTGTGTGTGTGTGTGTGTGTTTAATAACAACTGTGTATAAAACATTATGACAATGGCTATTATTAGAGCTCATTGTATTATACTTCAGGAATTAAGTCTTAAAGATGTGATATTATTAAATATTATTCTTGTGTGTGTGTGTGTGTGTGTGTGTGTGTGTGTGTGTGTGTGTGTGTAGCCATGAATTCCATGTGGGAGTAACAGGGCAGCTTAACCTTACCCTTCACACAGATTGTTTTCGGGTTAGTGTGTGCATCGATGTGTGTGTGTGTGTGTGTGTGTGTGTGTGTGTGTGTGTGTGTGTGTGTAATATTTGTCTCATTAAATCGAGTTATGAATATCAGTCTTCGGTAAACGGACAGGTAATTACAGGATTTATGAAGAATGACAGAATAATAAACAGACAGGTAGAAGACGGCGGATTGACGAGACTCTAATTAAAGCCTTCAAATGCCATGGGTGAGGATGAGGAGGGCCGATGTGATGAAGAGCTGACGGCGAATGCTACGCTATCATGCTTTAAATAGCAATAAATAGTGTGTAGCATCAGCGTTTGTATTCACCCTTTAATATTCCACTGTAGCACTGTGTGTGTGTGTGTGTGTGTGTGTGTGTGTGTGTGTGTGTGTGTGGTACTTCATACATCACCACTGAACCAATGAGCGCAGGTGTGATTTTACACGATGCTAAATGTGGCAGAAAGATTTAATAATGAATAAAATAATCATTTATTACAAACTCAATCAGAAATCGTTTCGTTTACATTTACCTCAGAATAAAGTGTAGAATGCAGTGCTGTGTTAATGTATATTTTGTTTGTTTTTGTTTATGTTTTTTTTTGTCCAGTCCTCTACGTCAGTTACTTTGTTTCTCATCTGTTCTTGAATCTTTAGATCGTGTTGCTTTTTTTTACATCGTGCTTCACTTTGTCAGACGGGTTCCATTTAAGTGATTTCTTGATTCAACAGGTCTGGCAGTAACCAGGCTGGGCGTGGCAAGTGAAATTTAACTTCGCTTTCCAAAAATCACAGTTTATTCATGATTTAGCAAGTGGGGGCAATTACTTTTTCAAATGGGGACAGGTAGGTTTGGACAGCTGTTTTCTATTAACACAAGTATTTACTTTTTTTGTGTAATATTAAAGTTTAATATGAAACAACAAATATATTTTTTTTAAATGTCAGGAAGGGGGTGAATACTTTTTCACAGCACTGTATATTCAGCATGACAGACACATGCTTTCCATACTTCTTATATTCTGTGTTTAAACGATGTCTATATGCAGCTCTGGGTTTTTATTTTTAGTTGCTGCTCTAGTGGTTTAGTGTATATTATTATTATTATTATTATTATTTATTTATTTATTTATTTTTAAATCACCATTTCTAATATTTGCTAATGATGATGTAGAAGGGAAGAGAAGGCCTTGGCACTGTTCTGGCAAACCACAGTTTGACAATTCTTTGAAGATGGCCATAGCTGATTGATTAAACTATTATTGTTGAGTTTTATTTATTATTATTTTTAAGAAAGCCTGGCTTCGCTTCGGACATGACGGTAAACATGTAATACCACGTTTCACCACACTTTCACAACATAGTGTTTATGGAGGCGCTGTTTCACTCACTGTAAAATACTCAGAGAAAAGCAGAATAAACTGTAAATTACTGAAAAAAAGCTTAAACCATTTTTTGGTTTGTTTATTAAAATGACAATTACGGTCTAAAAATATTGAAAACACCACTGAACAATTCAATTAAATTTTATTTGTGTAGCGCTTTAACAACAGTCATTGACACAAAGCGGGCTTACAGAATCAAAAGAAAATCATGGAAATGAGTATGAAATGTGTGAGAAAATGTGTATAAATCAAAATGATCAGACAAAATACACTCTCAGTGTTCACAACTTTTATTATTATTATTATTATTATTATTATTATTATTATTCCATCCTTACATCCATCCATCTATGAATCCATGTGGAGACCAGTGGTGATCATTGTATTTATTCCACCATGCCACCTATATTATTATTATTATTATTATTATTATTATTATTATTAATACTTTTTTGTACTTTTTTAAAAATGTATTATTTAATGACTACTAAATACCACGCTGTAGTAAATACTAACCCAGGGCTAAATCAGATGTGCGCTGCAGGTTCAGAGCTTGTGTCAGGGCAGGTGTTCACCAAGTGTAAGTATGTATTTTGTAGGTTGTGTAAATCAGTAACCAGTTTGTGATGAGAGTGTCACGTGGTGTAGTGGAATCCTAGCCAGGCTGTAAAAAGGCAGGGTGATGCCAAGAGCCCCAGAGCAACAGCGGGCACCTGTAAGTGCTATGGAGATGAAAAGGTTTATACAGGTTTTTTGAAAAGGTTTATATAGGTTTATACAGAGCCAGAATGTCTAGCCACGAGTACATTGTACCATTGCATAGCCACTGCACGGGCAGGGCATAGGAGATTGGTGTGTGTGTGTGTGTGTGTGTGTGTGTGTGTGAGAGCTCTCTAAGCTGTTAATGGCTCTCTGGCCCCGTGTAGTGACACACAGATAATCTCAGGCTGTCGTCTCATAGCTTCACAGTGTCCCGGCTCGCGGCTGTGTGAGATCGCGTGTCCCGCGCTGACCGTTTATTCCTGTCCATCACCATGTTTTCAAACACATTTAAATCCGTCTGGTCAGATCCAATCCAGAGCTGAAAGACAGACAGACTGATGAGAGAGGGAGAGCACGAGATGGA
>JAQMYJ010000017.1:20622782-20640567 GCA_030014305.1 Clarias laeviceps | reverse complement strand
CTACACACCTACACAACTACACAACACCTACACAACTACACCAAACCTACACAACACCCACACAACACCTACACAACATCTACACAACTAAACAACACCTACACAACAACTACACAACACCTACACACCTACACAACTACACCAAACCTACTCAACACCTACACAACAACTACACAACTACACCAAACCTACACAACATCTACACAACACCTACACAACATCTACACAACTACACCAAACCAACACAACACCTACACAACACCTACAAAACTACACAACCACAACACATACGTAACAATTGCACAACACATACACAACTACACAACACCACCATATTTACACAACTGCACAACACAAACACAACACCTACACAACTACAAAATAACATATACACAACACACAATTACACAACCACGGCACCTACACAACTAGATAATACCTACACAACTACACAACCACAACACATACACAACTACACCAATCCTTCACAATTACACAACACCTATAAAACACTTTCACAACTACACAACACATACATATACCCATCACAACATAACACCTACACAACACATACACAAGACATGCACAAGTACACAACCACAACATCTACACAACACACACACACACACACAGTTACACAGCACATACACAACACAAAACATTCACATACACAACACACAGCACTTAAACATTACAAAAAACAAACACAACAAAACAAAAAATACATGCAACATAAAACACACAAGACAAACATATACAACCCAAAACAAACCATTCATAACACAACAAAAAACATTCACATACACAACATGCCCACAGTTCAACACAAAAAATACACAACACCTACACACACATCAGGAAACAGCAGACACAGCAAAACACAACACAAAACACACCCAGATGAACACAACACCCCACTAACACAGAGGACAACACCAGTGCTGAATAAACGACACTGTGTGTGTTTTTGCGTTACACTGATGACTGTGTTCGGATGTGTGTGTGTGTTGCTTGTGTTTCATTGTGTTAGTGTCAGTTTAGAGACATATAGTTTGTTTTCGTTCCCGTCATGCCCACGCCGTGCTGTATAAATCTACAGTATAGAGTGTGTGTGTGTGTGTGTGGGGGGGGGGGGGGATTTAGTGATTTAGTCCTCGTCTTGCTGCTTTTGTTTATAGTTTAATTTCAGTCGGTGCACTCGGCGCTGTCCTGCAGACGGCTGTTCCCTCCGCTGTGATTGGTCGCTGCAGAGCCAATCACAGAGTGCCAAGGAGAGACGGACACCGAGACTCAGTGCGGCCGCGTCTGACTGAAACGTTTCAGGAGCCGAGTGTCCGATAATGTGTGTGTGTGTGTGTGTGTGTGTTTCTTTGTACAGTGTGATGTATGTTGTGTGATAAGTGTGTTGTGTAGCAAGTGTGTGTCTGTGTGTGTAGTGAGTGAGTATGTTGTATTGTGTAGCTAGTGTGTGTGTGTGATGAGTGTGTTGTGTAGTGTGTGATGAGTGTGTGTAGTGAGTGTGTTGTGTTGTAAGTGTGTGTAATGGGTGTGTGTAGTGATGAGGGTGTGAGTACACCGTCCCCGTCCTCGTCCCCGTCCTCCCCGTCCTGTCCCCGTCCTCATCCCCGTCCCCGTCCTCCCCGTCCCGTCCTGTCCCCGTCCTCGTCCCGTCCTGTCCCCGTCCTCGTCCCCGTCCCCGTCCTCCCCGTCCCGTCCCCGTCCTGTCCCTGTCCCCGTCCTCGTCCCCGTCCCCGTCCTGCGCTGCTCTGAGTGTTGATGAGGATTTTTATCATTGATCCTACAGGAGGCTCGTAATCTGTTCACCAGGAGATGAGTGTGTGCACTGCTGTTTTCATCACAAGAACAAGGGATACACCCGCTCTCTGTCTGTGTGTGTGTGTGTGTGTGTGTGTGATTATAGCCGCTTCACTATCAGTCAGACGTTGTGTCAGTGATTACCTGCAGGCCGAAAGAACGAACGAAAGAAAGACAGACAGAGAGGGAGAGGAGTGATCTGGTTACTGATGCTCTTTTTTTTTGTTATATTTCTTTGCTTCTCTTTAACACTTTCACTGCACCTGTGTGTTTTCGGAAGTCAGCGTTCAGCAGTTCTCTCGCTCGTGCCTGTGTGTTTCATTGGGTTTCCACGGTTACGCAAACAAACCAGTGTGTTTCTGAACAAACAAGGACTGTAAGGATCTCTCGGGTGGTTTAGTCGAACCCTCAGGGCTTTTGGATCTCGCTCAGTGACCGGGTCCGAGACACTCGTGGCTGCGAATAGCTCAGGCTCGTTTTCTCCTCCATTCAATTTTCCAGCCGATTTTATTAAGAGAGCTGTTTGGCTGCAGGGCTCGGGTTAAACATGAGCTGGAGTTTCACAGAGAGAGAGAGAGAGAGAAATGGAGAAGAGCAGGAGGAACCGCCGGCGCGCTGCAGTGACGTCCGCCCGAGTCCGCTGACAAACCGATACGGTTCTGATCAGATCAGACTCTCAGAGCCGCCCAGACCCGGGAGTAACTGCTGCACAGTTTAAGCAAACCAGCCATGTAACTGCATTTGTGTGCATTTGTGTGTGTATGAGCTTGTGAGAATGGATATTTATAGCGTATGAGTATAGAGAGAGGGAATGTCGTATAGTTTGAGAGAGCAATAAAGAGAGAGATGAAGAGAGAGAGAAGGATGAAAGGATATTTACTGCCCAAACAAGCAATAAAGTCCAGTATATTTATGAAGCACATTTAAACACAGCAGATGTCTGCTAAAGCCAAGGCAAATGAAATCAAGCTGAAAAAGGGAAAGATGCGAAGTCCAAGCTCTGGAGGAACGATGAGGACAGAGGAATGCCAGTTTATTAGGAATGGCATCATTGTTTCGCCTGTACTGCAGAGCATTTGGTAGTTTATAACACACACACACACACACACACACACACTCATATAGACATATACTGCATCCCAGAATGGGCTTAATGGTTATATCCCAAAATCAGGCAATGAACCAGGCCGGGGAGAAAAAAAATCTAGAATAGGTTCCAGAATTATTTTGGCCCGTTGTAAACATTTCTAAAAACACAAATATTATACTGACTATAGGGGCAGTGGTGACTCAAGCGGGTAAGACTTTGGGTTACTCAGTTACTGATCGGAAGGTTGGCTGGTTCAAGCCCCAGCACCGCCAAGTTGCTCCAGGGGGCGCTGTGTCCTGACTGACCCTGTGCTCTGTCCCCAGCTTCTTAAATGGGAAACGCAACAAAAAAAATACTGTGCTATACATTACATGTGACAAAATTCTATATGTTACCTCACGCTCAGCCAGATACACCTGTAAATCCCCCATTGAAATTCATTCAGTAGTTTTTATGTGATGCGTGTACAAACAAACGGACAGACAGACAAAAGTTCCAAAAACCCTCTTGATGTATTTTATTACTCATCTAATGTCCCCCAAATAATTATTTTGCAAATATTTTCAATGTACAGACTCGCCACTTTTTATAGAGTTTAACTTTTATCACATTAACATTGATTATCACACTTATACACCAGCAACATGTTGACAGGTTCATGGGCACCTGAGGCTCACCCATTTTCACAACCGTGTTCGGACCCCTGGTCAACCTTCACACGTTACAGGCAATTTGGAAACTCTAATTAGCCGAATCTGCATGGGAGGAAACCGGGGGTATCTGGAGGAAACCCACCAAGCACCAGAAGAGCATGCCAAGTCCATGCACACAGACCTGTGGTGGGAATCGAACCCAGACCCTGGAGGTGCAAGGAGACAGTGCTAACCACTAAGCCACCGTGCCACTTATATTGTGATTATATGAACTTTATTGCCCATTTGCTGTTTCACTGGAGTATAAATATGACATAACACCCAGGGGAAGTCTGACATCTACAAGTCCTCTCAAATCCAATGAGAAAAGAAAGATGCATATAGCAAAGAGAATGGTCATTATTTCAGAACTCCAGAGTTAGTTGAATTCTCAGCACCGCGACACTACCCACATGAAGTGAAGTCTTTTGGACGAGTTTCACAAAAGAAGTTAGTCCTGAGACCAGGACTCAAATACCAGCATCTTCACTGAACTTTGCCAAGCATCAAGATACAAAATCGAGCTTTTTGGCCACACACATCATCATCGCTATGTTTGGTTCTCTGATGCTTCAGGGCTGTTTTCATGCCAGCAGCCCAGGAGCTCTTATTAAGGTCAGCGGCATAATTCAGTGCCAGTACGTTTCAGCCAAAAATCTGGTTGCCTCTGCCAGAAGGCTGGAACTGGTCTTGTTTTAGAACAAGACAATGACAATTCCAGTACCATAGAATCAAGGCTTTACTCTGGTCCTCTCACTTAAAAGTCTGTGGTCTCAGTTGAAGATGACTGTTCACCCGAGGAGCCCCAGGAATCTCAACCATTTGGAAAGGTTCTTCACATAAGAGGTGTCCAAGATCCCATGACAGCCTTGTTAAAGACACTGTCCAAAACGGTGGCTTTTATTTGAGAGGCAAAACTTGGCCTTTTTTATTTTTTATTTTACCCAAATCATCACTCCTTGCATAAGTAACCCTTTTCATGAAGGGTGCCAATACTTGTGGAGTTGACTGTAAATGCAGTAATAGCACAACTATAATGAATAGCTATTAAAAAAAGAAAGTGAGAAGTTTCCTCCGTTTTTCTTCCTTTGCGTATTTGTCATGGTTTATGAGACACTGGAATGGTTCCCTGTACAGCAGAAGCTTCCAAGACACACAGTTTTAGGAAGGAGAACTTAGAACATAGAGCTCTTGAGCGTATGCTTTACTCTAACACCACAGCAGAGAGCTTCTGGTGTTCAGAGTCGGGTTGTGCAGCTGCTTAAGTGGATTCTGAGTGCATCGTTTTTGATGTCTTGCAGCCAGCTGAATGCATTTATTTCTTTTTTTTTTTTGTAATTATTTCTTCAACAGCAATCGCAACAAGTGAAACCGACACCATCACATCATGCCACATGTGGAAGAAATTAGATAATGTTCACGCTTAGAAAGAACGAGAGCAATTGGATTAGATTAGAAAGAACTTTATACACACACACACACACACACACACAAATGCCTTCTCCCTTAGGAGCGATGATAGCTTTTGTGAACGTGTTGAGTGGCAGCATTTGGATGTTTTTCAAGCCGAAGAGACGAGACCATGTCAAGAAGCCAGCTTAGGAAAAGGAAAAGAATGTAAACTTTTATCTTTTGGCTATAACGATGGAAGACGTTAGCGACGGTGTAGCAGCAGCGCAGCCAAGAAGGGTACATTTAATATTTCAAACATTTCCCCCATCCTGCACACCAAAGCCCCAGCAGAAGAGCTCCATGGCTTCAGATGAGCCAAAATGTATGAGCTAAATCCCCTCAGAACCTGTACATCGGTCCTGGACAGGAGAAGCAGACGGTTTTCACCTTTGAATAAAGCAACACGCATACTGTAACTCTGAAGTTTGCAGTCCGAGGCCTGGCATTATAATCGAGGACTGATGATTCCTCCACGGAGAGCTCGGCGCTGACCTCAGTCCCCACTAAACTGTGCAAAGGTTCTCTAGGGAGACTGTAAAACACCCCGGGGGGAGGGGGGGGGGAGGTAGTGATAAAGCTGGAGGTAATGAGAAAGGAAGAAAGATAAATGTCCAATAAGGAAGAATTATAATATAATGAAAAGTTATAACCTACTACGTAAATAAAAAGAGATTAAAGGTGACCGCCAGTGAGAAGATTTCCGCCTGTCCGAAGAGACAAAAAGAACGCCTGGTGATTTCTGGATTCCGGATTTCAACACAGTCACTGGCTGCACCGTTTTACAGGGTCGATTTATTTATTATTTTAGCAAATTAGTTAAACGGGAACAGAATCATATTACAGCGGGCATCCATAACACAGCCACTTAGCAGAGTGACCAGCGTGCCAATGTGCCAAAGGACCAGACGTGGCTGCCAAGCGGTAATGCTGACAAATTGGCAACTTTCAGCCGCCAAGGATTATATTTTGAAAATGAGGTCTGGAAATATAAGCGGTCCTCACGCCAAGAATAAAGGGCGAGTTTACAGGATACAGCAGGGTGAAGAAAAAAATTGTGTTACCCTCGTCGGTGTGATGAGCGTTTGTCGTTCAGCACTTTTAGATTTCGAATGGCGTTGGTTAGTTTTGTTAAGGATAGCAAAGGCTTAAAAGAAAAAGTTTTTAAAAGTTTTGCCGTTAAGTTTTAAAAATCGCAATGTTGGATGGCGGATGCTAGCATCGTTTAGCGTTAGCACCCCCGAAATGTTGTTTACTGTACATCATATGTCATTATTAAAAAAAAAAAATTCTAATTATATTTTTGGGTGCTTGGGGTTTAGTGTCATTTGTATAGAATTTTAGATACTACTGAGAAACTTTATCATCTTCACGGCTCTTCTTTTGATGACTGAATAAGTGTAAATGAAAGAATATCAGTTAGGGACGGGAATCATTAGGGGTCACCTGATACGATATTATCACAATACCTAGGTGCTGATACCATTTATATTGCGAGTCAATAAGTGTCACTGTTTTATAAATATCTCAATTCAATTTTGTTAGAAAAACAATCAAACTTAATAATAATTCTGTGCAGCCTGCCAGTGTGTGAATAGTTTAAAGTGCACCACCTGTAGGATTATAGAGGAACCTCAAATGCAAACATATATAAATTACAAATTCTTTTTTTTTTTTTTTTATCTATTTTGGAGGCAGTGTGGTGACATGCACTGTCACACAAAATAATTGCAATAATGATTTTTCCTCCTATCACAAGGGTGATGTTAGGGGTCCAATGCCAAAAATGAAGCTCCTGTAGCCCCATTTCATTAGACTACTTAAATTTAAACCTGCTCCTCTTTCTGTTTCAGCTCGTAAACTGAAGAAGATCGGTCAGCTGAAGGCTCCTGAGGAGGAGGGCTTGGCTTTAGCTATGCCATCCGGTTCTGGTTCAGTGGAGCTGATCCGGAATCCTTCCCCCAAATCTGGTTTGACGTTCCACTCGCAGCTTGTCTTCCTCAGCATCCTGGAGTCCATCGAGCCTGAAGTGGTGAACGCCGGGCATGACCACGCGCAGCCCGACTCAGCCGCCGCCCTTTTGACCAGCCTTAACGAGCTTGGAGAGAGGCAACTGGTTAAGGTGGTTAAATGGGCCAAAGGACTGCCAGGTGAGTCACAGGAATCAGCAATGATAGGAATGTAGGGAGGGAGTGTAACAGTGTATGATGAGGGTAGGTAACCAGGTTTAAGAGAACATATAGCCATGTAAAGTAGAGCGAAACGTTTTGAATGACAGAGGCAAATTGTCAAGCAAGTACAGCCAGGTAAACTACAAGCCAGGTAACATGCAGAGGTGCTCAAATAGACCAGGTAGGTGTGGGCACTGAGGCAGGACACTCATTAAAGGATATTTATAGTAACCAAGGCAACGCATTAAGCAGGTGAATAGGCAAAAAAAAGCTGGTAAGTCTTGGGATTCATTGCTTTCATTGCTTCACAGGAGGCGAGGCAGCCAGGGCTCTAGGGGACTAAAACAGGGTTCCCAGGCGCAGAAAGCTTCTGAACAATTGAATATAATCAGTAATTTTCAATAAACTTTATTCATAAACCTGATAATGAAGCGAGGAGACGAGTACATATTAAAAAGTGACTTATGATACAGGATAGTGGTTAGAGGCAACAACAGGTCATGACGTTACTTGATTTGGCAATCAGATAATCCGGTGATTTATACTCCAGGTACAGATCATCACATGACACAGGGTGTGTTTGTGCAGGAAAGAAAACCCTTACAGCAGAATGATGAAACTCTGTTAAACTTAGTGTACTGTGTTTTTGCAGTGTCATGATGGGACCACTATTTTTATTATTATTTTTTTTTTGTGTGGTTTTATTCAAAACGCTAACTTTGATGTAGCGATGTATTTGTCCATGAGGGCATTGGAACAATTCAAGGAAAAAAAGAACAGATGTGACAAAGGGAAAAAAAAGAGGAAGAGAGAATAATCGAGAAATGCTTTTATTTTCATGTCCAAAAAAGTTTAAAGACTTAAAAGTTTATGCTAATGTCCGATGCTTCCTGTGCTTCGACCAAACCAAATAATCATATAAAAGTCTGACCTTTGTGTCTCTGTTACTCCCCATATTTTCTGCTTTACTGAAGCTAACACACTCTTCTAATGAAGATTTTGTTCCTGCCCTAACGGGTGTGTGAGGTCCTGCAAGGTTAACGTCAATGTACAGGGTGGAATTAGCACTCATTAGCACTTTAATGGCAGGGGGGAGAAAACCCTCAGAACAGAAAGAAACTAATCATCCTTATGTTTGATGTCAAGAAAACCACCATGAGAGCGGAAACATCATCATTTTCTTCAGATGTGGCAAGAAGAGATTTAGCACAGGTGGAATTACACTGTAATTAGGCTTAGCATCAATTGCTAACCTCAGGTTCAGGCATGTCGAGGACCGCTGACGTTGTGTCAAATCAGAATATTGTCAAGTGGGAACCCAGCAGTATATCTAGCTACCAACTCTGGCTTCCTAGCTAGGTATGAAATTAGCAAAGCCTAAGTCCAGCGTGAGGAATCGACTCTTGTTCCAGTATAGTTGGGTTTTTCTTATTAATTACTGTAGCTTAATATCAGTTTATTCTAAATAATTCCTAGCATTAACTAGTTCATATTTGGACTGATATTCTTTCTTTTTTAGGTGAACTAGCTTATTGTTGTTGTTTTTTTTGTTTTTTTTTAGATCTTCAAGTAAAATCTATCCGTCTCTTTTTTTTCTCTTTCATGAAGTTAATTAAGCA
The DNA here is from genome assembly GCA_030014305.1 of Clarias laeviceps. Classification (NCBI taxonomy): domain Eukaryota; kingdom Metazoa; phylum Chordata; class Actinopteri; order Siluriformes; family Clariidae; genus Clarias; species Clarias laeviceps. The sequence goes on along the minus strand of JAQMYJ010000017.1, from coordinate 20,631,731 downwards.
TGTTAGACCTTATCTAGAAACTAGAAATGAGTGTAAACTGCTTTGTCAAAACTTTAAATCTCTGACTTTTACATGGCGCTGAAACGGTACAGTAACAAAGCAGAATAAGTGTGTTAATGAACATAAACCTCCACTACTGTTACTGTAGGTAGTGTTACAGATAATTACTCAGCACCTTCTGACCAATCAGAACGCATAATTCAGCAGCAGCTTGGAGTAAACTCTAACAGCCCTGTTAAGGGTCCTTTTCAAAATGATGACGGTATAATTATAATTAACAGTAATTAATATAGATTTTGTGGTGTGTTTTGTGTTGTGCAGTGTGTGGTCTGAACTGCTTTGTGTTAAAATAAACCACACCAACTTCTGCAATGGCTTCCTGTAGCTGCTGCGTCCGATTCAAAACACTGATGCTCTAATCACACCCCGCACGCACCACACCACATTCATTCCGATTTTCCAGCACTGCTCAACTGGTCCCACCATCTCTCAGGGATCCCGGAAGACGTACGTCTAGACGGTTTTCTGGCCGGGCTCCTAGGTGGTGAACGTCCTCTAGATGTCTGTACAGTCAAGTCACTTGCAATCTTTAAAGTACAACTAAAGACCTACACTATATTGTCAAAGGTATTCTCTCGCCTGCCTTCACATGCATATGAACTTGAGTAACATCCAATTCTTAATCCATAGGGTTTAAAATGATCTTGGCCGCCCTTTTGCAGCTATAACAGCTTCAACTCTTCTAAAATGACTTTCCACCAGGTTTAGGAGTGTGTTCATTGGAATTTTTAACCGTTCTTCCAGAAGTGCATTTGTGAGGTCAGACAGTGATGTTGGACGAGAAGGCGTGGCTCACACTCTAATTCATCCCAAAGGTGTTCTATCGGGTTAAGATCAGGACTCTGTGCAAGACAGTCAAGTTCTTCCACCCAAACTCGCTTATCCATGTCTTTATGGACCTTTGCTTTGTGCACTGGTGCGCAGTCATGTTGGAACAGGAAAAGGCCGTCCCCAGACTGTTCCCACAAAGTTGAGAGCATGAAATTGTCCAAAATGTCTTGGTATGCTGAAGCATTAAGAGTTCCTTTAACTGGATCTAAGGGGACGAGCACAACTCCTGAAAAACAACTCCACATCATAATGCATCCTCCATCAAACTTTACAACACTTGGCACAATGCAGTCAGACAAGTATCGTTCTCCTGGCAATTGCCAAACCCAGACTCGTCCATCCACCCTTTGTTATAATACCACTAACAGTTGATTGTGGAACATTTAGTATTTCACAACTGGCCTTATCGTACAGGTGGCACACGTCCCATTTTTCACCAATGTTTATAGAAGCGGTCTACATGTCTAGGTGTTTGATTTTATACACCTGTAACCATGGATGTGATTGAAACACCTGAGTTCAAGGATTTGGATGGGTGGTTAAATACTTTGGGCACTATAGTGTATCTGTTTCTTCGGTTTTGGGTAAACTCCCCCCCCAACAACAACCATCAGTTGACTGAATAGTAAGTTAGTGAATCAGTGTAAGGGTATATTTAATAAAGGAAACTCCAAACACTTATATAAGTCGTTCTTCAAATTCACGTTCAAATTTTATTTGGCGTGTTACCATACGCAGTAACAATGAATGGTGAGTGTATTGTACACCAACAGAAATAATAGTGTCTCTGTCATACAGCTGTGAAAAACATTGAAAATTTCAAGTTAAAATAAAATAAAAAAAAACAAGAGTAATGAAAGAGAAGTCGGAGCAGCCATGACGGCAGCCGATCTCACCAGCGCCATCTTGGAACTGGATAAGAACATTTGCCAAATGCCTAAATGTAACTGTAAAAAAAAAAAAAAAAAAAGGAACAATCTAGGGGAATTGTATCGGGTCAGGATGACAGAACAAATTATTGGTCGAGTTATGAATAAAACATTTTTTCCCTAAAGTGTAATAAATGGAGTTTAAACGGCTTATTTGCAAGTACAATGTGGGCCGTGTTCAAGGTCTCACTAAATAGCAAAGGCTTTAAATGGGTTTTGTTCATGATCTCTGATCATCTAATAGTGAAAACATTCACTCGTTTATTGGCGATGACTAAAAATATTTGTCCATGTTTTAAGAGTCCACCGAGAGAGGAGGCCGAGCATCTGGACGTGGATCTTCTGTTAGATTAAGAAACTTCTGATTCTTTATGATTTCTTCAGATGCCCTCTAACACACAGTGAAGTTCTCAATCCTACTGCATTGATTAAATGGGAGTATATGTGTGTGAGTCAGAGAGACAGACTACTATACTTCTTAACCTATAGTAAGAGATTTTTTGTTCTTGTTTCTTCTTGGTTGTCATTTCAAAAGACACCACCAATATGAGACCTGTCTTTCTTGCTGGCTTACTTGCTTGGTGCAATCTGTGTCTCTGGACTGTAAGGTTGCTGGTTCGAATCTGGCATCTCGCTGTGCTTGTGAGGTGGTTGTGTACTGCTGGAGAATCCCAAAGAAAAGTCGGGGTGACAGTTTTATACAGCGTTCTCTATATCATGCAAAAACTCGGTTGATGCTCTATCTTCAGGCTGAGGGAACCAGGAACCACTCAACCCAGAGGTGATGATCATCCACATGAGGGATGTTCTACAGAGCTTTACAGCTTCATATACATAAGCCTGGGTTACAACTTAAACCAATGACTAACCCCAACCCCACTGCGTTGAGGCTTAGCGTTCATCACTTCCATAGACGTTCTCTCACACTCCAATACACACCATAAACCTGTGTACATGTGCGTTGTTGTGTGCAGGTGCTTGGTCTATTTGCATTAAGGTTATGTTATACTCAGCAGTTATAAAAAAAAAAAAAAAGTGCAGCACAGTTGACTGGTTGTGTAATTAGCTAATTAATTATTACTTGTTTTTGATTATAATTGACTAATAATTGTTACATTCTGAACAGTGGTAATAATTATGCAGTGATTAAAGTTATCTGTAAGTAGTGTATTAAGTAATTGTGACATCTACAGTACAGTACAGCGTTTCCAGAGTATCAGGTCATGTGTGGTGTTCCCGGTGTGCAGGAATTACCAAGTTAGACACCTTCATGGAAAAGGGGTTCCCTGATAACAGTGGCTTCTTTCAACCCGCGGGTTTTCTCCTGGACAAGGAAAAAATCTTTGGGGTCATAGCTTGTGAAACCAGATGAGAAAAACAATTTTGCCCCAGCTAAGGCGCTGTCCTCACCACTTTGAGCCTATCCGCTTGGCCCTGCCGTCCCTGGGCCCCAGAGGGGAGGCCCTGACTTTGGATGGCTATAACTTTACTGCACACGTTGTCCAGGAAAACGACCTCCAAAATCTCCAAAATGTACTGGAGAAACAAGTCTGATTGACCTCACAAGTTGAGAATCAGGATTTAAAGGATCTGCTACTGACGGCTTAAAGCCAGATATCTCAGAGGTTGAGTGGAGTCCAAGCCTCAGTAATAGGTATTTTGACAAAGACACCATTTTTATATTTGTGCTTGAAACAAAACAATATTTTATTGATTTACCTTCAGCTTAAGTTCAAAAAGTTCACCCAAAGAACTACAGTAAGCATTGATTAAAACCCAAGCGGCACACACAGGTACATGCCAGCAACTCAGTGTAGGACAATGATGGTTAAAAGAAAACTATGTGCTTACTGTATATAGAAGCCTTTCTGGTCTGTGTTAATGGGGAGGCTTCGGACTTCAAATTGTGGATTTGGGTTTTTGGATGTCAGGTTGGACAAAAGTTATCATTACTTTTATAAAGTATAAAATCATAACTTTTATAAAAATCAACTTTACCAGTAACTCACAAAATGAGCAAATGATTATAGTTTTTTTGGTCATAGAAACAACTGAAAACAACCATAGAAACACGTGATTGTGTGTATTTGTGCTCTTTCTTTGCCTTTGCCTTTTCCGCTCAGTCATGTTTGGGGAAAAAGTACTAAAATTCAGTTCATTATGAAAAATATATATATGTTTATTAAAAAAAACCAGCAAAACAAATAATGGCTAAAATGCTCTGAGCTTTAAGGGCTTAATGCTAAATGCCTTTTATTTTCTCAGGCTCAAAATTAACTGACTAACTAACTTACTGTAACTATAAAAACAGCACGGTTATTAATACTTGACTGTGAATCCTGTTCAGTCAGTGATGCCTGAATTCTGGAGCCCATGTCCATCACCACATGCTGAGGTTCCACCTTGAGCTGCCTTTGCTTTATTGCAGACCATTAAGTCTCTGTATGTTTGTGGGTCTTTCTGTCTTCGGTTTAGTCCTCAGTAAGTGCAAAGCAGTTTATTTGGGTTGAGGTCAGGTGACTGAATCGGCCCTTTAGGAATCTTTCAGTTCTTCGCCTTGGGTTGCTTTTGCTGTAATGTTTTGTCATTATCCATCTGTAGTCTAAAGATCTGTCCTCAGCTTTCCAGTATGTGAGTGAATCTGAGCAGAAACTAGAGCACAATACCCTTCAGACTTCATCCTACTACTTCTATCAGCAGTCACACCATCAGTAAACACCAGTGAGCCAGTTGCACTCATCTTTTGGAGTTAATGTGTCCACTCCTGATAAGTGGCATTCACTTTGTGATGTTCTCCATAATGCAACAGCTCAGACAGTTCTCCAGTGCAATGCTCATGTTAGTCCCTAACTGCAATTAGTTTACATTTACTGATGGCACAATCTTCTCCCGCCATACACATACCTGGAATTCCCCCTTCACCCTAGAATACACCCTCTGGCCTTCCAGTACCTTCCACCTCACTTGTCCTGCCAGTGATTACCAAACTTGGTGGATCCAACCTGACCGCCCCAGAGCTGATGCTCATCCACATGTCCAGTACAGGAGCTACAGGATCTCAAACATGTTCTCTTTGATATAAAGCTTTTCGCCACCATATCCATAACCCTGAACTACAGATAAAGTAAAATCACACACACCAGAGACTGCGACATTAAATATTACACCTTTCCGGAACTTGGTGGTGCTGCGGCTTAATGGACTTTTGTTTTTAAAAGACAATGCAGTGGTGCATCTGTACATAGCACAGAGTGAAGCTCTTACAAAGCTGGGCACATAACATTTTCACACTAATTATTGCATTAGTCACCACTTCAAAAGGGTCTAATTACTGGCCTGCATCAAGTACCGGAATCAATTTAGGAGATTTGAAATGACTGAAATTGGGTTAAGAACTGTCCTAGATATTATTAAAGCCTGTTAGTATAGTGAATGAATGGAGATAAACATCATAAAAAAAAATCTGACAGTAGAAATGTTTAATAGTGAAAGTAAGAGCATTTCCACACACACACACACACACACACACACACACATGGTGTGATGAGAGCTCACGGGTTTGGGACTGAACAGCTGTGTGTATATAAGAAAACCACTTGTTAGTGAAAAAAGAAAAAAAAAAAGGCTTCAGTTTGTTAGGGAGCATAAAGACTGGACTTTGGAGTGATGGAAAAAGGTCATGTGACCTGATGAGTCCAGAGTGATGGGCGTGTCAGGGTGAGGAGGGAAGGACATGACGTGATGCTCCCATCATACATAGTGTCCACTGTACAAGTGTCTCTGGAGACAGTGTTATGATCTGGGGTTGATCAGTTACTCAGGTCGAGACTCAGTAACGTTATGGGGCAATAAAATGAAGTCAGCTGACCACCTGAATGTACTGAATCACCAGGTCATCACATCTACAGTAGGGAGGTTTTCTTCTCCTCTGATGATATGGCTGTATTCCAGAACTCAGACTGTTTCAGGGAGCATAAGGAATAATTTTCACACATGAACTGGACACCACAGTCTGTGAGTGTGTGTGTGTGTGTGTGCAGAGATAAGAAGAGTCTTGGATTGTGCAACTTTTTTTCTCTTTTTTGAGCTCCACTCTATAACAGGGGTTCTGAATTAAAATTTAAAAAACGTCCAGTAAATAAAATTTTCATCAAGATTCGGATCTCTATATAATGCAGTCATTGCAAGATTAAAAATTGCCATAACATTTCATTAATATTTATTGTTCATTTTCAATAACTACATTATTCAAGCAACAATCTTTAATCGATCTTTAGTGAATCTTCAATATAAAATATAATAATAATAATAATAATAAATGAGGAAAGTACAAAGAGGAATCATTTGTCGCAAAAGAAGGGAAGAAGATGAAAAGAATATAACGCCAGGGATTTTGCTGTGTCCTCCGCAGAAGTGCTTTCGGTTTGTGTCTCTCTCACACTCTGTGTGTACACAGTAAACTGTCAGACTGATTGGCTCTGTTGAGTGATGTGTATGGCCACACCCACTTCACGGAGAAACAGCGCTTGATCACCGGTGTATTAATGAGTCTCATTCATCAGAAGAGCGTCAGGGTCCAGATAGAGCTGTCACTCAGTCCGGATCTGGTCAGGTTTAGTGATGCCTGGTCTGTACAGTGTAATTCACATTTCTGAAAGATATAAAAAGACCAAGCGATAGATTTTAATTCTTTTCGATTAATCTATCCTATCTGTTTACGGCACGGTGGACCAAACCCTCGATACTTTTTGGGACCTCCAGAATGAAGTACGGCTATTAATTTCCGGGTCCGCCAAGGGGAAACTTGGTGAAGGTCAACGTGAGGAGATACAGTGTGGACCAGCTGCACCACAGAGAGGACAACACCATACGGAGCTGATATTGCTCCGGAGCATCGTCAGATACACACCGTGATATTAAACACCTGTTGGTGGAACTTTGACGTTCCAAATCCATATTTGGAAATGAGTCTAGGTGGGCGTGTCTCTAAGGCTAAAAGACAGAAGATTTACAGTATAAGCTGTGTACACGTATTTGTTTTCAGGTCAAGTTTACAGTCACCATTACAAAAATCGGTGGCCAACACAACCTGATAGTTTTGAGCACAATAATAAAACCTCAAAAGTATAAACTAATAGGCACGAGCCAGGACCTGGAATGTTAGCAATAAAAACTGTTCAGATTTCTAATGGGGACCTTCATCAAGCGTTTTGTCTACTTTAAGCTCAACATGTTTGTTGAGTTCTTACTCCTAAGTGAGAACAGGAAGTAACTTCTTTAAAAATGTATGACTTAACTCTTTTTAATAAACAAAAGTTGCTGTGGTGCAAGAGGAATAAAGTGTGCCGTTATACGATGCGAACAGTAACAGAGTAACTCTCGGTTCTGTTTCAGGATTCCGTAACCTGCACGTGGACGATCAGATGACGATGATCCAACACGCCTGGATGGCTGTGATGGTCTTCGCTCTCGGATGGAGATCGTACAAGAACGTCAACGCTCGCATGCTCTACTTCGCTCCTGACCTGGTCTTCAATGAGTCAGTGTTTATTTCTTGTTTTGTTTTTTCGTTGTTTTTTTTGTGCACCTTTCCTTCTATCGTTCTTCATCATATCTCAGTCTATGTTTTTGATTTCTGTAATTCAAAGATCTCATTTACATCTAAATGTTATTATCCTTTTTTGACTTTCAATCTCCCTTATTTTCACTTTACCACATAAAATTTTATTATCTCTTTGTTTCTGCCTTCTTATTTTTAAAACTCTTCTGTTTATCACATTCTCTCCCTATCTGTACCATTTTACCCCATATTTCGGTCTCTTTTCCACTCTCACCTGTTCCTATTTTCTTTTCTTCATGATCTGTAAATCTATAAAGTTTGTAATTTGCCACACATCTCGTCCCACATCTCTCCATCTATTTCCCCTCGTCTTAGCTTTTTACCTCTCCTGTCTAGTCTTTCAGCTCTCTCTTCATCTCTCAGTCCATAAAATCACCAAACACTTGTTTCATTTTCCTGCAGATTTGCAAGTGCCAGTTTCTTTCTCTTTTTTGTCCTTCTCTCCATCTTTGTTTTCCCTCATCTAGTTTTCTACCCACTCTCTATCAAGCCATCAACCTCCCTTACATTTCGCATCCTTCCCTCCCTCTCTGTGCTCTCATCTGTTTATTTTTTTTCTTACTTCATCCAGTTATTCTATACTGTTTGTCTCTTTACCTGCTCCCACGTCTTTGCGTTTTACTTCTCTCTCTCTCGCTCTATTGCACCGTTATTTTTCCCACTCTTATTCGATCTGTCGTTCTCCAAATCCATGATGTCCATGTCTGCTCTACTCTCCTGCCTTTCCACTTTTTTTAGTTTAATATTTATTTATTTACCATCATACCCTATATTTGACGGACCATGCAGTCTTTATAGAGGTAGAGTTATGGTTTTTTATGGATCATCAGAGAGAGGAGCAGAAGTAAAATGGAGTAAACACTGGATGGGTGTATAATTTGATGATATGCTTGTTTATGGCCATTGGCAAAATAAAAGAAAGCCAAAATCATGGATGCCATCCAAATAGAGTAATTGTTTCGTGCTTCACTCACCCCAGCACAGTTGACCAACCATGCCCAGCCCAGCTGCCTATCTACACCTACCCTAGCTGCCCATCCATTTTAATCCCAGAGCTGCCCACCTACTCCCACCCTACCCAGCCCAGCTGCCAACCTACAACCATATTAGCTGCTCATCCCCACCAAATCCAGCTGCCTATCTACACCCACAAAACCTGCATACAGTACTGTATGTGCTCATCTCCAGTGTTGGGGGACGTTAATTTTTAAAGTAACTAATTACATTACAAAATTACTGCCTTTAAAAAGTAATCAGTTACATTACAGCGTTACTTTATGATAACAGTAACTAGTTCGAGTACTTTTCCATTGTAGAAAATGAAAACTCCTTTGTGATTCCTCATGCATGTTGTTTTCGTCGAGACCTTTATAATTATTCTACCATCATCACTCAGTGAAGTTTGGCCCATAATCTGTTAACTACTAATGCTTGAGGACTTGAAAGTTCGATAGTTCATACAAGTCTACCTGAGTTTTCAATAACTAACTGGACTCCATATTAACATCA
>JAQMYJ010000017.1:20612308-20622682 GCA_030014305.1 Clarias laeviceps | reverse complement strand
TTCCGCGCGTCGGTCCTCATATAGTCAAACCGCACAGGTGAGATAGGGGTATAACAGCAGGAATAACAGAGGGGGGCGGGTTATCGGGGGCGGGGCTTGTAGGACGAATTTCACACACACACTAACAGATTGGGAATGACTGCTGTCTGACTCACAGATTACATAAATTGTACTTAAATGGCGAACTTAACGCATTAGAATACTCGTTACATCAAAAAAGTAATCCAAGTACTCTAACGCGTTACTTTGTTGGGTGTAACGTGTTACACCCAACACTGCTCATCACCCACCCAGCTCCACGTCTGTACCCACCCTAGCTTTCCATTTATACCCAATGGCCTATCTGCATCCACACTGGATGCCTGTCCATGTCCAACTCTCCTGACCGTGCCTGCCTCTTTGCAACCCCTTTACCCACTTTAACAGACCTTTGATCCTTTCTGTGACCAAAAAGAGAGAAGCAGACAAACAAAAATTTTAAACGATAGCAGTGGAGAGACTTTAGTCCTGCATCGATTCCAAGGCCAAACCTGCATGCGTTCAGTTGTGTGGGAGTATTACTGTAAGTATCAAAATTCTACATAAATAAGACAAAAGGTTTCCACCAGAAGCTCAGTACAACCTCAAAGTGATCAAGTAATCACTTCAAGGTCAGGAAAAAGCATTATGGTTTAAATTGGGTAAAAAGTGAAGGAGGCATTTCCAGGGGAATCATACACTTGACAAGAAAAAGGGAAAGGTCTGTTTTATGCTCCCTCTAAAGCATCAGGACATTTAGAAAAGTTATTCAGTGGTCTGAGCAGATCGCCTACGTCAGCACAGAGGAAGCCATAACTGATGCTGAAGAGATGGTGTCATTTGTGTGACCACGAGGCAACGGAATATACCTCGTCCTCTATCAAAGAGTAGCATGACTTAATGAAACAAAACACACTTTTTCACCTGTTACTTTTACTCAGTTACTATCCGAATGTACTATTCCAAATAAACAAGAACATTTTGGACTTTCCAAGCTTTGATTCTTGGGGATTCTGGGAGCACCTTAGAGGAAGCAAGAACAGCCTTGGGATCACTTGGTAACATGAGGGTTGGGCCTCGAACAGGATTCCTGACCGAGCAGATTCTCAAGTTGTTTGTTATCTCTAAGAAAGAAAAGCATGCAGAAGACCAGAACATGACATATGTGCTTCAGCCCTGAGTGTTTTCAAGAAAATGAAGCTGCAGTAGCGAATGAAACCAGTCCCTTCTGGTTCAGAACGAGCCTAAAGAGCCTTCCCCATGGAGGCTCGAGAGGACGTTTAGGAGATAAGCCCCATCATTTCAGCACAGTGAGGCAAAGTTGACAGTAATGAGATGAGCCCAAGTGCGAGAGGTTATATATATTTGGAGCTTAACGATGCAAAAGTTCATAATAAGTTGTCGTCTTAAAGAGCTTAATGGTGGTTTTGGTCCCGAGGGCGAAGGCTGAGTCTGATGTGGAGGGAAGAAACTGCTGATCTTTACAAAGTGGATTCACAATTAAATTAAAAAACAATGGCAAAAGTGCACCTAGATCTTAAAGCAGTTTTTTTTTTTAGTTTTTTTTGAGAAGTGTACCGTGCGGTGTTTCCCCTCGGCCCAGATGTGTTCCATCAGACAGAAAGTGTTCGCCCTCTATGTTGCTTTAGTTGTTGCTACATGGCTAGCGGTGCATGTCTGAATATTAACCACCATTTTAACACTAGGCCACGCCCCCTGTCTGAGTCTGGTCCTGCTAAGGATGGGTAGAGCATTTCTTTTTTCAGACGTAACTCCTGTTCCTTTTTTCCCCTTTTTGTTCTAATGTACTTTTTCTTCATTTTTCTTTTCTCACTGTCCTCCACAGTTTTCTCCCTGTTTTATACCTCTACCCGTTTATTTGTTTTATTTAATCTGTGCATACTTTCATTTGTCTTTCCCTTGTCTTTCATTGTGTGTATTCTTTTGGCTACTTTTTTTCCAGACTCCCTACTCATTTTATTCCTTTATCTTTCATTAGATCTTCACTTCCTTCGTGTTTACTTTTCATCTGTCTGGATCTATTTCTTTTTCCTCCCTGTAATTGTCCTTTATCTACTCGTTCTATTCTGTCTGTTTTCCCCTTCTGTTCTTTGTATGATCTTGTTTTCCTTCTCAGACATAAAACTGACTCTTTCTTTCGTTCTTTCTTTTTCTTTTCCCCATTTGTTTCTTTCCGTTCATCATTACCATGCTTCTTTTCCCCTGTGTTTTCTTTGATGTCTTTACAACTCCTGTGCCCCCCCCCTCTCTCCCTCTCTCTCTCTCTCTCTCTCTCTCTCTCTCTCGTTCTTTCAGCACAAAGCGTCTCTGCCAGGCTTCATTTGTGAGTTGCTCTTGTCTTATTAAGATGTGCAGGATTTTTTTTGTCACACTGAAGATTGGATTTCTGCACTTGTGCACTCCCTCAATGCTCCCTTCTCCTCCTCCTCTTCCTCCTCTTCTTTCTGAAAGACGAAGATGAAGTGCATGTGCTCCTCTCCTCCTCTCTTCACTCGCTCGCATTGTGCCGCTCAGGGAAATGTCGAGCTCACAGGGAGGGAGAAAAGCGATGCTATTTTCTTCTCACGCTCATTTATCTCACGCGAGTCTCTCCGATCCTCTGTCGCTCCGTCCGTCTGTTTTACTGTCGTCCACGAAAACACTGAGAATCATCACGGATATCACATTTGTCTTCATTCTCATCATTTCATTCTCTTATTGTATTTTTTCTTTATCCATCCCTTTAACTCGTTTTCTCCATCTCTTCCGCTCTTTCCTTCTCCCCTAAATGTTCTGCTTCTTATTTTTCTAATTCTTCTTCTTTCCTTTTTCCTTTCTCTCTCCATCCTTTTCTCTTTTCCACTCTTTATTTTCTCTTCTTCACACCGTCTCTGCATATGTTGTTTTCTTTAATAACTTTTTCTCTTTCTTGAGCTCCGTCTTATTTCTCTATTTACTTTTGTTCAGATTTCTCTCTCTCTCTCTATTTTTCACCTTCGTTCATCTTTGTCTGTCTGTTCCACCCCTTTTTTCCTTACCTCATTTATCTGTCCGTCTCCTCCACTTTTCTTCTCCCTGCAATTTCTTTTTGCTCCACATTTCAGTTTCGCTTCTTTTTTCTTTCTCTTCCCTCAATTGAGCTTTTTTTAACATCTCTGTTCTTCTTTCTTTCTTCTCCTTCTTTTATTCTTTTCTCTTATTTAAATTCTCTTTTTCTCTCGCTTTTCTTTTTGTCTTTATTTTCCTCTATCCCCTGTTCTTTCACTCAGGGTAACTTTCACTCTTTTCTATCACTCTGCTAATTGTTTTATCCTCTTTCTTTCTATCTTTCCCTCTTTTCTTCTCACTCGCAATACATTTTCGCTCTGCCTACAGTATTTGTCTTGTTCCTTGCATTCTATCACTCTCTCTCTTCCCCTCTTTCTTCCCCCCATTTCTTTCTCACTCCTCTTGGCTTCATCCCTCAGTAATCTCTCTATCTCTCTTTCTTCTCATCCTTCTCCATGTTTTATTTCTGCTTTACTCGTTCTTTCACTTTCTGTTTATTTATTACACTCCAATTATAATCTATTTAAATGCATAAATGATCATCTTCTTTCTCTTTCCTCCTTTCTGTCTTTTTCTCCCCTTTTTGTGAACTTCCTCTGTATCTATTCTTCCTCTTAGTTTTCATTATTTTGTTATTTTCCCTTTCTTCTTCCAACCCTTTTCTTGTTTCTCTCATTTCTTTCTCATCCTCTTCCCTCTTTTGTTCTCTCACATTTACTTGTTCTGTCTCTTTGTTTCTCATTTTTATAGCCTGGTTCTTTCTTCTCACTGTGTGTCCCCTCGTCTCTCGTCTCGTTTTATCTCTCTCTCTCTCCTGCGTTCCTCTTCTCGTTCCTTTTCTCCCTCTTGTTGTTGATATTCGGATGCATTAAGACGGCCGATAATCTCCTCTCTGATGGGAAGTTTATTAAATACTGTAAATATTTAATGCATTTTAATGCCTTTGAAAGGAATCCTAAAAGTCTCTTTGTCTGTCTGTCTGTCTGTCTGTCTGTCCGTCAGTCGGAGGATGCACATCTCCAGTATGTATGAACACTGTTTGCAGATGAAACACCTGTCGCAGGAGTTCGTTTTGCTGCAGGTCACACAGGAGGAGTTTCTCTGCATGAAGGCCCTCCTCCTCTTTAGCATCAGTGGGTATTCAACCAATCACAGACCACCTGCTCATTAATATGCAAATATCAAGGAAACAATGGGTTCTCGGGGTGGTGCTTCACAGTGACGAGGTTCTCAGGGTTCTCTCTCTCTGTCTCTCTCTGTAGTTCCTGTGGAGGGACTGAAGAGTCAGAAGTACTTTGATGAGTTGAGGATGTCGTACATAAACGAACTTGATCGTCTGATTAATTACGGCAGGAAGAGCAACTGTTCTCAGCGCTTCTACCAACTGACCCGACTGATGGACTCACTGCAGCCGGTAAACACACACACACACACACACACACACACACCACTTTTTATACAGGCACTGTTCTCATCCTTGATTTCTTTCTCTCGTCCCCCCCTGTCGTCCTCCTCATCCGTTCACTCGCCCTTTTCTTTTTCTTTCCCTCTTCTCTTCGTTTTTTTTCTTCACATTCCGTCCATATTCTGTCTTTTTTTATTCCTATATTTTCTCCATCACTCATCTTAATTTTTTTTTTTATCTTCATCCTTCCTCCATCTCTCTCTCCTCTACAGATTGTCCGGAAGCTTCACCAGTTCACCTTTGACCTTTTCGTCCAGGCTCAGTCGCTGCCCACGAAGGTCAGTTTCCCGGAGATGATCGCAGAGATCATCTCAGTCCAGGTACCAAAGATCCTCGCCGGCCTGGCCAAGCCCATCCTGTTCCACAAGTCTATGACCATGCACCCTCTGATGCCCAGGATGGCCACGCCCACTAGCCAGCCAAACCTGGCCTAATCAGATTTTATCCGGTCTGAACCGGTTTCTCAAACTTCATGCCTTTTTTTTTTTTTTTTAAGTTTCAGCAGGGAGACTTCAGCATCCTCGTTTTTACTCTCTCTCTCTCTCTCTCTCTCTCTTTCTCACTCTGTCCTTTTCTTCCTTCTTCAGAAAGTGTCTGTAAAATCTGCCGAGGACCATTACATCATTACGCTGGTCTATCTTCTGCTCAAAGATAATTTCAGATCATTTTCTCACACCGGCAGTGTCGTCTCTATCTCTCTCTCCTTATCTCTCTCTCTATTTTTACTTTCTCTCTCAGTCTCTCTCTCGCTCTCTCTCTCTTTTCTCCAGCATTTATTCCTGAAGAGTCTGGAGAGCTACGCTGTGTTACCTGATGGACAGGTTTATATATATATATATATATATAAAAGAAAGAAAAAGACGTAGAAGAAGAGAAAAAGGAGGGGGAAAAAGCTTTTTTCGTTTAATCTGAGCCCTAAAAAAGACAAAGTGTGCACTAGAAAGTTTCCCAGAGAGAATCTCTGGTCTGTTTACTTCATATATGACTCTATGCATTTATAGGGGAGAAAAAAATGAAATAATAAAAAATAAATTTTTTGAAAAAATGATTTCTAAAATATAAACTGCCGTACGCTCGCACCTTTTAAAAAACAAAGTGAATAAATCCAGCGCTGCTTTTTTCCCCTGCCAGTTAATAACGTACCAAAAACTACGACAATCGAAACGTGCTCGAGACGAGCGCGGCCAAAAGAACGTCTCCGTCTTAGATCCTTCTCGGCGTAAAGAACCACATAACCTTCCCTTTAGCACGAACATACACCGCCAGTGACCACGTAGACGACAATGCTAAGGTAGCTAACACAAAACCAACAGTTTAGCATCTTGCTAACTTCACGCTCTGACGGGCTCTTCACCGTGGTTCTTGGTTCTTGCTCCTCAAATGTGAAGCCATTCAAGAGCCTGGAACCATCAATGAACAGCCTTTTTACTGTTTTGGGATTGTACAAAATTTAGAATGTTCTTTGGTCGTCCCACTGGAGGAACCCTTTAAGGTTCGGTACTGGTCAAGAATCCACTGAGATCTAATGGAATCCTTGTTCCCTTGGAACCCTTTGTGAGAACGTTCTACAAAGAACGAGGATTTTCAAAATGCTTTCTGATAGGGAACCACTGCTGTAGGGTTCTAGACAGAAGGACAACCATAGAACGGTTTAGAAAGCTAGAGTTCTTTAAGAGTTCTGCAAGAGTCACTTAGATAATCAGCAGTTCTAACTTTCAGCTCCAAACCGACGAGCTGAAGAACCTTCACTGGGTCTCCAAGGGTTTGGTGCAGAATTATGGGTTCTTCATAGCTTTAGAACATAATGAACCTTGCTGATGGGGAACCCATGTTCTACAAGGTTCCACGTAGTACCGTTTCCCGTTCAACAGGGACGACCTGAGGGTTCTAAATGTCTCGTCAGTGTACTTTTGTGGTGAAAAGAAATGACGTGTGCAGGTTTTTTTGTTTTGTTGGGTGGGGTTAGCATAAAAAAGCTTAGCAATATCCTAACTCCACCCCTGAGTCTGATGATGTGAGTGAACGGATTCTTTAAAAAGAATTTTACTGTGCGAGTAAAAAAATAAATAATTATTTTGCCTTTCAGATGCTAGATCACAAACACACACACACACACACACACACTTAGTTTTGACTCGTTGCTGCTTCTGAAAAAAACAAACACTAAGAAGAAATAAAGTCTCTGCATGCTGACTTTAGCACTTCCACCTGAATGTTCTGGTTTTTAGGATCAACTTTATGAAAGTCGTTTAATTAATTAGTTTTTCCTGAAATTTTGTAGCAAGTTTAAATTGAAAAAGACAAAAAGTCAACAAACAGAAGCCTTTGCACTTGGATGTAACTCTTCCAGCTCACTGCTTTAGCCTTTAGCATAGCGCTGGTGTGAGACACGATGCGGTCATCTCCTCATGAGCAATAAGCCATGGCTAACACACACACACACACACACACGCCTTCACGTTGCTAAGACGTTAGCACAGGTTTGTCTCCTGACTGTTCTTTCTCACCTTCATGCTTCCCTTTACTTTGCTTTACAGCGGTACCTCGGCATGTCATCGCTCCGCCTCGTGGATTTTCGCCCTAAGAACTGAAATTTTGCAAGAAATGTGTCTCTGCATATGAAGCATTTATAGCATACGAACGAGTGAACGAACCGAACGCCGGCTAAGCCATATGTACGTCCGGGAGCCGTTCGAAACCTGTTTACATCAGTGGAAAGCTCAGGGAAGAGAGTTTACGCTTTTTTTTTTTTTTTTTGAGGTTTAGTGAAGATGTAGCACCATGGGGTCACGAGAATGTTATCAAGGACAGTAACAAGAAGAAAAGGGAGCTGCTTTCAGTTTGGTTTTTAAACAGCTGGTGCTGAGGTGAATCATAAATTAAGGTTAAGTGAGGTTTAATATCTATTTAATTCATATTTTATTTCATGTGCATGTCTTTTCTAAATGTTTTGATTGTTTTTATATACAAACATATGTGATTGTAGAGTTGGAAATTGGTAATATTGGTGATATTTTTGGGTGGCTGGAACGGATTATCTGCATTCACATTATTTCCTATGAGACAATGTGTTTTACAACACGACATTTCACCTTAAGGAACGGATTAAACTTGTACGCCGCGGTGCCGCTGTACTTCTATTCTTCTAGACTTTTCTTCTCGTTTCCCCTCTCCTTTTTCTTTTGTACTTATTCCTTCTTGTTCCACCTTTCTTCATTCTCTCTCTCTTTCTCCCTTTATATTTAAACACTCTTCCTTCCTCTTTCTGTTCTTCCTTTCCATCTCGTTCAACCTTTCTGACTTTCCTTGTTTTCTCCCCTTGTTTTCAACTTTTACTTTTGTTTCCTCACCAGACAGTCTTCATCATTTAATTTCTCCTCCTATCCACTCAGTTTACTCTCTCTCTCTCTCTCTCTCTCTCTCTCTTTCTCTGAGACAAACCTGTGCAGTTTCTCCTCACTTTATCCACAGGCTTGAGCTTCATATCTTCAATTAAATCATCTCCGCTGTGTGTGTGTGTGTGTGTGTGTGTGTGTCAGGAGGCAGGATCCTGCGCGTCTGCTAATAGCCGAGGCCGGTGCGCGCGCTCCCCCGTGTCTGAATAATCTCGCGCCGCTTTGGTATGCAGATTGCTTTTTAAGGAGCTCGAGAGCGTCGGATCTGTCGTTCTCTCGTACTCGCGAGCCCCGGCCGGGTTTCAGGCTCCACCGTGGAGGGATGTTGTGTGTTTTTTTTTTCTTTTCTCTCCCCTGCAGTTTTCTCTTCCCTGTCGAGGCGAATGTGCCGTGAAGAGAAAACAAGGCTGTCAGGGACGAGACAGCGCAAAAAATACACTCGCACAGGTGTTTACCACGAAAGTGCTCATTACAATCCCAAACTCGGGGGAAGAAAGTAATCCTCACTCACACACACACACACACACACACACACACACCTGAGCACAATGAATCTATAAACGCTTGATCATAATTAATCTTGTGGCCAACATCGAGGGGATTTTCCTACTGAGCATGATTTAGCCTTTAGCTTGTCACACACACACACACACACACACAAGCGCGCGCGCATTCAGAACAACGCCTGATTGTCTCTCAGCTCATTAAGTCATAAACTCGCCGACGCTTTGATGGTAATTATCCATAGCGCACATTGAGGGCTGTTTCATATTTGATCACAGCGTGAAGTTCATTTTGTTCTGCATTTTTTTTAATTAATATAAATATAATCTATACACAATTAATGTGCTGCTAGTGGCATGTCATTAAAAAAAAAAGGAAAAGGAAAAAAAAAATTTTTTTTTTCTGTGATTTATTTGAGAACGCACCTTTGGACTGCGTTGCTTTTCTGAAACACTTCGCCGATATAAAGCGTTTTTTTCTATTTTTTACTATTAGAGTCGAAGCTTTAAAGGTGCAGTTTGTAGTTTTTTAACTTTTTAAACTTTCATAAATCTTTAGTTTTTTTTTTTTTTAAGGCAGCATTAAATATAAAATTTACGCAATATGCAATTTATTTAGCGGTGCGACCACTGGATGTCAAGTTCTTAGTTTTTTTGTTTGTTTGTTTGTTTGTTTGTTTGTTTTCTTGGTTGTTTTTTAAGGCTACAAACTGTTAAAAGAGTTGCATGTAAATTTGTAAATTGCGAGCTGAATAAAAGTTTGTGAATAAAAATTTGTTTTAAAAAAAGGCAAAACAAACAAAAAAAATAAACGTCCAGAGATTCACAAGTTAAAGTGATGAAATTTTAAAATGATTATTGTGTTTACAAACTTTTGGTGTTATTGTTGATTTTGACAGGAAATTAATTTTAAATGACAATAAAAGTAGCCAATGACTTTTTTTTTTTTTTTTAGTTCTTCTCAATGAATTTCCTACAGCTTTGAGACTTGTTTTAAAATTACAAACTGCTCCTTCAAGATAAAGCTAGCTCTCAAATTTATGCTAATACACGTCGCATTTTAGCTGAACACTGTAAACACACTTTACACACAAGACTTTTTAGCTACCGTCTTTTCGTCTTTAATGAAGTGCTTACGTAGCTAGTGAAGTCTTTACGCTTATGTAATGCCTAAGAAGTGCTTATTTAGTGCCTATGTAGTGATTACGTAGTGCTTATGTAGTGCCTATGTAGTGCTTATGTAGTGAAAACGCTCTGCTTTTGTACTTTTGCTACTCAATTCGATGCCTTAAGATGAAGTTTGTTCTTTTTTCACGTTAGCCGATGTAAAGCTAGAGCGGTGACTTCATGTCGCTGGCAGTTAGCTGAGTGGACCGCGAGGCGGCCGAGCACCAAAGGTCGGTTTTGATTGTTTTCATCTTGTAGCATGCACGCTTTGTTTAACGCAAGCCAAAGTTAAAAATCAGTCAAGAAATAAAGCAATAAGGAAAAAAAGACAAAAAATACAAAAATCTTTTTGAATGTAGATTAGGACACGTTTCAAACTTTCCGCTTGACTATCAAGTCAAACAACAGGCTCCTGTAACATACACTGATCAACAATCCACATCAAACCAGTTTTCATAAACAATTAGGGGATGAAGAGGTTTTTTTTTTCTATTATTCTTTTACTAGTTTTTGTTAAACTGCTGTCCTTTATATGACAAGAATTTAGCAATGTTCCTCAAGTAATAAGTAAATTTTTTTTTTTAATACTGTTGAACTGCGAATTGTGGTTTTAAAGGTTTCAAAGAAATTGGTGTAAAAAAAAAAAAAAAAAGCCATGTATGTTTTTTTTTTTTGTTGGTGTAAATCATTGGTGCACTGTACATGTAACCCCTCCTGCTCTTGGCTGGTAAAAGTATTCGTACAAGTATTCCTGGGCTTTCTAAAATAATAATAATAA
>JAQMYJ010000017.1:20595565-20610565 GCA_030014305.1 Clarias laeviceps | reverse complement strand
CTTAGAAATAATTCTACTCAGAAAATCATGATGCTGGGAGTATAATAGTTATTCCAAAGTAACCAACAATAAATAAATAAAAATAAAAATAAAAACAAGTGGGATTATAAAGATCTCCAAAGAATCTTGGAATTCTAATTACAGTAAAATAAATTCTATAAATATTCTAATCATATTGGACATGAAAAAACAAACACACAGGCAAAACTGGTTCAAAATGTAGCTTTTATCCTTCAGCACACTGAGAGGACACAGGTACAGGGTTGCATACAGGTGAGTGTTATAAAGACAGGTATTAGAAAAATAAGCTTTTAACAAAGAAAATAAAAAGCACTAAACTGAGTGCCGAAACAAAACCTTAAACACAGACAACGTATAGCAGATTGATTTCCCCAAATGCTTCGGTTTCTTTAATAAATAAAAAACGTCCGCTCAGGCTGATCTTCACATTTATGCTTCACATTGACAAAAGGACGGCTCGAGCAAGCGTCTGTGAAAGCATCGTTGCGTGACCTCAGCTGGGCGAGCGTACGCGGCGTGACGAGAACTCGGTCATTACAGACGAGCTCCGAGCAAACGAGCGCCAGGAATGCTATAGTGGTCCACCTGTTGGGTTCACTTCATAACCGTGTTCACAAGGTTTCAGACGAAACCAGGAAAAGCAGCACATGTACAAGGTTTCAGATCTTCACTAAGAAAGACATCCCATAATAATGGCAAAACATGGCGGACAGCCACCAGCATGACGATCGGCAAGTGCTTAAGGTGCGTTCCTAAGTGTATGAATGACACTATAGCACAGTCCTGCTGAATTCTGGGTTCTGATTGGTCAGGAGGTGACGTTGGGTTTCTGTTATGGTTTTCTCTTATGGAAAACATTAGCGTTTCTATAGGAACAGCTGATTCGCAGGGCCTTGCTTGGTGGACTGAGATGTTTCCCTAACATTATGTGGAAGGAGCTGTGTAACAGTCAGAGGTGAAGATCCGCCCCCTGAATTTCTCCCACGTCATCAGGACAGAGGGGTTTACGCTTCTTTCTAAAACGTAACGAGAAGCGGAACTGGAAGTGGATAAATCATGTTGCCATGGCGTTTTTACTAGAAAACAATTGTTGGTTAGGTGCTGAAATAAACAACTTGTTTGAGGAGAATAATCAACTGTGATTAACTAAACCTTCTTTAAATGCGTAAATAAGAAAAATGCCTGGTACTTCAGGCTTGCAAATACAGATTTTAAAGTAGTGAACAAAAGTTTCTTTGACTAAAAGGAACACATTCTGATGTAAACTGTAACAGTTTAAAAAACTGATTAATTATAAATTCAACTTAAAAAAAATTTAATTTCAATAAATCTCCAAAATTTTCAACTTTTGCATTTATTTATTGATTGATTTGCCAAACACTAAAATTTAATGCCTTTGTGAGCAAACAGACTTCAAACCTAAAAAAATTTACTTGGATTGTATCCACATCTGAATTTTATTTCCCAGGTGTTCTCCATGGCTATAAATGTCAAATTTTTCCAGGATGACTAAGAGGATCGGTCCTAAATTAGTGTTTACAAATGGAAAAGGACAAATAATAAGAAAGAAAAAATTATCTGAATGCATTCTGTAAATCTTTTATGCTTCTCTTAACTTTGATGCTTGGAATTTACTCCGGCTCAGGAAGGGGATTTTAAGCATCGTGAATTTTAAATCATTTCACTGAAAACTGACTATGACACTTTCGTGTTTTCATTCCCCCCCCACCTCAGTTCCTGGCTCTCCTGGCAGTTCCACGGGTCTGTTAATGGACAGAAAGCTTTATTTAAAGCGTTATTTACAGCCGCGTTTCTGCGGTGAGATTAATGAGACCACGTGTTTGTGGGTACGGCGTGTTCATGGGAGTTTTTAGTGAATATGTAAAGTCTAGCGTGAAGACCAACATGACATCAGAATTCAGAGAGGAGTGTCTTCGAAAGTGCTTTAAACCTACTTGTAGATCATGAATATTTCTAACTCACGTACTCATTGCTTCACTGGGCATTATTTATTCTCGTCATTCTGTAGTATTAATAATCGCGTTGGATATAAACATTTCGGAAAGAATTCTGTATATTTTAAACTCTTGATGACTAACTCGCACAGTTGTCCACTTAACATTGATATTTTTACACTGTAAACTTTAACCAGAGCCTTAACCTTAAAAACATTCTGTTGTAATTTTTTATTTAAAAAAAAAAAAAAAAAGAGAGAGATGTAAATCCATTAAAAGTCTGGGTTTGTAGTGGAGAGGTGTGTTTTTTAAAGGTGTGATGAAAACATCCAGTACTTCAACATGTTAGTAACAAAGACAAAAGAAAAGATGTCATGCATCACACTGACTGAAATGTAGTAACAATAATAATAATAATAACAACAACAATAATAATAATAAAAAATAAAGACGTAGCTTCTGAGTTTCCTGTTTAGAGATCTGAGGGGAAGAAAAAAATAAAAAAATACATTATATTAAAGAACATCATTCATACTTGGTATTTAAATCTGCAATAAAAAAGTGATCTAATTAAACATTTGTTTGTTATCATGAATATGATTATCATATTTAAAAAAACATCTTTTAAATTTGTATATTTAATCATAGCAAAAATACAACACAAATATTTACATGTTAATTTAACAAAAAAAAAATCATTAGCATGCTAACAAAATTATCTTCTTAGGTGGTTAGATGAACTAGCATTGATGTGAATTTAGTAGTAGCTCACTGACACCATAAAGTTACAGCAGCGAAAAACTTCACATGATCAAGCCTTCGTGTGGTGAAAGAACATCAACACAAATTGCCTTTGCATTATTAACCAAAGTCACTTACATGCTAGATGTTTAGATTAACGTTTAGAATAATTTTACTGTTTTTTTCAGCGTGATGTGTTATCGCTAGTAACAAAACATTGTTATTATTATTTTTTTAATTGTTAGCCTGAACTGTTTTTACCACGGGAAAATGTAGAATGATTTAATTTTTTTTTTATTTTAACAGAACAACGCAAAATGTAAGAAAATATAAAAAGCACAGTAGAATTAGGAAATCTTGTTGTCATGAATGATGCTAACAATGGCTTTCAAATTTGATTATTAAAAATAGTTACAGATAAACAGAAAGGCAAGCTTTAAGGTATTGTGTTATGAGATTTTATTATATACAGAGAGAGAGAGAGAAAGTGCTCAGTACTCTGATCTGCTCTGTAGTTGTAGTAACGTTAGTGGAATATAAATCACGTCTTCATGTTTTTTTTTTGACTCCATGAATGGTCTATTACTCCGTCTTATTGTGACAGAACCGCTCTCTCTCTATCCCTCTCCCTCGCTCAGGTGATTTCAGACGCTCGGGTGGTCAGCGTTAATGCATGCTGACAGCTGAAAGCATGTATTTAGTGATGAGTCTCTAAATACATGCTTTCAGATAAGATAAGTATTCGATTAGATGCTTTGCTTAAATTTTGAACTGTTTTATTTCATTTAGATGAAATTTTTTCTTTTTCTTTTTTGTGAGAAAAGCAAATATAAATTTATATACAATACCTGCCTGGATTTATTTTGGTTCACTCTTTAGTTTTTATCTTTTGAAGGGGTTTATGATCTATTGGTTTAAGTTCATTTTTCTTTTGTTTTAGTGTACATAAATTATAATTATGTTCAATTAGCAAAGTAATTTAATTTTAGATACTTACTCAATGAGTTTTAATCTTAACAGTAACTGGAATTACAGTAATGTCTGTAAAAGTGTTAGTATTCTAATTCCCTAGTGTTAAGGAGAGTTTTTTACTTATTTGTTCAATAGGCAAAGATGCATATGATAACGTACACCAAGATAATGCTTACAATTTGAAAATATCTCCCAAATTAAATGAATTTCTTATAATTCAAGGCCTGTAAAATGTCAGAATTCTCCAACAGAAACTTTCAAGTTTTTAACATACAGATACATTTTAGGCAACCTTCAAAACTTTACCTTTAAATGAGATTAAAAAGTGAATGAAGTCAGGTCTCATCTCGGCAAATCACTGCTCGCTGATGAATTGGATGAAGAGCTGAATGAAATTAAAAAACAAAAAAGAGAAGATTTAAAATAGAAGAAATTATACAGAGCAGACTTTATTTAAAGTGAATTAGATTTACAGAGCAGGCTTTGTGTAAATTAGATAAAATTTTTAGCACAGGCTTGTATAAAGTTTATCAGATTTACAGGTAGAGTTTTGATTGAAGTGCGTTATATTTACAACACAGGTTTTTTTTGTTAATTAGATTAGATTTTCAGCGCAGGATTTGATAAAAGTGTGTTAGATTTATAGCACCGGCTTTTTGTGAAAATTGTGTTCGATTTACTTTGTGTTAATAAGATTACATTTTCAGCACAGGCTTTGTGTAAAGTGTGTTAGATTTATAGCGCATAACTTGCATAAAGTGTGTTATGTTTATTTCATTAAATGTATGTGGCCTTCATACCTTATTTACCCCACAAAAATATGAAAGTGTAAATATAGATTAAATAAAGTCTTGAATGCTTTACCTTTACATGTGATCTGAGCTACGCCATGTGCATCACATATTATATCAACAGGGTTACATATCGCTTATAAATCCCGAGTAGAATCGGAGTGGAAGAGGAAAACAGGAGAGATTCTAAGAGTGCGCACGAGGTCAAAGCGATCAGGATTTTAATCATTATGGGGACATTCGCCTGGTCCTCGTAAAGAATAAAGTGCTCTTTTTCGTTTATTTATTAATTTATTTGTGTGTGTGTGTGTGTGTGTTTTATTACTGACATGCTGGGATTGTAAACTGCTTCAATAAACTTGGATTTGGATAAAAGCATGAGCTAAATGAATACATGTAAATAATAGAGCGAGTTAATGCTACAGTACAAACTTGGAGCACAGCTTCATACAGAACACACATAGAATAATTGAACTTAATTAAACTACGCTTTGTCTATTGTTATAAAGCATATGTATGAATCAACTGAGTAGTTGTGTTCATAATTGCTTACAGTAATTACAAAAATTATCTAACTTTCTGCACAAGTTACTCAGTTTAAGTTACAAGTTACAAGTTACATTATATTTAAAAAAACTTGCATTTTCTTTTTATAACTTATGTTCTTTTTTATATTAATTTACACTCTAAAAGTATGATAAAGTTTAAAAGTAGATTTCTTTTATTGTATTAATATCGTACAGAACTGAACGCTTTTTCAGGCCTTTAATGTTTAAAATTAGTCTAAAGTTTTGTCTACTACTGTAGGCATCAACCTTCACACACACCGGTCTCACTCACACACACACACACACACACACACACACACACCTTAAATTACAAGACAGATTTAATGTAATATAAACATATTAAACTAAAAGTGAAATTGTTTGTTAAAATTAAAACCAAATCTCCTGAGAGTTCAGACTAAGCTTTAAACTTTTAATACAATTTTAATTTGTTTAACACAATGGTCATTGTTGCGAAGTAGCTTCACAGAATCATGGGAAATTATAGAAATACGTAAAGATAATTTGTGTGAAAATGATCAGATTTTTTTGTCCTTAAATTGTCTGAGTTCCTAGCAGATCATTTCTAAGCTTAGTGAAAAAAAAAAAAAAGAAATATCTACAAATAGTTTCAAACATCCTAGAATTGGTTTAGTGTATTATTATTTTAAAAATAATCTATAAATATTAAATAAATATAAAATATTATATTTGACAATAAATATAAATTTTCACTTACAAAGAGGAATAATATGTCTGAAACATTTAAATAGATAAATGAATCTGAAACATTTATTTATTTACTTATTTATTTAATCAAATGAGATGAGTTTCTGGACCTCCAAGGTTTCACTGCAGCGTTCCATCATCTTAGGAGGAAAATAAAATAGGGAACGAGGGGGTTGGTGGTGGCGCCGGGGTGGGGTGGGGTGGGGCTTTAGTTACAGGGTTCACCTAAGGTAATGGGGGGTTTAAGTGGTGGAAGGTAAAAGAGTTTTCGCTTTCGCAATCCTTTCACCAGAAAACAAATGTATGTATTGCATTTGCAGGATTTATTCTGCCGTGGACGCGAGGCTATCCGTCAAACGCAAAGACTTCAAAACCAAACGCTCCTGATGTGCAGAAGAGGATAAATAAATAAATAAATAAATAAATATGCTGTTTAATGACCGTGAATAAACATGGTTTATAAGCGCATGGCTGACATAAAGAGATGTATGGAGCTGGATACAAGATGAAAACTACTGCGTAAAACGGAGCTTAATAATAATAATAATAATAATAATGGCTTTATTCACTAAAAAGTTAAAAAGTAAAAGGTTTGCGAACTGCAATTTATTACTGTAATGAAAATGTACCTGTTATTTCCATCTGAAATCGAACCACGACTGTTGCGTAATATCCTGCTTGTATTAAATGTTCTTACAGTGTACTGCACACAGTTACACACACACACACACACACACAGACAGACAGACACATACCTTCCCGTCTGTCTGGATGCGTTTTCAAAAAACTTGGTTTTGGAAGCAACACTGTGCAGGAAAAAAAACAAGAGAGAGACAGAGATAATAAATAGAGAGAAAATAAAACATCTTCACAGTGAATAAATATGAAAGGTTGAGAACACACACGTAATGCTAATCTATCTCCAGACCTGCGCTCTTAATTTACCCCGATCTAACTTTTCATGTTCTTTTTGAGTTAAAATATTTTCCCTCCCTACTTTTATTACAGCTGTTCTTTTTAAAAAAAAAAAAAAATTTATGATCATTATTTTGGCGTCGGAGACTGTCACGTTGCTGGTGCATGACGACACGTGAGCGGAATGAACAGGAGCGAGGAGAAGCGTTCTGGCTGAGTGCAAAGTGATTCTGGACGGAGGCTAAGAAACACACCTGTAAAGTGATGGAGTTCAGATCCCGACGGTGGGACGTCCTTCCAGCTCCCGGGACTCAGAGCGAGCGGGCGTGGTTTATCCCACTGCACGCCTGGAGAAACGTGCCATCTGTCCCAGTATTCCACTGCCTTCAAGCGAGGTTCACATGGTTATGATCTTAAGCTCAATTCCCATGTCGCTCATCATAAACGGAACGGTTTGGTTCGTGGGTTTTGACGGGACATAGTGAGCTTTAATTTAGTGCCACATACATCCACAATCCACCAATAGGAGGACATTAAACTCACAGGATGCTGACTGATGATGTAAGGAAGTAATTTTCCCAGATCATCGCAGGTGTATCATTACAGATTCTGGCTCAGGTTTTATTGAGATATTGTACATTCGGATGAGTTAATAATTATTTTATGGAATTCACGAATCTCTCAGAAAAAAAGAAAAAAAAAAGACCCTAACTTCAATTTGAAGCAAGAGCGCTCAAGCCAGAAGTGGTACTATCAAGAAAACATCGTTATTACAGAAACATAATTGCAAAGAAACTTGGATACTACAGCAAATTACTCTTTAACTAAAAGACCACTACTGCACCTCTGGGGGGACGTTTATGACATTTGAACACAGCTTTCTCTTACTCTGGAACATATTTAGCTTGGGTTTGTCAGGTTTTCCTGCAAACCTACGGATTCCTGGGTATGAAAAGATCATTTCATTTGTCATCGTGTCGCCCCTCGTGGCGCTATAGATGATGGTTGTTGAATAGATTATGCGTGTCTGCTGAGCAACTATAAAACCTCGGTCACAAATAATCTTGCGAACGACGGTATGTATCTCCCCGTTCCTATGAATTCAGACATCCGTGGCGGGGATCATAGTTTTCTACAGCCTCCTTAGGAAGTTGGCTGCCGGTTAGAGCAATTTAAGGCATTCTTACGAAAATAAAGGTTTTATCGTATGGTGGGAGTAGAGTTCGCCTTCAGGTTGCCTTAGGACCGTTCTACTGCCTACATTAGTCGAAATTATGGAATTTTTTTGTCTTAAGATGGTCATACGGCACCCTTCAAGTAGTTAGTAGGAACATCTGTCTGTCGACATGTTTTGTTGTAACTCTCTCTGTTGCTAGGAAATTTGTGAAAATAATGAAGTCATTTTCGAGATGGCAATAATGCCGAGAAAATTGTAGTTGCACCTTTTGCAGCTGCTGTTGCAAGACGAAGAGCAAGAAGATCTAGCGGTTGTAGATGCTGCTTTGGTTCGGCTGCAGCAGGAAGAGCGCTTGAGAAGACGCCAATGGCGACACTGGTGGGTGCGGCCATTAATAGAGAAGCGGCAACAAATGAAGAATCATACGGCGCACATGCAGCTTTTTATACGGCCGCCGGCCAGGCTACAAATACTGGATTCTTTTAAGGCCGCCTTAAGAAGACCATAGGAAATGCTCGAAAAATTGTTTGTACGGTGTTAGTTGCCGTTCGTATGGGGATTCGTGCCCACTGCTTTAAAAATTATATAAAGTTGAAATGGCGACACGGTGGTGTAGTGGTTACGGTTTCATTTCCGGCACTAGTTTCCTTCCACCCTCCAAAGACATACAGATTAGGATAATTAGCGTTCCCAGAATTGCTTGTAGTGTGTGAATGAGTGTGTATGTGTGTGTGCCCAGTGATGGACTGGCACCCTGTCCATGGTGTACCCCGCCTTGTGCCCGAAGACTCCTGGGGTAGGCTCCAGGCCCCCCAGACCCTGTATACAGGATAAAGCGGTAGAGACGATGAGAGATAAGTGATGATGAGTGAGATGTAAAATCTCATAGAAACAACCATCTGCATAAATATTTCTGAAGAATAAATGGATCTGAAGATTACATAGGAGTAACGGCATTAGGAGTAAAAGCCGTATCATGCTGGTGTCAGGTCTAGACAGAATTGGACTACGTTCAGGTTGGGACTGAAAAAACTGCATCGGATGGGCTCACGGTTTGGACAGAATGCTCGCCTGTGATTTCACTCTAATTCGTCCGGTTGTAATTTATTGCATAATGAACGGAATCTTCTTGGAGGCCATGGCAGAAACTATAATTCTCGTCTGAGCTCTTCTGAACAATTGTGACTTAAATCCAAAAACTGTTTCCCAAAAAGCTTTTCAGAGTAACAGGAACCGTTGAAGAGATCCTCAAGTTACCGACTAACAAAAACCCAGAGCGCACATGATCAAATGCGATAAAACATCCCACATATCGAATCCATTTCCACATGTTTTTGTGTGTGTTTGTGTGTGTACTTCTTTCATTGCCAAAGAAGCCAGACCTCTGGATTAACCAAAAGCTTTGCACTCTCAAAGTAAAGCGTCCATACACTTGTGTACTCACTACGATGCTGGCGTGTCATTCTGCGTTTTCTGATTGGCCGGACATCGCGAAGGCGGGTCTGGAGGACGTGTCGGTGGCCGACAGATGGAACTTTTCTCCGCAGCAGGGCGACTCTTGATCCCATCGCTCTCGGCTGTTTAACACACAAACACATACTTGTTACGTCATTAGAACAGCATGAGATCTGTATTTTTATATTTCTATCCAACAACAAGTGATCAAATTTCCAGAAATGTCTTTAAACACTAATGAGAAATTACAGAAGAGCCATGTCCTCTAATAAAAGTGACCCATTTAAGGTTTGCTCCATAAAAATAAATCTTAAAAGTAAACTGAGATATTAAGGGGTATGGGCCAGTTCCTGTTTCTGAAAGAGGTTTTGAACCAGATCCTGAAAAATGTCTTGTTTTATAAGCCGATTTTGGTTGCTTCCCAGAGAAATCTGGACACGTGTCTAAAGAGAAATCATGAGATCATGAGACAACGTTAAATTCTAAGTGAGATGTGGACCAGGTTGTGGATGCACCGGCTAGGTGGAATTGGTTTGAGCAGAATGGACTGATGCTGTGGTGGAATTTGGGATGGAGAACAGGACAGCGGGAGAGATAAAGAATTCCAAACAGTAAAAGGGGAGGAAGTATGGATGAAGGTTACTGGCAGAGTGTGAGAGTCTTATTTTGTTCCGCATGTTATTTAATGCTGGCTTCAGAATCTGAAGGACCAGGTCTTTTAGTAAGGTGATTTTCCACCCATGACCACATTAAACCCCTATACCTGAGATCTATCTTGTTAATCCTTGTTAATGTCTTTGGCGATTTGGACCAGGCCATGTTTTTGAACCATGATACTTCAAAGGATATTGTCAAATTTGGACCTGAAAATGCGAATTTTACATTTTCTTCTGTAAGACCCTGTTAGGGTGTGACATTTGGACCAGATTCATGACATCAAAATCAGAGGCAGATATAGAAAAGAAAAGAATTTTAAAAATAAATAAAGATGAAAGAGGAGAGGAAGTAGACATTGAGATGGTTAAACTTCTAAATTCGGAAGACCAAATTTTGTCCTCTGAGGTAGAACCAGACTTACTTGAGGAATGTCCTTTCAAGCAACATAAAGGATTGTGTCTTCTAGTAAGATTAGACTATTAAACACATAAAACTTTTATCCAGAACCTGGTCCAAATCTCATCAAGAACTCCTTTAATGTACCCGTGCGATTCCTTACTCCCTTCAGATCAATTTCTCAATAGCTTGTCAAGCATCCAAAATCAGGTTTTAAAACAAGATGCTTTTTAGGATCTGGTTCAAAAGCTCTTTCAGAAACAGGAACAGGTCCAAACCTCTTAATGTCCTAGCAACAGAAATCCTTCCATATCAGGGTCCAAACCCTATATATCTTAAACAGGACTCAAACCAGCATCTTTTGAGAAAACTGGTTCAGATTTTTATTGCCCAATATTGGATTTAAAGCCAACAGTCCTGGAATGTGATCCAAATCTCTGGACCAAATGAACCCATCCAAACTAGAGTATGAACCTAAAACAACTAAGGCAAGTCTTAATAATTTGAAGATTATTTTTTTAAATTTGAAGATTAATATTTGAAATTTTTGAATGTGCTATTGGTCAACTTAAATTAAGATTATTACTTGTGAATGATATGAATGGAAATCCATTTCTATGAATCCAAAAATGGTTCTTGTTAAACTATGGGTATGCAAATGCTGACTTTTCAAATAAAAAAATGTAACTAAAATATTTTCCATTAAAAATCAGACAAGTCAAAAAAATTGCTCTCAATCCTGTCATGCCAAACCAGAAATATTTCATGAATGCAGATTCAGTGTCAGCCATTTGGAAACCAAATCACAAACCTGTAACCTTCCAGAACCTGATACATTCATCTGAACCACTGTTCATCCCTTCCATCATTCAAGAAAAAAAGTTTAGTTCTTTACTAAGGCATAGCAGAAAATATTCATAAATGTGCATCCAAAATCGTTGACCTTGTTTCAAAACACACTTTCTTTAACTAAGCAGCCAGAATTTGACCCGACACTTCTTCAGGATCTGATCCAAATCTTAAAGGATTAGTCCAGAACAAAATTTAAAAAATCAAATAACACAACCAACAATATATATTGTGTAAATCTATGTTTATATTTGTGTTTACAGGATCATATCACATCTCTTGATGTGCCATGCTATGATTTAGAATATTGTTTGTTATGTTAATTAAAGTATTGCCTAATCTGTAAACTCTTGTTATTGTGGAATCTGGTACAAAGAACTAAGAAACTCTCAAAAACCCTACAAAAGTGATTCATGCCTCACAGGACTTCAGAACCAGATCCAAATCTGTGAATAAGATCCAGCTGCAAATCAAACCAAAAATCTCTCAGGAACCTGGCCCAAATCTCTTAATGCACCAACCAGAATTCAGAGCAGCAGCTCTTTATTCAAGACACAAAACCAATAAACGCTCAGCGACCTGATCAATTCCATTCAATCTGTAAACACTTAGGGAGCTGTCACACTGAACCACAATCCAACTGTGTCCTCAAAAGAATTGGGTAACGGCAGTAAGGACTTGTACAACTTGGCAACATGGACCTAGAAACTTGTAAGACCATAATGTTGCCTGCCTTGACAAGGAGCTGCCACGCTTTTTTTGGAAATGTTAAAAAAAAAAACTTGGTAAGGATGTGGTCGGCAGCACAGTGTTGTAATGTTTAGCACTGTCGCCTCTGGGTTCAATTCCCACCTTGGGTCTGTTTGCATGGATTTTGCATGTTCTTCCCGTGTTTTGTGGGTTTCCTCCGGATATTCCGGTTTCCTCTCACAGTCCAAAAACACGCAGATTAGAATAATTCCCCAAATTACCCTGCGATGGATTGGCACCCTGCCCAGGGTGTATCCCGCCTCGTAATCTAAGTCTCTTGTGATAGGCTTCAGGCCCCCATGACCCTGTATATAGAATAAAGCGGTATAGATGATGAGTGAGTCGATAAGTGAGGATGTAGTCGAAGCAAAAGACAGTTAGGCTGCACTGATGAAGGCATTGACCAGTTAACGGTGTAACTAACACCACAGTAACGAACACCTCATAGAGACTTTTTCGACATAGTACAAGCATGGCGCGGACGGGAAAGATTGGATAGCGAGTTGTCATTTTGATGTCACTGCGTTGTTACTACATCATTTCAGCCCTCTTCATTCTTGTGTTATGACCATTGTAGATCATGACACCATGGCACCTGGCAACAGTATGGTGTGATCTGATCGGAAATGGGTATAAATCCGTTCGATCTCTTTGGCCCTGGTGAGTGCATGACCATGTGCATAATATGAAATTAGAAAAAAGAAGAAGTAGTATGAACTTGATAAATACACATTTTTCCATTTCTACCCTGTTTCAGCTGTGATTTTTTATATTTTTAGGATGCAGTAAGGATTTCGTGATCTTTGTCAGAGTGTGACGGCCCCCTGAGTGGAGTGAGTGGCCTGGATACCATCTCTGGTTGCTGTAATGACCCGCTGCTGAGGTGTTCTGGTCTGGAATGACTGAGTCCGGCCCACTGGCGCTCTTGAGTCCCCGTTGTCCAAGTGCTGAATGGTGTCCTGTATTCTAGAAACGGGTTTGGAGACATCAGGGTCAGAGAAGCAATCCTGGTGGACGGTGGGCTTGGGAGGGATGGCTTGGCGCTGAGGAGGAACCCGGGATGGAGGGATGGAAGGTGGGGCCACAGTAGGAGGGGTTAATTTCATTCTCTGAGGTGGTACCGGACTGACACTGGTGGCATCCCCTCCAGAATCGGAATCGTTGTAAGCTGCACCATTATGCTCTTGACCTATAAGAGAGGTTTAGAACCTGGGTGTGAAAAGTAGAAGATGTCTTCTTCTAACTTAGTCTCTAAAAACGATTAGTAAGATGCTTACGCAAGTGTCTACTAAAGCAGGATATTGAAGAATTTTCCATTATGCGATATTAGGATTTGATTTCAGTTGATGATGTCTGACATAACCAGCATTAAATGTGCTAAAGAAGCTACAGACGTTACTAAAGATCTACTGATAGGAGCCAGGTCACATGTCTCATTAGCTTGGTGTCTAATTTTAGTTTTTTTATTTGCCACTGTTAAATTCTCGGCTGGTTTTTAAGGCATTCCCTGTGGTCTCGACATGAAAGAAGAACAGTAATTCGTAGCTTAAACAAGAAAACTGGGATTGAAATTTGTTTAGGCGAACGCAGTGAAAGTTTAATAGACCTTGTTTTAGTTTGTTTTTTATTAGCATGGTTACAATCTCTGGATGATTTTATCGGCATGAAGGCACTGATGTAGGTTTGACTTGCTGGATAAAAATCTGATAAAATTAGACACGTTTTTAGATTTTTGTCCTTTAATTTAGGAAAAGATTCCGTAAAATTTTACAGTTTTAGAGACATAACAGTATATTATATTATATTATATTATATTATATTATATTATACTATATATTATTACAATTTATTACATTATATTTTATTATATTATTTACCCTTTAATATGTATATATGGGCAATAAGTTAAAGCAGTTTAACAGTTCTAATCTACTTTCCAAGGACCTTAGTTTCGTCCCTTGGCATCTTCGTGTCTCGTACTTGAATTGACCTTTTTTCTGTGCATTTAAATGCCTCGTGACGTTAACAAATGAAAAACAGAAAATGACTGCTATAAACGTGTAGTTTATTATTTTCTCTTTGCATCTTCTTAGTCAGTTAATGTGTATGACTATTCCCTGTGAAGCATTCCAGTGTGTGTGTGTGTGTGTGTGTGTTTTAATTAATTATTAAATTAACAGCTCGATCTGTTGAAAAATTTGTGGAACTGTTTTATAAAGTCAATATCGTACTCGAGGTTCTGCTGTTGTACTGAATATCAGTGTGATATGTTCAGTGCTTTACGTCCGCATCACAGCAATGCTGATATTTAGTACAACAGCATGACCTCGAGTGTGATATTGCTTAAAATAAAACATACGTACAATTACAAATTTACTTCAATTTAAAAGTTAATATTTGCTGGTGTTTGTGTGTGTGCACGTGTGCGTGTGTGTGTACGCACACACTTAGAAGTTTTACTTCTCTTAAAACTTCCTTATGCATAAAAAAATATGTTATATGTGTGTGTGCAGATGTGTTTTTGTCCCGTTTTGGCTAGCCGGCAAACACAGCTGTGTATTTTGACTGTCACTCTGTGAACCCTCATCCAAGTGTGTGTGTGTGTGTGTGTGTGTGTGTGTGTGTGTGTGTGTGAGTGAGAGCGAGAGAGAGCAAGAGAGAGATATCAGTATCAGTAAGGTTTTGGTTAGGTAACACACACACACACATACACACACATACACATAGACACAGAGTAAGTAAGTGGGTGTGTGTAAGGGTTTGAATGGGTCACACATACACACAGCTGTTGTCCTTGGCATCACAGCACAATAACTTTTAAAGGTTGAGAAACCAAGAAGAACACACACACACACACACACACACACACACACAGACTACATTACGCATACATGCATGCACAAACACTAACAGCTAAACAACTGCATTATGCATATTGGGGCGCGCACGCACACACGCACACACACACACACACACACACATTATTCTTGCCAGAACTTTCCATTGAAGTTAGTTCTCATCATTAATGTGGCTAATTAACGCAA
>JAQMYJ010000017.1:20442802-20459760 GCA_030014305.1 Clarias laeviceps | reverse complement strand
AATCCCACACATAACTGATCATAACATCACTTTTACTCAACATTTAGATTTCACTGATGGTGCAGATTAAACTTCAGACAGAGATCTGTTTATATAAGGAATTTTTTCTGAGACTGGTTTTTGTATGAACATAAAGGTAACATTGAAAGTGTGAGTTCTGACCCAATGTACAGATGAAACCTTATGGCTGGGCGATACAGCAAAAGAAAATGATCACAATATATATATATTTTTTTTATAAGAATCCATTTATAAATGAAGACCTGTAGAACAAAATGTTTGGATTTAACCACTTTATTTTAATTTACCAACATTAATAAGGCAAATAATTTTAATAATCGAAAAACACAAAAAAATGTATAAAAACAAACAAAAAAAATCTTGTATGTCTTATAATAAAATAAAAATACGTGTTAAAGAGCTTCTGAAACTTAATAAATAAATAAAATGTTACAAAGTGTGTGCAGTGATAAAAGTGTAAACGCTGAACAATCAGCAAACTTTGAGGTGGAGCAACATCTGTAGGATGTGAGTAATGCAGTAGCTCTACACTGTGTTCCTCCACTCACAGTAAAGTGCTGGAACTTTAGTCTTTGTAAGATACTCGGACAATGTTGTACCGTCAGTAAACACCGATAGAACTTTATCACCCGGTTCTAAACCTTTCTGTTCTTCATAGAGATTAAAGCTTTACACTCTGATTCTCTCTCAGATGAACATTCCGGAATGGATCGTGAATCTGAGACATGACATCACACACCGCAGACTTCCCACGCTCAAATGGTGCCGCAAAGGTCAGACACACACACACACACACACACACACACACACAGAATAGATGTGTGTTAAATCCTTTCGGCAGGTACGTTACTCAGGTGTGTGTGTGTGTGTGTGACGCAGGCTGTGAGTTTGTGTTGAACTGGCTCCAGCAGCAGTACTGGTCTCGGCAGCTCAGCAGCCTGGCAGACTGGAACTCTTCATCTGAGGAGGAGGAGGAGGAGGAGGAGGATGAAGAGGAGAGGGAGAGGAGGAAGGAGGAGGAGGCGACGATCAGACAGAGAGAGATCGAGAGACACAGTGAGTACACACACACACACACACACACACTATACACTTCAGGTCACTTCAGGTGTGTGTAGTGTAATGAGGAAGTGGATAAAAAGTGATCGAGAGACACTCATCATCTAGTGTGTGTGTGTGTGTGTGTGTGTGTGTGTGTGTGCAGAGAGAGCGAGAGAGCTGCTGATCTCCTATGACCGAGAGCAGTTCCAGGTAAATATCACACACACACACCCACATACGTCATGTTTTAAAGATGATGTCATCCAGTGAACAAACTGTACTGAAGGTGTGGACGGACAGGACAGACGTATAGGAGAGACGTGTGAGGGCGGTGTGTGTAACTCCACGTCCGCTCGTGTCCCCAATGTCCTCCTCACTGAGACTCGGGGCTCCAGTATTTACTCTTTTATTTTTTTAATAAACACACACACACACACACACACACATATGATGTGATCAGGTAAAAGTGTATTCAGTTCATCAGGTTCATTTGTTCAGGGTGAGTGGATGTGTGAGTCAGCATGCACGTGTGTGTGTGTGTGTGTGTGTGTGTGTGTGTGTGTGTGTGAGTCATGGACTCGTTCTTCCAGGGACATAACGCGAACATGAGGAGGTTCATGAGGTTCACTTCACTGAAGTCTCCTAATCATCTATAAGCTCTTAATCGTGTGTGTGTGTGTGTGTGTGTGTGTGAGAACCTCATAAACTCGTTAATGTCAGTCAGACATCCATCATTAAACCAACGATATCCGTAATGTTTGGAATCGTGCTGTTGTAGTGAATATCAGCACGGCTGTGATGCGGTCGCAGTACTGATGATGTCACAGCAGTGCTGATATTCACTACAACAGCACGACCTCGAGTGTGACATCACTTTATGATTAGTTAATTTTGTTATCTAACCCGGTTGTTTTGCTCCGCCCACACGCCCGGCGACAGGTATTGTAATGACCAGGAGGTGAGAGTGACTGTTACGTCCTGAGAAACTTATCACACTTTAGAATATCAGCTCCGTTAACTTCACATCCCAAATAGTGTTTAATGGAAGGCTAGTGCACTATGTAGGGTGTACACTCCCCCTTGTTCCACACTACAGACAGACCCACACTGAGACACACAGTTAGTGTCAGTAACCACTGGACAACACCTGGGACACGCCCACTCACAGTGCTGTTACTGTCTGATATCAGCACTCGTGTGAATAACGATCAGGTAATAATAATGAGGAATGTGGGTGTGTGAACAGGTAATCAGCAGTGGTGTGATGATGATGATGATGATGATGATGATTGCTGCAGGTGTTTGAGGAGATGATGAAGCAGGGTTCGGGTCGAGGGGCGTGGCCTAACGCCGGCCCAGATCTCAGCTGGATCCTCGCACAGATACAGCAGCTCAACTCAGAGGCCAGGTGTGTGTGTGTGTGTGTGTGTGTTTTTTGATCCTCATGATTTAGACGTGTATTTACCTACCCTGTGTGTGTGTGTGTGTGTGTGTGTGTGTGTGTGTGTGTGTGTTGTAGAGATGCGCTGATCAGTACGTTAGTGCAGGACGGGTTTCTGATCCCGACAGCAGAGCAGCTGGAGTCCCTGAACATCGACCCGTCAGGTACACACACACACACACACACACACACACACACACACTCACACACACACTTGCTAACCCTGTGTCTCTCTCTCTCTCTCCTCAGAGGAGCTCCTGGACCCGAGTTCTCCATGTGTTCCTGTAGAGTTCCTGCACTTCTGGTTGCCGCTGCTGAAGGTTCTGAACTCCAGCTCGTTTATTCATCAGCTGCTGGAGAAGCTTTTCGCTGAGCTCGCTAACGAGCCGACCAATCACAGAGCTTATTACTCTTCAGCCTGGATCTCTGAGATCCTCCAGTGCAACTGCAGGAGTAAGTGTGTGTGTGTGTGTGTGTGTGTTTTAATGTCCTAATGTGTTTGTTGTGTGTTTATTCTGAGTGTATCCTGTGTGTGTGTGTGTGTGTGTGTGTGTGTGTGTGACACGCAGGTGAGTCGAAGGTCGCCAGGAGGATGAGGATGATGAAGGAGCGATGGTTCATGAGCCGCGTGTCGCTCCGGTGGTCTGAGCTCCTGTCGGCGTGTGTGAGCGCACCGTGTGCTGCTACACCATACCTGCTGCAGCAGTGTGTATACACACACACACACACACACACACACACACTCTTACAGAAACACACACACACACCGTCACAGTTTTGAGTTCTTTTTGTATCTGCGCAGGATTCTGACAGACATGGATAAGCCCCTCCCCCTGGACACGCAGCACAACTTGCTCCGCCTCTGCTCCATCTATACGCAGGGTCACCATGACAACTGTGCCCCCGGTAACCCTGACCCCTCCCACCCCGTCTACACGCTCGAGAGCCTGCAGGAGAGAGTGGGCGGGGCCGCGCAAAAAAACACGCCCACCGAAAGGGCCGGTAAAGCCGCGGAGTCGGCGAAGGCTCCGCCCACTCAGGAAGTGCAGGAGCAGCTGAGCGCGGAAACGGTGCAGGAAAGAAACGCGGCGCTGCGCGGCTCAGCGTGGAGCGTGTGCACAGGTAGGCGGAGCAAACGCGTTAATCGACCTTAATTAATCAATTAATACGTGAGACACGGCGTCACGCGTGTGTGTGTGTGTGTGTGTGTGTGTAGATAAGGTTCCCTGGAAGCAGTATCCTCTGGGGAAGGTTCCGGGTCAGACGGATGACCCGTCGTGTCTGATGGTGGAGACGTACTGCACGCTGACTGTGTTCGACCAGCAGGTCAAAGGTCACGGTCACCACGGCAACCAGAGGTGAGAGGTTTCTCCTGCACACCATCCTGAGAATGTGTAGGAGATCTGATGTTGTGTTTTATACAGTAAGAAATCATGTGTGTGTGTGTGTGTGTGTGTGTGTGTGTGTGTGTGTGTGTGCGCAGTGTGCCACTTCAGAGCAGAACCGGGTCAGACGGACTCCTGTGGACCCACAACGACATCACCAAGCTCAAAGCCGGACTCAAACTCTTCTAACACACACACACACACACACACACACACACACCATGAGGGTGTGTGTTACAGCATCACATGTTAAATGTTCATATTAAAGTTTCCTGTGAATAAACACCTTCCTGTGTTTGTGTTCCTCACATGTTCTGTCAGGGTTCTGGTATAGGATGATTAAGGGGACTTGGGTTTGGAGAAAGGTTCTACGTGGGTGGGACGGGGGGAGGGGGGGGGGTCCTTTAAAAGGTTCTACAAAGAAGCTTTAAGGGTTCCCTCAGAGAGAAAACCCAAAGAAGGTTTAATATCTCAGGGTTCCTTAAGTGTCTATTAGATAAATTAAGGGTTCTTATTCATCCTAAGTGAAACTCTACTCATAACAATGAAGAGTTCCCTCAGAAGGATGACCAAAGGAACCTTCAGGATTCCAAATGTTCCACTTTCAAGCAAATCAGTGCTTCCAAAAAAATGCTATGTGGAACCCTTCAAGACAGGAAACCACTACAGGGTTCCAAAGTACCTTAAATGGCACCATATGTTCTAAGAGTGCACTTTAAGGGTTCTATCCTTTTGCATAGAGGAACATCAAATCAAACTGAAGACCTCTTGAAGTTTAGAATTCCTTTCGGAACATAGTCTCCAAACCCTTCCCCTGGAGAACCCTGTTAAAGCCTGGACATCACCATAGCGACCAGGGTACGTGGAGGAGCAGGAAGCAGGGCTGAGTGACGGCTTAGTGGTAGATGATGTGAGTACACGTCGCCCCCTAGTGTATGTGTGAAGGACAAACGGGCAAATAAAACTAAAAACAAGACGAGGCGAAACTGACGTAACCAACAGGGTTTGGCTTTATTGAAGAAAAACAAACACATTTTGTCATAGAGACTTACATTTTGTTTGAGTCTACAGACCCAAAGAGTTACAAAGTTCCGTCTTTTTAATGGGGGCTTTTGTCTTTTCGTTTTTTCCCTCCCTTTTTTATTTTCAAAAGCGAGTGTTTCGTTCGACACAGAACCAAACACACTTAGCCGCATGTCGCTGTTACATCACAAGACTTCAAAGTGTTCAAATCCACTCAGCCGGCCTGCGAAAAAACAAAACCCGCAACGCAACACGGTACAATAACGTAACCGAGGAGAAAAAAAAAACCCCAAAGAAGAGTCAGTTTTTGAGGACACGATTAAGAGGTCGTTTCACTGCGTCACGAAAAAAATCGCCATTTAATCGTTTTGTCATAGCAAACATCAAGATCAACGTCTTCAGTGGAGTTCATGATAAATCTGTTCATTCCTGAGATCTGTGTGTGTGTGTGTGTGTGTGTGTGACAGCTGGTACTTTTGAAACACCCACAGATCATAAACGTGGGTTTTGTTTACATCTCAGCAGTCCAGAACTCCGGGATCCTCAGAGAAAAGTCGCTTCCTTCAGGACGTTCTAGAATCACAATTCACGTCTGTGACTCTAGAACCCTCTTCAGAACACACGTCTGTCTTACAAGTCCTGGATTCACACACACTGAGGGTTACATAGTCTATAAGGCAGGCGTGTTAAAACACTGTGTGTGTGTGTGTGTGTGTGAGCCGATGATAAAGCAATTTAATAAATTTCCCTCTGGGATTAATAAAGTTCTTTGAATCTTGGAATCTAAAATTCTCATTTCACAATAAATCACAATAAAACAACAGGAACCTTTTCAGGAACCCAGCAAATTTCTAAGGAACCATTTCAGGAGCACAGGATCTTTTTTTTTTTTTTTTTCAGTTGAAGGGGCACTTTGTGGGAGTTCAGGAACCATTTCTCATTTCAGGAACATTCTCAAGAACCTTTGGAGGAGATTTAAAAAAAAACAAAAAAACATTTTCATAAAAATCACCCAAGATAATTTTCACAAATCTAGAAATGTGTTTTAGAAGATTAGGAACTTTTTTTAAGGACCATATTATCGTCTTCAATAAATAAAAAAAACCCACAGATATCAGGAACTAAACCCAAGAACCTTTAGAAGTAAACTTTTTTTTCCAGGATCCATTTATCCATATCAGGACATCTGGAACCCTTTCAGGAACTCAGAAATGTACTTGGAAACCTTTACAGGAACCTAAAATCATTTACACAAACCAATGGGAGTTTTAGAAGCTGAGGAACCTTTTCAGGAACTTTATTAGAAACCTGGAATCTTATTCTACACAAGCATTTTTTTTTTCAGGAAGCCAGGAACATTTTTTTCAGAAGCCTGGAAACCATCTCAGGAACCATTTTAGGATCACCGAATAAAAAAAAAACAGGCTTAGGAACATTTTCAGGAACCTTATCTAGAACTCCCAATCTCTATCAAAAGGACAGTTTTTTTTTTTTTTTTTCAGGAACACAGGAACTGTTTCAGGAACATTACAACTTTGAAGGGATTTTCTTTTTTTAACTCAACCTTACCAGGGGTTCAGGAACCCAGGAACCTTCCCAGGAACCTTTACAAACATTAAATGTGTTTAAAGGCTTAAGAACCTCAGGGGAAAACAGGAAGGTTTTCCAAAAGCCCAAAGACATTTTAGATGAACCCAGGAACCTTTTCAGACGAAGAAATATCAGTGCATACTGTGTGTGTGTGTGTGTGTGTGTGTATGTGAGAGACCTCAATGCAATACAAAACATGTCTGTTTGTGTACAAGTCCTTGCTTCATTTGGGTTCCGTCCCAAATCACTCGTCATAAAAAAAAAAAA
Organism: Clarias laeviceps; assembly: GCA_030014305.1. NCBI lineage: Eukaryota > Metazoa > Chordata > Actinopteri > Siluriformes > Clariidae > Clarias > Clarias laeviceps. The sequence continues at coordinate 20,452,992 of JAQMYJ010000017.1, read as the reverse complement.
ACTTTCACATTTATCTCAGAACTCGGCTCAGACGTCGTCATGGCGACGCCCACATTCAAAATCACATCCTACTCACTACATAGTGCACTATTTCACAGCCAAGCATAGTCCATGTTGAGATTACCCATAATGCACTTGTCAAGAGAGAGAGGGGTGTGTGTTACAAAAAATAAAATAAAAAAATCAGGAAATATTCGAATTCTTCACGAATCCACGTTTCAGTACACACAAAAGTCCAGAGTGATTTATTCATAGTATTTATTACACATAGAAACCCGAGCTAGCTGGGGTTAGCAAGGCGACCTGTGTGTGTGTGTGTGTGTGTGTGTGTGCATGCTTATAAAAAGCACTAATACTGTGCAAATCTAAGTGGTTTCAATATTTACAAAAGGAAAAAATATTTATATCTGTGTGTGTGTGTGTATTTGGACAGTAGCATACAGTCCATTTGCGAGTGTGTGTGTATGTTTGTGTTACCTCCCCCCCATCCATACATCAAAAAGGCATGAAAGAAAGTAGAGAGAAAGAGAGGATGAGTTCCGTCTGTGATGTAATCACGGTACTTCCTGTTCCTACATGAGAACAGCTCTTTGGGTTCTGACACATCGGGCCACACTGGACCCGACCTTATTCCCTCCCCTGCCTTCACATGCATATGAACTTGAGAAACATCCTTAATTCTAAAAGAATTTTAGAAGTAAAAAAAGTAAAAAATAAAAAAAAAAAGCTGTTATAGCTGCAAAGGGGGCGGGGCCAACATCACATTGAACCCTATGGATTAAGAATTGGACGTTACTTGTGATTGGATGTTAAGTTTATAAGCATGTGATGGACTTACATTAGGCGAGCCAATACTTTTGGCAATAGTGTATTTCAGGAACTTGGGTACTTTTATTCTATCTAACTTTTTTTTTCCCCAGAAGCCAAAGAAAGCCAGTAACTGTTAGTGAGGATGCAGGAAGCAACAGGAACCTAATCAGGAACTATTTAAGAAATCCAGGATCTAACTTGATGAGATTTGTTTGATACTTTTCCTCTAAAATAACTGTTGGCCCAAAATTATAATAATATGTATGTTGTTAGTTTCACTGCGTCTAAATCGCGCGCTGCTGAGGGTAAATACTGGTGCAGGTGCTTATACAGGTCCACCTGCTGTAGGGCTTCCATGGTGCCGGTTCTCCAGTGTTGGCTCGGTGTGTCATAAGTGGGCGTGTCCCTTTCCCCAAGACCCTTCGAACTGGCCACGCCCACTTACAAGCTGTGCACGTTCTTAATGCGAGAAGAGACGAGAAGACGAGATGAAGAGTGAGAGAGAGCGAGAGAGAGAGCGAGGAAGTGAAAGAGATCCCTGTCTAGATGTCTTGCCCGGCAGGAAACAAGCCTTCTGTATGGGCTACACTAGTGACACATAGTGTCACTAACATTATGGCATTAATGTCGCTTTTTTTTTTTCCTTTTAAATAAAACTAAGCTATTTTTATAGATATATAACTCTCTATATATTTATGTGTATAGATATTTATATATATTCATGAATATATGTAATACTGTACAGATCATTTTTTTTACAATCAAGAAATAGATACAATTTGTATCAACAAGCAAAGGTCGTTTCTAGACATTTGAGGCGTGATGACTTGCTGCGGAAATAAATCAGCATCTCGGAAACAACAGGAAACAAAAGAAAAAAAAAACAGAAGTTATATTTATTATAAAACCTTATTAAACTTTAGCCTTGTAGTTTTGTATCTTCAGTACGAACAAACAGGGCTGCGTTTAGCGGTTACATTTTCACTTTGATAGTCAACCTGCTTCCTTTTAAGTTCAAGTCTAAGATACATCAAACAAGTCTCAATTTAACAAACTGTGACTAATACTATCGCCGTCATGTCTTCATTGGCCCAAGAACCTGTTATTCGGAACACCGTTAATCTTATTAGAAAACCAGGATGCTTTTCAAGAACCTGGAACCTTTTGTGAAATTCAGAAACCAAAATCCATCTTTCTTTTCTCCAGGAAACTTAAAATGGTTAGCCAGGTTCGATAAATACACTTTTAAAATAAAAACTTTTAAACTTTTTTGAAAACCTGGGACCCTTTCAGGACCTCAGAAACAATTGCAGGAATTCTCGGAATAGGTTTCTTTCTAGCAAACTATGGAGATGTGAACGCTGAGTAATATTAGTCACAATATTGTATACTCGGTCCTCAGTTTTTTGTATGTGTTTTTACACAGGAAAGTGAGAACAAGGGGATTAGAAAAGAAATCTAAAGGGGTGCAAAAACAAAGAAGAAGAAGAAGCAGCAAGCGACCCGTCAATCAAATGTAAGAAACAACCCAACGACAGCCTGGTGTTCCGTGTGTGTGTGTAACGCACAGGGAGAAACAGGTAGGCAGTGTGTCGCAACCTTCCCACGAGCGGTAAACTGCGCTCATGAAAACAAAACCCCAGCAAACTACAACAACTAAAGTTTCCTTTGTGTTTTCCATCCAGAGAGACTTCTGGAACATTCGAGGATTCTGCTAAGATTGCGCAAATACAACAGTATAATATACACACAATAATAAGACAGGCGGAGCGGCGTGGTCTCCCAGCACCAATCAGAAAAACAGATGCGCTTCAGGAGCAACTATTAGCTGATGAGACCGCCATTCCTTTAACGACACGCAAATTTAATTAAATTGCGGTATGTCTTAATTGACTAATGAGCCAATCAAGTGTTGAGCTCTCATTAGCTCTCGTCTCATTATCTCATGCACAAAATCAATTCGGAGCTTGTTAAAAGCTAAAATGACGACATTTCTCTAAATGCTAAAGTTTGCACGTACGTTTAGTTAAATAACCGAGTCCTCCTTGATGTCATTATTACAGGTTACAGTGTTGCCAGGATAGCTAATTAAGCTAGTTCATCTGCATAACGCTCAGCTATATTCGCAGCTAGTTTAAGCTATGTATCTATTCCAGCCTATGGGAGAGCATCTCCTGTAGCTATGACGTCAAGGCGGACAAGATCGGTGATTATGACACTAAAGTTAAAATCGTACGTATAAATCACTGCCGTCATTTTTTTTTTTTTAGTTCTTATGCAACATGTTAATTTGGAACAATGTTACATCCGTTAAGACTTACACACCCCAAATACTCATCTGGTCCCAAAACAGAGCTTAAAGACCACATAAAGACTTTAATTAAATCTGAGGAATTTTCTAGATCCTGTAAAAGTTACTGCACAACAAACACGTCAAACAGGCTAAATAAGGCTAGCTATTAGCTAGCATTTACGTAACACTCAAACACACATTAATTATGCTTTTTGGCCTTGCTTAAGCAGCGTGAAATAATCTTTATAAATGGCTTAGTGCGGGTGAGGAAATAGAGATGCCGCTTGTTTGGTTGTTTTTTTTTTTGTTTCGTTTTTTTGGCAGGTCGGCGGTGTTTGCGTTTCACTCCAAATACTCCAATAAGTAAGTCTTCGCAAAGTGTTTTTTTTTTCCGCTATCGCTAAAACAGGAAAATAATTGCTCTAGTGCTTAAATACTAAACACACCCGGTGACCTCAACAACCATCAGAAAAATAGATATATTTATATATTTATGTGTATATATATCACGTTAACACACTTGCGGTGAGGTCACAAGATGTAAGGCCATAAAAGTTTTAAAAAGGTCAAAGTTCATGCTTTGAGGTACTCCAGAGTTAACACTCCTTTTGGACAATTGTTACGTGTTCACTTTTCACGAGGCAAAATTTTTTTACGTAATTTTAACGTCATAATATTTACACAGGTGCAAGTAAGTACGCATCTGTACTTGTATCACAATAATTTCTTTTTTTTTTTCCTTCCTACAATTTTTGTTATTGTTGCTGCTGTTTTAAATAATTAAATTTTTTTCGAATAGGAATTTAATTTAATGTTAAAATTAAACGTTTGACATAAAATAAGTACAATTAATGTTCCTTATGAGGCAAAATGACTGAAATATTAGTATTATTGCCATATTTTCCAGAGAATAAGACAATTTTTGATATGTACGATTCTAATTCTAACATGTTTCGGTACTCCAGCTACTATCAAGGTGATATAAGGCAATAAAATAAAAATAATTGCTGTATTAATATGACAAAACAATGTGTATAATTGCTAAATAGAAGACAGAATTTGGTGTTGAAGGTGTCGCCGAGTCCAATATAATCGTATTGTCTGGAAAATACAGCACTGTATATTAGCAAAATAAATATTAAAAAAAGCTGGTTTTTGTGATCTAAACTCAGGTCTTGCGTTCCTCTTTGTATTGTAAGTGCATTCTTTACATTTACTCAAAATTAAAATAATTAAATTGCTTTAAAACACCTTCATCAAAAAACATCCATGCTTCATTCTCCTGTGGACGATTTCTTTAACCTTGGTACAAGGCCTGTCATTAAACATGGAATTATGCTACATAATGTAGCATTGCTAATTTGAACCATCGTACTAATGCAAAAGAAATGAGTTACGGTGGATCACCAAGGTGATAGATGGATAGGAAATTATATCTTTCAAGAAACTGGCTGTGTCGATCAGGCTGTGGAATAAAAAAAATGGAAATGTGTAAAACATTGTGCTGCTTTTCCTTCAATGACAGGACCGTAGTTTTGTTACAATAACCGCTGCTAGCTGCTGAGGATCCGTCATATGAGGATTCTTCTCCATGACCGAGTGGACTACGTATGCTGGGAAGATATTGCAGAGGTTTCTGTAAGTCTGGTACTGATGTTCAGGAATCGGATGTCGCTCCTGTGGTTCCACCGGTCCGAGAGGTCCTGGTAGCGTATCCCACGGCGATCTCCAAATCTGTTCCATCTTTTCTGGCATACTCCGAACCATCACTCGTTCACAGCAAGGCATGAGTCCTCCTGTCAATCCATAACCTCCGTACCCATAAGGCTCATTCCCACACGGTAAAGGATCCCAGCTGGCATGTTGCTCTCGACAAAGAGGCGGCCGTCTCTGCCGGAGGGGGTTACTTTCGTAAAGACGGGAATCTGAAATGCTGTCCATCCGTGTCATTCCCAAGGATCTGCCTGGCTGATTAGGGCCGGACGAAGGCAACATGTTCTGGGGAAGTGGAGGATAGTCACCCGGACAACTGGATCTCGCTCCAACCACCGGATGCTGCGCATGAGGCACAAGGTGGGCCGAGGATTGTTTACGTGGCCCAGGTTTGGGTTCATCCGTGCCATAACTTTGGACTCTTGTCAGAGCCTCATGGTGGAAACCATGAGCAAACGCCTGTAATCGGGACTGTGCTTGGGACTGCACTTGGGATTGTGCAGATTGTGAAACCTTCATCCCATCATCCAAGCTACCTTCCATAGAGTACATCTCTCCACCGTACGAGGAGAAAGAGTCCGAAGAGTGGCTGCGACCAGATTCAGGACAAATGCTGGAAGCTCGACCGGGATATCCACCTCCTCCGACTCCAACTGGATCTGGCTGTTCTAAGCTACAGAAGCTGTCTTGCATGCTTCCCAAGCTCATGGTCGAGAAATCGCTTAGCATTGAATAGTAGCCATGATCACTAACTACAGAATCGTATTTGGGAAAAGGTTCGCTGTATGCCACGGAGGCACCTTGGCTGTTGGTGACCAAGATTGGAGGGTACTGGATGCTTCCGGCATGTTCCAGCGAGCTGTGCGTGAAGTGCAGTGACCCCGGGACTGGGCTACTAGCGGACCGAGTGTTCAGTGCCCCAGCTGCGTGACTTTTTGTCGGGGGCATAGTCGGGACGCTAAGAGCAGTCACTAAAGATGGAACTGAATTAGCTTCGGCTTTCCGAGCCGGACAGAGTCGCTCCTCCTGCTCGCAGCCCACTGAACGGATGCTTGGGTCCGACTGACGTTTAGGGGCCACTCTTTTCACCTCGGAACAGTCCCCTTTTGCGGTAACGCCAGAAATGCCACATTTTGCAAGAGCACCTTCACTCATGGTCTTGACAGCAGATAGCTTGGCAAAAGCTCGAAGTTCGTCTGCAACAGATCGTATGGGCTGCGCCGCTCTCTCCGGGTGGTAGTACTTGCACTTGTGGCCATACGTGCACTTCTTCCCTATAATGGGAAGCAAAAAAAAAATGTGAAGTAAAAGTAAATCTATGTTTTTTTTTTATTGTAGTGGAGTTGCCTACAATTGCTGGACTGACCATAAGGACACGGTTGCTTTTTGTGCTCTGGGACCACAGGTCGCTTGCGGAGGAAATTTTCCAGGCTTGGACCATGTCTGCCTAGTGGGTCATCCGGTGGCATAAACCTACAAATGTCACAAGAAATATTGACACAGGTTGACATTTGTAAATGAACAAAAGAGCTAAAATCAAACAAACAAAAATAAAAACGTTTAGCTTACTTGTCATTGACGAAACTGTACATGAGAAGCCGTTCCTCTATAAACTTTTTCCACTCTGGCTTTTCATTTTGCAGATCTCGATAGTTATCGTTCGAGACAATGATGCCATCTGAATCGCACGCCAATTTAACAATAAACCGATCGTCGTAACAGACAACGCGGCGCCCCTGGACTCGACGAGAAGGAGTGAAGACAAGGATTTTCTCCTTCTCCAGCTTCCTCAGGATTTCCTGATCTGAAGACAGAGGTGGCATCATGTTATGACATCATTCCCTAACGACAAACAGAAACACACTTAACTATATAATAAACATGACAACCCACATGGTGGAACACAAAGTTCATTTAAAACTGACCTGTTATAGGAGCGTCGGGGCGAGACTGCTCTTTTCTCCACGCTGGTACAAACACTGTGATATCTTTGTGTCCTCGCTCGAGGAACCAGTCGACCGCCAACTGGATGCCCAGGCATGAGAAAACCTCTTTGTTTCCATGGCTACAAAACATCCCAGACACCAAACACAATTAAAAAAGGATACACATTGATGTACACGTGATCATCAACCAACAGCATGCATATTTGTTTATAGGCATGTGAACATCAGAATTGGACCATGGAGCAATGAAAGAAGGTGGCCTGTTCTGATAAATCACACTTTCTTTTGCATCGTGTGGACGACCGTGTGTGCGTTTGTTGCTTCCCTGGGGAAGATATGGCACCAGGATACACTATGAGAAGAAGGCAAGCCGGCAGAGGCAGTGTGATGATCTGGACGATATTCTACAGGGAAATCTTGGGTCCTGCCATTCATGTGGAATGTTACTCTGACAAACCCCCCCTGCCTAAACACTGTTACAGAAGAGTTACACCCCTTCATGGTAGCGGTGTTCCCTGATAGCAGTGGCTATCAGCGGAATACTGTGCCCTGGTACAGTATCGTTCAGGAACGGTTTGAGGAACATCACAAAGAGTTTTCAATCTGACTGGGCATGGGTGGGATATGCTGAACAAACAAGTCCCAAAACTGCATCTTTTAGTTCCTACATCTTTCTGCTTTGATGAACTGTTTATTCTGCTGAGGAAAAAGCATACAGTTTTCACCTGTATTACCATGGCAACACGTCAAGAAGCTATGGCTTAAGTTTATCAAGCATCAAAAGAATTGGTTAAACATGGTCACATTAAGCAGTGAGTATAGTTAGCAAGATGTGTTTTATCCATTAACATCCGACTGACTTTTAATTTGTGTATCAATATTTTTATTGAATTTTGCCTCCTTTCAATTTCCTAAATTTGCTTCATATTCTGGTTACTCCTGCCCCCATTGGATTATGTTTGACCTAAAAGTCTGCAAGACCCAGTACCTCATGGCCACGTTGGATCCGTCTATAACGATGGGTCGGAGATTATCGTACGTGTCGGTTGTCTCCTCCTCGAGCGACACCTCAGGACTCACGGCTTCCTTTCCTCCAGAGCCACGTGGGGTTAGTGCTAACCCTACTGGCGAAAGTCCGCTGGACGATTGTGTCTGCGTTTGCGCTTCGATTTCCCCTTTGTTCCCAAGACGCACGAGTTCCGCCAGGACGTCGTTAGTGAGCGCGCTCGGCCCCAGTTTACTCAGCACCGCCTCCACCTGCTCGCCGGAGTAGCCCAGCTTCAGTGCGAACTCCATTTTGCTCTGGTAGTCCCGATCTGCAGGGGTGTGGCCCACCAATGGAGTGGGTGGCGCCAGTGATGAGGAAGTGGGAGTGGCCGAAGAATCATCAGTGCGCACTTCCTGTAGCGTGCTGCTCTGACTAAAACTCGGACGGTCCAAACACGGAGAGCGGCACAACTGGCGGTGAGGTTTAGTCGCCATCATCAGCTCGGCTTTCCTTCCTCCTCCTACTCCGTGTCCTCTTCCTGCTCTCCGTCTCTCTCCTTCACTCTCCGAGCTACTCCCTTCTTCCTCTCCTTCCTCGTCCTCCATCAGCTTGGGCGCATGCTCTTGGGCCTCGGCGCTCTCGGGCTCGTGAAGACGACGCTGGAGCCACAGGGTCAAACGCTCATGATGCCTTTGAGCCGGAGAGATCAGAGACACGATGTAGTCCTGCACAGAGGGGGGGCAAAAGAATGTTAGACATATGAGAAAGGAAATGGTGAAGAAGAGAAGATAAAAAGAACCAGGAGGACAAGGAAACAAAATGAGTACTAGTGAAAGAGGGAGAAAGAGAGAACTAAAGAAAGAAATTAACAGAAGGAATGAAATGAAAGCGTAAGACAGGAAAGAGAATAGGATAGAGAGAGATAAGAGATAAAGTGAGAGATGAAGGAGTGAAAGAAAGAATGAAATAGAAATGAAAAAGGACCTACATGGAAAATGGAAAGAAAGTGTTAGAGAGAATGACAAAAAAGAAAGAGAACAAGAAGTGAGTGAAAACTGTAAAAAAAAAAAAAAAAAAAAAAGGATGAACAAAAGAGCGTCATTCTTCCCCATCTCTCCCTCTCTCTCTCTGTATTATTATTTATTTTTCTGTCCGTCTGTCTTGTCCTCTGTCTGTATTTCTATCTCTATCTATCAGCCTCTCTCGCTGTGTAATGCTATCCATCTTTCTCCCTGTCTCTTTCTCTGCATTACTGTCACTTTTTCTGTCTGTCTGTGTCTCTCTCTCTCTGTATTGCTGCATCTCTCTCTCTTGCTGTCTATTATTGCCCCTCTCTCTCTTTTTTGTCTCACTTTCTCTGTTTCTGTCTCTCTCAGTATTGCTGTCTCTCTCTCTCTCTCTCTGTATCGCTGTCTGTCTTTCTTTCTGTCTCTCTCAGTATTGCTGTCTCTCTTTATGTCTGTCTCTCTCTCTCTCTCTCTCTCTCTCTGTATCGCTGTCTGTCTTTCTTGTCTGTCTGTCTCTCTCTCTCTTTTGATATTGCTGTCTCTCTTTCTGTCTGTCTCTCCCACACACACACACACACACACACACACACACACACATGCTTGGTGTTCTCCTGCGTAACTGGTGGACCTGAACATTCTGGATCTTTCCGTCATTTCTGATCAGTGGAAATGATTCAGTTACAAGTGAACCCTGAGTTTGAATCGCGGCCCTTTATGACATCACAGTGTTTATACAGCGAGGGTGCGACACCCTGAGCGAGTGATGAGGGAAAAAGTGAGGACTTTACCGGTCTGATTGGGGTCTGGTTACGGGGTGCCATAACAACATGTCATCTTTCTTCTTCAAGTTTGTCAACATGCTAGTTACGTCATGCTACACAATGCCACGTTAGCCAGCTAGCATGCTAACATGAACTGGAGCAATAAACACACATTACATGTTAAAGACAAATCCTGCGCTGTACGGGGAACCCCACCCACTTTTACAGGTACGTCATGTGACGCAGGAGCTCACACACACACACACACACTTTAATGTTAATGTGTTTATAAGAATCCATACATGATGTAACATACAGGCAGATTAATAAGTGTGTGTGTGTGTGTGTGTGTGTGTGTGCGCGCATCTTCCTATGTACCTGCGAACAGTGCTCTAGTGTGGGATGTAGTTTAAAATGTGTGTGTGTGTGTGTGTGTGTGTGTGTGTGTGTAAGCTGATATCACCATCCAGCTATGAGAGGCTTCTCCGTGCTCATGACACCGGTTGCCTAGCAACGCAGTCCTGTCATCAGCTAACTGCTTTTTAGCAGTCACGACTAACACAAAACACTGCACAATGTTCTCTGGGCAAGTCTGAACCACACACACTCACACACACACACACACACACACACAGTCTAGAGTGACATGGAGCTGTGACGTGCACATGTAAA
>JAQMYJ010000017.1:20390730-20413060 GCA_030014305.1 Clarias laeviceps | reverse complement strand
AAACTAAACGAAGATTTAAATTCAGCCGCTAACGCTTCACGGTGTTTCTCTAAAAGCGCCGAAATAGCCTCGACTGTTAGAGCGGTCGCAGTGTTGTCCTTTTTCCCGGCTTTAACACTTCTAGTAGCCATTATAAATGAAAAGTAGATAAACGTGGGGTAGAGTATAAAGTTATTGTAAAAATAACTTAAAATTATTATTATTATTTTTTAACATTTAGAGACGAATAAGGGAGCGAAGAAATTAGAAATTGTCGGAGCACCTAACTCGCACGTCTACTCCATGTGGCTGCTAACCGGACGTCCGATGTAGTTCTGTTTTGAGTTTTTGAGTTTGTGTTAACGTGTGTGTGTGTGTGTGTGTGTGTGTGTCAGGTTTTGGTGCGGGATGTATAACCATTACGATAAAGGGATACACCCGAGACAGTCCATCCTGGACACACTGCTATCCCTGACGGAGAGACAAACCTTCGAGGAGAGGACGATGACGGACCTGCAGAGAGTAAGAGCCGTTCCGATATTTTCGTCAATTTTAAATTGTACGAATCCATTTGGGTAACGTTGATCATTCTCCACCAATCAGCAGCTAGCTATCGCTGACGGAGTCCTCTCGGCTTCCGACGGACCAATCGTCACGCTTCCTGATCGGAACGGCCACGCCGAGGCCACGCCCACATCATTTGACCAGACGAACGGAGACTCTACGTGTTCGAGCGACGGCACTGGAGGAGAGGCGGAGTCGGATCAGGGAAAAGCCGGGAGCGAGACGAAGGTGACGGAAAAGGACAAACCTGTTTCTATGGCAACGCAGATCTCTGAATAGGAGGCGGAGAAAACGGATCCCCTCCAATCGCCATAGTAACAAAACTGACATTTGGGCTGGAGCTGTAATCCAAAGGGAAAGAACAAACTCAGGACACACACACACACACACACACACACACACTGTGAACAACATTATTACAGTGACAGAGTAACACTTTAGTTGAAGCCACTCCCCCTAAATGGTATTTTAACAATATATTGAATGTAAAATAAATAAGGAGTCATTGTACATAAAGTACAAAAAAACTTGTTTAAAAAAAAATATATATAAACAGTATATATTAAACATGGATATTTGTAATAAATGCTCATTTAGCCACACCCCCAAACATCCACACATTTTTAACATTTCAAAGAATTAATTTTTTTTCATAGTAAAACACTCAATGATGTTGTTTTTTCTGAACAAGAGTAAACAAATTGTTGTCAGACAATTGCGTTTCTTAGCCACGCCCCTGACAGTCTCGCATAAAACATTCCAGCCACGTCCCTTTAGACAAATTCCAGTTGTTTTATGTATTACAGCACCAATAATGAATGATATTTTAGCCACGCCCCTGACAACCCTTAATAAAAACACTGTTTAAGCCACGCCCTCAAAATGCCAAACTGATCACATCATAGCGTTTTTATAAAACACGCCCCACAAGGCACTTCTGCCTTTATCAAAATTTCTGATTGTAAACAACATTACTAATAGTTTTGGAGGAACACCGTATGGTCCATAGTTTTGGATCTTTTAGACATTTTTGCTATGTTGGTATTTTTCAAAAACATAAAAAAAAAAAAAAAATGAACGAACAAAACGCTTATATCAAAAAGATCGAAAATGATAACTTTTGTCTTTTTCTACTATACTGATAAAACAAGATGTTCATTTGGCTTTTATAGTTTGTAAATTTTTTGTGTGTTTAGCGTTAAAAATAAAGTGTGGCGTATAAAATGTAGGCACGAGGTTGTTGCAAAACGTGATCGCGAGATGATAAAGTAAATAATTAGTAATAAATGCTACACAAATGCAAACGTAATGGATCTCCATAACTAAAATACGATGATCAAAGACAAGAGAAGAAGAAGCGTTGCACTCCGTTACTGCACTTTTTTTGTTACATTTTATTTTTTTTAATTTACAGTTAATAGAAAGTTGTGTATATTTATGTTGCAAGTATGTAAGCCATTCATCCCGAGGAATAAAACTCACTCATTTACTCAATCAGCTTGCCACGGTGCTAAAGTCGTAAGAGTCCAAGGCTAGCGTAGCTAACAAATAATGAAGCTCCAGCAGAAAACTAAAAACAAACAACTAACAAAATTACATTAAGTGAACAGTTACAATATGAATAAATTAATGTAAAAAAAAAAAAAAAGCCAAAAATGTAAAAAAAAAAATTTTTGGTGTTGTTTCTGTTCATAAAAGCAGCACACTGATACAAATATAAATATTTTTTGTACTTTGTTGATTTTCACATTTTTTTTAAATTTCTTTTTTGCACTAAGCTTTTTACATTTATTTTTATAAGATTTGACTTGACCTAACATTATTTTACAGCAAATTTCCTGTGAAATCATATGATATTTTTTTTATGTTATGTGTACATTAATATTAATAGTAGCTTTGAATAAATTGTTATTTTGAAACATATTTGAATTTGTTAAACTCTTTTTACATAATTTTTTTTTTTTTTGTGGGGGGGGGGGGGGTATTGGTCTCTCAAGACGGCGCTTGGGTTAGAATTGATTTACGCTGCACTTAGCGTCCGGTTTGGGATTCAGAAACATTTAGAGTTTTCATAATATTTGTATTTTTCCCCTTGTAGTCCCCTAACCCTAAGTAATTTTCTAAATGGAATTGTAAAATTAAAAAAACAATATTGAAGCATCCAGTAACAATAAAATGCTAATAATGTCGTATTACAATTGAACGGTTTAATATTTAAATTAAGAATCCATTATGTATATCAATGATATATTTATTATTATCTGGTATTTTCACCGCTTACTGACGCTGAAACATGATTTCTGTAGGCGTATCGTTTTCTAGGAATACATTTCCCGACGGGCAACGCGGTTTTCCCGGAAGTGACGCGCCACGACTAGGCTCAGACGCTCGATTGATTTTCCTCCTGCACAGACTGTTGCTAAGTGCCGCTGCTAAACCGGGAATAAAAATAAAATGGTGAGTCCGTGTATTTGTTCTTTTAGTATAAATGCTGTTTTTACGAGTTAGATATCCGGGCGCAGAACGAAACGAAACAAAGAACGATTACGCAATATGAAAAGTCCTGAGTTATGAGCTCTGGGTAACGCAGCGTTAGCTCAGAGGCTAACCGAGTCCAACCGTTAGCGAAGGCTTTGTTGTTTCCTCACGCGTATTCCGACAAGTCCCGCCCCCGCACTCTGCGATTGGACCCACTCGCCTCTGTTAGCCAATCGCAGCACAGGAGGCGGGTTCGCCGTAACCAATAAGAATGGACGGGAGGCTGGAATGTGTCGGAATACGGGTGGGATTTCAGCTCAGGCAAAATAAGGCTCGGTGTAATGTGGAAATAAATAATACTTATTTAAACGTGTATTTATTCAATCCGTCATAAAAAAAACAACAACTTTATTTTAAGACTCGTTTATGCTGTGAGTGTGTGTGTACTGTCATGGACCTGATGTGTGGGATTGGCTAAGCTAATAGCAGTTTGCAATAAGAGCTGTTTTCTTTTTTTATTTTATTTCTTGTGAAAAATAAATCACTTTAAATGTCCATGTTTAGAAGTTACAGTTATATATATATATATATATATATATATATCACATGCAAACTATGTTGTTTAGTTGCGCCACCGTGTTTGTGTTTTATTCCAAAGAGATTTTTTCCCCATCATTCTGTAAGGAAGTTTCTGAGGTGATTTTGGAAAACGTTCACTTTAAGATTGTTTGTAATCTCATGTCCTAATAACGGATGTCGCGAGACAGAAACGTCATTTCAGGAAGATGGAATTTTAGGAATCGGTCCTGATACCGCTCCCTGAGGAACCCCAGGGGAACGTCGAAAGGGTAAAGGGTACGGAGAGGGGTTTAAAATGGTTATTAGTGGTGCGAAATGGAACTGGAAGGACTGAAGATCTGTGAGATTCAGATTTTGATCTTATTGCTTTTATCTTTTCAACTTCTCCATCTGCAAGCTGTCAGCTTGTAAATCTCACTTCCACGCCCGTCTGCTCCTCTGTTTATTTCTGTTAAAGTCCATTTCAGTTCTCAGAAATTCATTTAGCATGGAAATGCAACACCGAGAGGCGCCGGCCCGCAGTGCGCCACGTTATAAAGTGTTATCGGCTGTGTTTACACAGTGAGCTTCTGTTTAACCAGCGGTAATTGTACCTCATAATCACACTAATTATCACAATGTTCTCTTAAGAGTTTATGAAAACCAACATTATTATTATTAAAGCCTGAAGTCAAGATGTATTCCTGCTTAGAATAAATAAGATGCCCCAGAACTGAAGAATAATCACACTTCCACACGTATCACTTTATTCTTTGGCTAGACCAGGGTATCACTAAATGCTGCTTTTCTGATCCTTTTCTGATAATCGACAATAATTAATATACCAGTAATCTAGTCCTTTTTCCCTTGAGGTGGGTGTGCTATACACGTCAATCAGTGCGAGAATTTTACTGTGTATAGACAGAGCGTGCGGAAGAAACAGAAACGAAAGCGTGACAGAGCATGAGTTACTTCAAAAGAAGGAAATTAAACTATGAAAACTGAACCTTTAAAGATGTATGGACAGATCAGTGTATGTTTGGTACCCGTGTGGTAGGACTGAATTATTTGCTAAATTTGTTTAGAAATAATAATTATAGTTGATATGAGAGAGATACGTGCTGCTCAGTAACAATGTGGCTTTGTGTTTAATTAAATTTTAATTTTAAGTTAAATGTTAAACTGTTGTAGTTTAGAAAACTAATGTCATAAGCAACGGATACATTTCATTACTCATTAAACTTTAAGTTTAAAATTGTAACAAAAAAAAATTTTTTTTATTGGGACAATTAAATATTAAATCAGGATATTCATAAAATCGTGGTATTTATAGAAGCACAATATTAATCAGATCGCCCCCGAGGTATTCATTTCAATTCAGTTGAATTTTTATTTGTATAGTGTTTTTAACCGTGGTTATTATTGCAAAGCAGCTTTACCCATCAAAAGAAAATTATGGAATTTTGAAAAATGTGTATGAATGTATGTATCGTGACAATGTTGTATCAAGAGGTGACTGGTGATTCCCTACTGCTTGTGTGTGTGTGTTTGTGTGTGTAGGAAAAGAAACGCTGGAATGTTGGAGTTAAGTCACGGTTCCCTAAAAATTATGACGCTGTATTCCATAGTCTGTTGATGCGATGTTCTCCAAAGCCTCGTTTGGTTCTCCAGAGATTTACATTTGCAAGGACGTCGCTTGAGAGAGATGATCCGTGTGAACTTATCTTTAGCCTAGCTCTCATGATGAAACTCACTTTCTTTGCCTTTATTTATGGTCTTGGTGCCGATGCTGTGTTCCCTCTAATTTCCAGAGGAACTTAAAAGTTGCCTGTAGCCGTGTAAATGATGTAAAAAAAAAAGTAGTGATGAAAAGAACACTGTAATCAGCTTGTGCAGCAAAAATTATTACAACCTATAGAGGAGAAAATAAAAGAATTTACAGTAAAATTAATTCAATTTCATGTTTCAATGATGGGTAGCTAATCGGTTCTCAATTTCCTGTGTCATTCCTTGGCTATTGTTGGTTTTAAGTCACGGTTCTTGAGGTCTGATTTTTAATTTTTTTTTGTTTGTTTGTTTTTCAGGTGCGACATGGCAGAAGATGTGTTTGACGGACGTTTTCTTCACATCCTTTCACCTGCACGTGGGAGTGGCGTCCGTGTCATGATTATACAACTGTAGCATCAAGTTTCTGAGTCGCCATGGAGACTCCCGTTGGAATTGAGCTGCCTGGTGCAGCGGGTGGTGGCCCTCCATCAGACCCGATCTCCCCCGATCCTCAGACGCCCCAGACGCCGCCGGCGGGAAAGCTACGAAAGACGGCCTTCAAGTTTTTCGGAGGTCGAAAGAGCATCTGTATGCTGCCCAGCTTTTTTGTGGGAAGAGGCAAAGGTCAAGGACGATGGTCATCTAAAATGGGTGTGACCAAGAGCCAGACGTATGATGGTGTGAGCAGGGCATGCTGGGAAGACGGCATGAGAAGTGGCGGCGATGTGACATCGGCGGAGTTTGAGTTCCACAACCCAAACAGCTCGAGCGACCTGCAGAAAACGCAGGAAAGTTTCGCGAAGTCTCAGTCTCTCCCACGACAAAAGAGGGGCCTCCGAGGTCTCTTCAGCAGTATCAGGAAGCACCGGAAAAACAAACATCACGCCGAAGCGGATAAAAACGAGATGCTCGAAATGTCCTTGGGTGAAATAGGGCTTGGTAAGATTACAAACCTTGGTTGTCTTAGTGACCACAACGACAACAAGAGTCGCATTGATTTGCTAGAGCCGGATGTGCCTACGGAATCCAACAGCGGAGAGTTCGCTGAATTGCCCGCCGTTAATGTTCACACATGCGTAATCGAGGAAACACTAATGCCTCAGAAATTAAAGGCAAACGGAAAGGCTATGGGGGAAGAAGAAGAAGAAAAAAGTGGTGATGAAGGACAAGATGAGGAAGAGGAGGAAACGGAGCGAAAGAAACATCGCGGTCTGGTGACGTATCGGCAGCCGCTGTGCGCAGACTCCGAGATGGTGCGCCTCACTGAAGTACACACGGACGTACCCGAGGCTGACCCGGCCACAGTGTCCACCTCGGCTGACAACTTGATGTTCGGAGACGTGTCCTCTCTGAAGAGTTTTGACTCGTTGACCGGTTGCGGTGACATCATCGCCGATCAGGACGACGTCAGTGTGGCGGAGAGTTCGGTATCCGGCGAGAGAGGAAGTCGTAATGCTGGCAAGCGCAGCTCCTGCCTGGTTACTTATCAGGGCGGTGGAGAGGAGATGGCAACTCCGGACGAAGTGGACAACGACTACCTGCACAGCCTGTGGGAGTCGGAGGGCAGTGAGGTGTGCTACCTTCCATCGGAGCAGACAGTCAGCCCGTCGTCCACCCCCGATCAGCCAACCAGCTCCTTCCACGTCACCACCAGCACCAGCGGCAACACCAGCGCTAGTCCTTTGGGCATAACGGAAACGGTCCTTACACCTAACGATCTTCTGACTCCCCAGAGTGACCGCCAGGGCTCGGTCCCAAACAGCGACGAGGGTTACTATGATTCCACAACACCAGGAGCTGACGAGGATACCCGTGAACATCCACAGCAGGAAAGACTTCCCCGGGACAGCTATAGCGGCGACGCCCTTTACGAACTTTTTGAGCCGGACGACAGATTGCTGAGTCCGCCTTTACCTTCTAAAGACAGTCGAGGGTTGCTGGGTGGAAACAAAGGTAAAGGAGATCTTCTTTATGCCTTGACGTCTGCTGCCGTGGAATCTGGTGCCATGGAGACGGAAGAGGAGCGATTGAGTAAGATCCAGCACGCCCTGCTGTGTTGCGAGTTGCAGAACCTGAGAAACCCCTCTAAAGATCAGCTTCTGTATTGTAGCGAGCGGATATACAGTGAATCAAACCCTCTGGAAGGGTCTGAAGAGGAAGGACACCACCAGTCTGAACTGCAAGAAGGCTCCCAAGCCTTAAAAGAAGTTTTGTGTCAGGTGCAGGGCGGTCAGGTGCAGGCGCAGCATAGAACCTTGTACGGTCCAACTGCCGACTCAAGGTTAAGCGTGCAAGTCTCAAAGGCAGCAAGCCTCGTAAGAGATGCAGTACTGTATTCCAAGAAAGAAAGGTGCAATGATGGCTCTTTACCGCCCACTAGAGGCTGCAGCCAATCACAGGAGGAGCTAATGGTCTGTTTCTCACAAGCGTTAGTCGATTTTACCAAAAACACCAGACTCTATCGCAACTCCACAGAGAGCTTGGATGGCTCGGAATCCAGCTCCCCATTCGGACCAAGCCTAAGTGCTCTTCCCGCCATTGTCACTTTTGACGTGGTCGACATGGAGAACGAGGGTGAGTGTGAACAGCCGGAGCTTGTAGAGGAAGAGGATGAGTTGGAATCCCCGTTCGAGGCGTTCGAAGACGATGGCTGCTATTTGCAGCAGGACGCCTTTGCCGAGTGCGATCAGAGAACCTTTGACGCCTACGAGCAAAGTTTGTTACTCGGCAGCGCTTGGGGTATCGCCAGCCTTCCTCGTCACCTCAGCCTCGGTCGTCCGTGTCCTCCGGTTCCGGCACCGCTCGCTCTGAACCGACGTAGTCGCTCTCTTGATACGGACAGTCTCGAGCTCCAGACCAGTGAGCTTTATGCGTCTCTCGTTTCCCACGGCCACAAGACGGCTGCTTCCTTTCACCGTAGGAAAAACAGCGCAGACGGAGGAGACCTTTGTGACGTGGTTCAACAAGGACGGAGCTGGAGGCAGGGACACGGCTGCGACTTTGACTCTTCCCAGAAGGACACCTCAGTGTCTCAGCAGCAACAGAGATCCTCGTGTCGTACCCCATGGATGGAAAGTTCTAGTTTAAGCTGTCAGCCAACGGTCAGGCCTTCACATCTCCCTCTACAGGCTGCCTACCCCAGTAGCAGCACAGCACGAATTCTGAAAATCGCGGCTGACCGGGACATTTCGGAAGGGGTTGGTGGTGCTGGTGGTGGTGGTGGTGACCCTGGTGGACAGTGGAAAAGCCGACCAGTTGGTATCACCCAAGGTATACCTCATCACCGATCTGACCAATCCGAGGCTCCAAGAGAGATTACGACCAAGAGTAGGAGGACGGAGCTGGAGGTGGCGGGGTTCTCCACGGCAACACCTAAACGCAACATGTAAACACCCAGGAAATAAAAAAAAAACTAAGTGACCAGGTCTCATGACCAAAGACACAGCTGGATGTTTACTGACCATCATGATTTGTATCTCTACTGTTACTGTTATATTTTTACAGTTATAAGCTATTATATTTTAGTGATGGTGTAGTTTTTTTTTTCTTCTTAGACATCCATGATGTCTTTTTTTTTTTATTTGCCACGTTGATTGCCGTTTATGTAGCAGTTGTCTATGATTTTATATTTGTGCAGAAGTGTAGGGCCTTTTGTTTTGTGCTTTGCAAATCTTTTCCGACTCGCTACACAGAAGTTTTTGCGATATGATCGCAGGTTTGAAACAAAACTGTGCCGATGTATCAAAGTTTCTGTTGCTCTTTTCCGTCAGGACTAGAAGACTTGAACCTTTTTTAACAAGTGTTGGTTAACATCTTTTAGATTTTCTGCTGAACACTTTTCCGTAAACTTTTTAAGGTTGAAAGTCCTACATTTTGCATTTTTTTTTACATTTATCGTTAGTAGTTTTACATTTTTTCACACTTGTGGGGACCTTTTAGTGAACACGGTGATGCTTGGGAACAAAAACAAAACACAACAGAAACTCTTTGAAGTTTTATATGTTCAAATTATGTTCTTTGTTCTACTTTAAAGGTTGTTTTTTCCCCCCCCTGTAGTTAGTGTTTGGGGGGAGGAGGACTCGAGTTAAAAAGAAAAAAAAAAAAAAAAGTCAAAAATTAATGTAAGTACTTGTTTTATCTTTCATCCATTTTATTCAGCGACAGAAACTATCTTGGGCAGCTTTACATTATGCTTTTAAGTGTCGTCAGAACAAAAGAACCGTCTGGGAGATTACGAGCGATACTAGCGTTCGGTTGGTTCCATCATAAAACGTTGATGAAGTAGCTCTATTCATTTTCTCGTATTCCTTGCTACACGGTGCATAGTCGATTGGAAATCATTTTGCAAATGTCTCGCCTAAACCAACATCATGCACTTAACACAGTATATATTGAGAACATGGTTCCCACATTTAAAAACAATTCTGTGAGAAAATTGATGCTGGTTTATTGTTATTCTGCACCTCTTCTTTTGTATTTTCTGCATTCAGTACAGTTGTTACTCGTGATCTGTAAATGAATGCTCACACTTTTGCTCCGCTGGCGTATGTGAGCTAGCTGAAATCAAAACAAGCCTTTTTTTAAATATTTTTATTTTATTTCCGTCTTCAAATATACGGATGTTTCGTCACAGACAATGAATGTTTAATCATCAAGTTAAATATTTCTGGGATTTAAATAGCTGCCAATAACCACCGTCTACCCTCACTGCCTCCGAGTGCATACACACTCACACACACACACACAGGCAAAAATAATCTACTTCTCAACTGGAAATAAACTCAGACTCGAGTGAATTTGTGTGTCTTTGTAAAATGTGTTAACTGTGAATGTAATGTGTTTCTCTGTTTGGAGGAGTTAATGAAACCATCATCGCTCAGCCACCGGGTGACGACTCTGTTCAATTAAAATAATAATTGGGACCAAAAAAAAAAACACCACACATCAACGGAATATAAAATATTCATAAAGAATTTGATTTGCTCAATCTTGTGTGTTAATGTTGTAAAGTAAGGGACAATTTGATATGAATTGAAAAAGTCCTTCCAGCATTTAAAATGCTTGAAATTTTTCTGGCACTGCAATTTATTGTGGTTGTATATTTCAAATGAAAATGTAATTCGAGCATTTAAAATTCAATGCAAAAATATTCAAGTTACTAAATTGCTGTTAAAAATATTTTCAAATGTTTAAAATACAATCTATTATTTGCCAACATCACAAACTCGGGTAATAAAATTCAGGAACTACTTACCGATCGGAATGCAGCACTTTTAACTAACCGGCTGGGTTGCCAGTTGCACAATAAACAGTGTTGTCCGTTAAAAAAAAACTCCACTGTAATTACAAAGTTCTTACTGTTACCTTTATTTATAAACAATATAAATTTAACAAAGTGTAAACAGCATGTTTGTTGTTGCTGATGTTGAGGAAATGAATCCCGTCTTGTTATTGAATGTGACTGTACATTACCGAGCGCAGGGGAAGGAAACCCATCGCTCTCGTGTTTTATCAACAGCCTGTTAGCTAAGAGTGCTGCGTTCCGATCGGTAAGTAGTTCCTGAGAAGTAGACTGTACACGGAGCAGGAAGGGACCGCAGCAATCGGCAATCCACTGCTCTTCCTGTGAGATCCCGGATGTGAAGACCTAAATTTTTACAAGCTGAATTTTATTACCTGAATTTGTAAAATAGTTGAAATATTAATAAAGATTGTATTTTAAACACATGAAAATAGTTTTGAACAGCGATTTAGTAATTTGAATATTGTTGCATTGAATTTTAAAAGCTTGAATTACATTTTCATTTGAAATATACAATCACAATAAAGTGCAGTGCCAAAAATTTCAAGCATTTTAAATGCTGTAAGGATTTTTTTCGATTCACATTAAATTGCAATGCAGAAAAATTCAAACATTTTTCTTGCAACAAGTTTTTTTTGTTCAGTTCATGTAATTCAACATGCTATTTTGCTTTGGGGAATTTAGGCTCTGTTATACTTCCATAGATGTACAGGAAGGTGAGTAGGTATGTAGTTACAGTATGTCTGTAAATAGACACACAGGCAGGTAGAATCGTACATAGGTAGGTAGATACGTAGGCAGGTATGTAGTTAAATAGACAGGTGGATGTACAGGAAGGTAGGTAAATAGATGGGTAGATAAGTACGTAGAAATTTACGTTGGTTGGTGGCTATGGAGGTAAATAGACACAGGCAGGTAGATAAGTAAAATGCAAGTGTTCTGGAGCCACGCTGACGTGGTTCTCCTTAGTTTTCCTGAGACAGACTAGCTTATGCCTCTCGATTATTCCAGGAAAAAAACTGCTTGTATATTGTGGAAAGCCTTTAGACACTGGATGTTCAATCACTCTCACCGTGATCAAGTGCTAACTAAAGATGTATGAATAAATTATCATCTTCCTCTTTTTGCCCTTTTGAAATAGAAGTTGAGTCAGATGGCATTACATTTTATGAAGTTCCTGCTCCTAAACTCTACAGTTAAGTCGACTTTATCCTGCCTCAGGGCTTTTGAGCGACCGTTAAGGTTCGTGGTGAACTCGTGCAGAAAAGCTGATGAGACCAAATGAACTTAAAAACCATGTGGAGCTCAGGGCTTCTTAAAAAGATTCTCTTTTTAGGTTACGGCATCTCGAAAGCAGCAGGTACCTCTGGGATGATTGGCTTCCTGTGATTGGAGTGCTCGTAATCAAGTCTTGGAAGCGTCGAACACGCCTGGGTGAGTCAAGTGAATTCAGGCAGGTGTGCTGGCAAAAGCAGTGAACAGCAGGTTGATAAACTCATTTTTAAACCACAGAATGTGTCAAGCTAATCTTCAGACAAAAAAAAACAAACAAACAAACAGTGGAATTCAGCAATCATTTTCATTAGTCTTTGTCTTTATTTTGCCCTGAAATCCATACGGTGGCACAGCATTACCAGAAAGACAGTTACCAATTTGCAGACTTCTAACTGTGGCTGGAAATCTAGGAAGAAAAAAAAAAAAGACTTCAACCACCACATCCGAGCATGATGATAAAATTTAAACAACAAACTTGTATGGTTTTATCCATTGTGTAAATGTAAAATGCTAAATATTTCATTACTCACGTACATCTTGGACTAATTCACCAGGGACCGTGAGATCGTGAAAACTGGGCCGGCTGGTGTAAATAACTGTCACATCTATTTCACAAGTTAGGAGCAAGCACATAAAATTACAACATTCAAATGTATAAATGTGCATTAAGTAGCAAAGTATTCAACAAGGGACATTCAAAATATTTGTACTGTACCACATTGTGTACGTCGTTGTGCATAAAAAGTCTCTTTTTTGCTTTAATGATATCCCAAAAGGAATCTCGAACATAACACATTTTTTTTTAACCTTATTTATGTTTAAAAAGAATCATCACATTAAAATATCACACACTTATATACATACACGCACCATCTGTATGATCAAACTGGACCACAGTAAAATTGTGACTAGACGGTGATGAGAAACAGATTCTGCTCTGTTAAGCCTTCGGCTCTCCGTCTCTGAATCTGAGTGATATTTCTGTAGACGTTGCGTTTTTCGTTCACATGCTGGACTAGTTGCCCTCCTGAGCTGCTCGCTGTACAGTTAAATCTCCCGCCGCTGTCAGTTCGCAACCAGGTAACGTAGCAACACCCAATGACAGAGAGGACTCACTCTTAAGTTCACTCTTTAATTCAGCACGTGTACATACCGCTTTAACTACAAACATACACATCTAGCCTGTACTCTTCGCTACTCTACAACCACAGGAGCCACTCATATGTGACACAAGTCTGTCTGTGACCACCAGCATCGCTGCATTTACTAATACTATAGCAATAAATCATGTATTATGTATGAATCAATCAATAAATCATGTATTATGTATAGCAGCACATACCTCGAGTTTGAGTTTGAGATTTGCTTTTCTCCTCCTACTTTTTCCCGCTCAAAAAGATTACCGTTTGGTTGCCATGTCATTTCAAATTAAAATAGCATCAATGTGCATCACAGATTAAACAGACGACACAGACGACATTGTGAGAGACAATACACAAATCAGTTAAATCCATATTACCATAGAGATTAAAATATCTGGAACCTTTTTTTTTTTACTTTATACACCTTTGTCTGTCATGGAACTGCCTAATAAACACTGAGACATTAATAAATGGTGAGGACAGATCTAAAATAGGACATTTTTGACTTTCTATCAAACGTGAGCAATTTAAGGAGATATAGTGGAGTCTATGTGCACGAATACTATGATCATTACGGCACTCCAGGTCTCCAGGTTATCACAGGCGGTGTTATGCAAATAAGTATATGATGCTTCCGTGTATGTTTAAAATCTTTTATGCTTTTATTTATAATGTTGCTTTGTACTTATTATCGTTTTCAGCAATTTGTCATGAATTAATTATATAAAACTATCCTTTTAACTTAGAATGGTGGATAAATTTGGTTTCTCACTGTTGTTGTGAATTGTATCATGTTTAATGGGTCCATGTGTTGCGAATGCAATGAGACGTTTACTGTATATATTCACGTTCCATTGTGGTGAGAAGGAAGTGGTTTTAATAAAGTGCACGGGGCCCTTGTCGTAAGGCGGGGCCCTAGACGACCGCCTGTATCGTCTTTTGGATGGGCCGACACTGACTGGGACTGATTTGGGGGGTCTAATGAAGACCTACGACTTAATGAAGCTGCTTCATACTGTTCTTTAGGATCCAGTTGCAATTTAATCTCATTCTGCCCTCTGCTGGTCGAGTGCGGAACTATTACATCTAAAACTACTTCATCAATATCCAACATGCAGCCTAATACCCCACTACTGATCAGAACAAAAGCTCAATCAGATTAATAACTCAATCATGTAAACACCGAAGTCAGTATAAGTCGTCTGACCCGATCCTCGTTCAGTAGGTAAATACTAGCCGGGCAACACTTTATCTGATCGTTTATCTCTTGCTGGATTTAACGACCCCATGTGGAGGTAATGTTAGTTGAGGTGATGAGCTTTCAGCAGGACGGTTTAACGCCCTTCTTGTGCTGTAAAGGTCCTCTTTTTCTGGTCATCACATCCGACAATGGCGGGAGGAGTTTGTTAGAAAGAACAGCAAGACGAAGAAGAAGTACAGTATTGTCCATGTAAACGCAGGAGGTGTTTCATTCCCGTTGAGTCTCAGGAATCTGTTAATATATGGTCGTGATATCACAGCGATTTGCCTTTTTTTTTAAAAAAGAAATAATTTTATTCATTATGCCATTTTTATCGATTTATTCTTTCATTTAATGTTGTGATGGCGTTCCTGTTGGGACTTCTGTTATAAAAGCTATAAACACTAGTTCCCTCATCAGCCCATCTTCATTCTCTCTCTTCAAGTTCATAAGACATAAAAAAAAAAAAAGCACTTCCGGCTTGTTACTGCAGAGAAACAAAAAGCTCTGGAGAGACGCCTTCCACCAATGTTACTTGACAGATTAAGAGAAAGCAGTAAGAGATAAAGATGCAGAAAAACAAGTGAATAGGAAGGATGAGCAAGGAGGAAACCAAAAGGACTGAAGGGAAGATCAGTGAGTAGAACGAGAACAGAAGCAAAATAAGATTTAAAAATATAAAGAATGTAATTTCATGTTTTGTTATTCATCCTTCTTTAGCTCTGAAGTTCTCTTTTCCTCTTTTGTTTCTTTACCTGCTGCTCTTAATAATAATAATAATAATAATAATTAGAAAAAAGTGTGAGAAAATGTGTATAGATCAGAATGATCAGATTGTCCCTGATGAACGAGCCGAGGGCGACGGTGCTGAGGGAGAAATACGAAGGAACCTCATGTAAAGATTCATCTCCACAACGTCTCGACCGAATTCCCACATTTCACCAGTGAGTTCTCCGGTGGGTTCTAGAATGTTCTGCGGTTCAGTACATCACTGAATACCTCATGAGAATCAAATCAGAGATTGAATAAGATTAAATCTTATTTATTGAGCCGCTGTTTGTAGTTTATTTTTCTATCTGTGTCATATAGAGACTCCTGCTGTAACCAGTGTTATCATCTGTTTATCTGGTATCACCTTCATCTGTTTATTATCAAAAAACATTTTTATCAATGACACAAAAAAACAATCCAATGAACTCATTCTGTCTGTATTTGTATAAATGCCAAATAAAATCTCTTGTATCTTAAATCTTTACTCAGTGTTTAAATAAACCCCCAAATTAGTCTCCTCACACTTCCAGTCTATGTGTGTGTGTGTGTGTGTGTGTGTGTGTGGAGTTTGCATGTTCTTCCCGTGCTTGGTGGGTTTCCTCTGGGTTCTCTAGTTTCCTCTCACAGTCCAAAGACATTGGTAATGAGCACTTTAAGCTGATTGCCGTTTCCAAAATTGACAATTACATTAAGTTTGTGTAAACAGTCAGTATTTGCAGTGTTTTTCAGTTCACCCTGACATGCTGTCAATCACCTTCTGGGCCACACCCTGACTGATGGAGCTCATGCTTACATAATCAGTGCTTGGAGTTTGTCAGAATTTGTGGGTTTTTGTTTGTCCTCCCACCTCTTGAGGATCGACCACAAGTTCTCAATGGGATTAAGGTCTGGGGAGTTTCCTGGTCATGGACCCAAAATATCCACGTTTTGTTCCCCGAACAAACTTAGTTATGACTTTTGCCTTATGGTGAGGAGCTCCATCATGCTGGAAAAGGCATCGTTCATCACCAAACTGTGCTTGGATAGTTGGAAGAAGTTGCTCTTGGAGGATGTTTTTGTACCGTTCTTTATTCATGGTTATTCGTGTTCGTAGACGAAATTGCGAGTGAGCAACCAGGACTGGTGGTAGCGATCACCTTCATACATTTCAAGAAGGACTGCAAAGAAAGCAGTTCTCTGCGGGAGAAACATCAGGAACAGCGTGTTATTCTGCACTAGTTACAGAGCTTGGACTGCTGAGGACTGGGGTAAAGTCATTCTCTCTGATGAATCCCATTTCTGTCTGTTTGGGGCGTCTGGAAAAAAGATTTGTCCTGAGAAGAAATGGTGAGCGCTAACATCAGCCCTGTGTGACAGTAATTATACCAGAGTAGCAACTGACGAAAAGATCTAAAAA
The DNA here is from genome assembly GCA_030014305.1 of Clarias laeviceps. NCBI lineage: Eukaryota > Metazoa > Chordata > Actinopteri > Siluriformes > Clariidae > Clarias > Clarias laeviceps. The sequence goes on along the minus strand of JAQMYJ010000017.1, from coordinate 20,396,588 downwards.
CACAGAAGCAGACTTTGTGAAAATTAACATTTGTGTCGTGCTCAAAACTTTTGGCCCCTGCTGCATGTGTGTAAACAGGAAGGCCTGTCTCCTCTACGAACCCTTTCTAAATTTAGGGACGGAGGGTGACCTCGGACAGGGCATTCGGAGTGAAGAGAGAACATGATGTACAGTTTCTTCTTGTTTTTTTTTCCCCCTTTTTTTTGATTTCCTGTTTGCAGTTTTCAGGTGAAGCTCATTACACAATCATTTCACCTCCTTTATTGTTTTTGCATGTTTATTTCTAAAAGCAACACACACACACACACACACCTTGAGTCTGGTATGATGTTGTGAGATGCTGAGTGCAGCTTTAAGCCCCGCCCACATTTTTACTCTCTCGGAGAGATAGAGAGAGAAAAAGAGAGAGAGAGAAAAAAGGGAATAGAAGAGTGAAGGAGGGCGGTGTGTGCAGGCTCTCCTCTCTGTTTTTCTTTTCTCTTCCTCTCTCTCTCTCTCTCTCTCCGTTTCGTTTCTGACCGGACGTTACGTAGGCGCGCGCGCGCGCGCACACACGCACACACACACCGCGCGCGCGCGCATCTGCGGGGCTCGGACCTGCGGTCGGAGAGAAACGGAAGAGCCGGGGATCCGCGCGCGAGCCCGACCATGATGAAGATGATGGTAAGCGCGGCTCGGCTTTGATGTGGCTTTGATGTTTTGCCGTCGGAGCGTCACAGATGTTACAGATGTTTCCGTTGATGGTGACGCGGTGATGAGCGATATGATGTCCGGTAACGGGTGTGTGTGTGTGTGTGTGTGTTGGATGGAGCGATAAAATGGAGCGCAGGAAAAGACAAGCGGCGCGTTTGATTTGAGTCACGCGTTATTTTTCCCTCCCTCGCAGGTTGATGCGTGATGCTGCTGCTGCATGGCGCGGGATGGATGCGGGATGCGGGATGTGACCTTGGGGTTTGGCGTTTTTTTTTTTTTGTTTTGTTTCTGTATCTCCGGTAATTTGCGGCGCAAAAAAATCCCAACCGAACAATAATAATAATAATAATAATAATAAACAGTGCGTTACCGGAATCGGTACACATCCACCCCCCCCCCTCCTCCTTTCATCACCCCCCCTTTCCTCAGTACCGTCCGTTCAAACCCGCCCACCCATCCGCACCATGGCAACGCGCGCGAGAGCTACCGAGCAGGGGGGACACCCGGCCGCGCGCCTCGAGAAGGTGAACGTCGTCGGTGTATTGTTTTTCTTTTTCTGTTTGTTGTTATGGCATGATGAAGACAAGCAGGATGGTGTGTGTGTGTGTGTGTGTGTGTGTGGGCCAGTGAGGTAACATTAAACGCGCACACTCCTCCTCCTCCTCCTCCAGCTCCTCCTGCCTTCATCTCCTACGTTTTTATCAATTCCATCTTCCATCTGTTTTATGACCTATTTTTGGTCACGAGCGCTACTTATCTCGTCTCGCGAGCGATCGGCTTTTCCTCCATAATGCTCGTTCGCGTGCTACGTCTCGAGGACGTGTGGGATCCGATGGCACGGATCAGGCCTGATCGAGTCGTAGAAGAAGAAGAAGAAGAAGAAGAGGAAGAAGAAGAGCTAGGGCACCATGGAGGCCTCGCTGAGACACTGGAGCCGGGGCGCTGGTGCTGGTGCTGGTGCTGGGGTGGTTACAGAAGTTCCCCTGCTGGGGCTTTAGACACACGGACACCGGGTGTACGTCAAACGATTTTGTTATTACGGACAACCATGATATATCGTGACATCACATATCATAGAATCGTAATAACGTTTTGGTCGTAAGATTTGGTTGTCGTGTACGATACGCTGACGTTACCAGGGACCGCACAGTGTTTCAAATGTCAGGAATTTAGTTGTGGCGGCGCAGCTCCGGAATCCACCAGCGGGAGGACGCTGTAGGACGGTGCACAAGTCCAAATAAAAATATTAAGCTAGCACACATGCTAATGAACAACGACAATTGTTCCTCCTTCATGAACTTGCATTTTGCATTTAAGCAGCGTGGTGGTTTCATTCTGGGTTGAGGGTTCGGATCCCACCTTCGCTCTGTGTGTGTGTTCTTCCTGTGCTTGGTGGGGTTCCCCCAGGGACCAGTCACAGTCTAAAGACGTACACTGTAATCTAAGTGTGTGTGTTTGTCCTGCGATGAGCTGGTACCTCTTCCAGTGTTACCCCTACCCCACCTTGTGCCAGATACATGGTGTAGCTGATCACATTGACAGACTTAAACAAAGATCTATCATTTGAGGAGCTTATCACCACCAACGTGCACGCCAAACCTTTTGTCCAATAGCCATAGTTACCATATTTACGTCATACACGTCATACATGCCAATCGTAACAATGAACATGTCTGTTTAGATCGTAGACGCTGATCTAGGTATTGTGGAATTCCTCGCCAGTCTATTAGTGGATTTGTGTTCTACTTTATTTTGTTGTGTATTTAGATCGTTATGTACCCTTAAATAATTTATCGCCTCAGTTGACTGGGAAGTTAAAAATTGGAATTTAAATTTTCAATTTCAAGTTAAAAAAATGAAACCGTTGGGAAATATTGCAAATATTTGTTTGTGTTTAATAAATTTGTGGCAGAAATATTTCGTTTAATTTTACAACAAAATTTTATTAAATTTAGGTCTTGTTTTTGATCGGAACTGTGCTGTTTAAACAGCGACCGCTAACATTAGAGTATATTTTGCTAGTTCAACGTTCAGCTTGCTGCATGATTTAACAAACAACTCCAGTTTGTTTAACGCTAGTTCCTTACGTTTCTGAGGCGAGTGTTGGAACAAATGTCATATTCTCTGCGTATAAACAGCGCTCTTTGATCTTCAACGTGAGCGCTGCTGCGATGGTGGCGAATGCGGGAGCGGCGATGGAGAAACGTAAACGGAACATGCTAATAAAGAATAAAAAAAACAACAACTCTTTATTGCCCGGTTATTGATGAATGGCGTGTGTTTTACTGTGCGAGCTGGTGCACTTCCTGGTGTGAACTGGAGCGTACAATCTGTCACGTATAAACACGTGCTGTCACGTGGTCAGGTCCAGAATGGAACGTTCGGATCTTTAGTAGGTGGCAATGCTGCATAGGATGGAGGCGGGGCTTAAAAGAAGGTGGAGACTCAAAGAACAGATTGTACAGAGTTATATTATACTGTGCTGTTTTGTGTGTGTGTGTGTTTGGGATTGTATTCGTCAGTCCTACAGCTAAACGAATTCCTCTACACACTGTCTCTCATAGACTCCTGCTGGATAACGGTTATATAACCCTTCTGTCCAATCAGCGTGTGTGTGTGTGTGTGTGTGTGTGTGTAGAGCCTGTATTCTCAGGCTGCAGCATCTCTTTGAATTTGCTGCGTGACGATTATGTGATGAACTCTTTGCGTGAGAATAAAATATTCATAATATTTGCGCATTAAGGACGCGCCATCGTACGACAAACGGAGACAAGAGGAACGAAACCGAACAAAAACTATTACAACACAAAAGCCAGGTATTTCATTTGTAAGACTTTAAATAAATCTAGATTTATTTATTTGCTTAGTATTTTTTAAGTTAACTTAAATAAATTAACGAAATTTGTTCCAAGTATTTTGAATGTAAAATAAAATAAAATAATAACTTTACTATTTGTTCTGCAAAAATGCTTTATAAAATATTTAAATTTATATAAAAAAAAAAAAAAAAATAAAAGTCCAGTTCCCCCAATTGTTTTATGTGATCAGAAAATTTGACAAAATATTTTTACACATTTAAATAATATATATTGTTATTGTTTTGTTTAATGGGAAAAGAATCGCTATACAATTTTTGGAATATTTTTACTGACTGAGGTTTAGGTGTATTATTAGATTATTATTGTTTAGCTAGAGTGTGCATATGTGTGTGTGTGTGTGTGTGTGTTTGGCTGGCAGAGGCATCATGGGTAATTACCTGTGTCGGCATGATGCCAGAGGCAGCACCAGTGTCAGCGGCACGCCGTGTTCCTGAGTTACACCACGCTGTTCTAACCCCTCGCCCTCTCGTTTCTATTCCAGAGGAAGAAGATCAAGTTTACCCCTAGCGCCCTGAAGATGATTCTTTTCCTCTAGCGTCGTGTCTCCCAAGTGTTTATTCCTCTTACACCACAGCGGTTGCTGTTTCTACTTAGTAAACTTTTAGTCACACATTATATTTTTTAATCTGTTCAGAGTTAGATTTAACGTTGTAATGAAACGAGTTCTTGCTCATGTTATAGGTACAAGAAACGCTCGTTCCTGCCCAGCTCCTGTTTAAAAAAAAAAAAAAAGCAAAGAGAACTCCATGTCGTACCTCCGACAGCTGAGACTCCTGCTGTAAATGTTACGTAAACATCTCGTAACAGGTAGCTTCATCAAATGTACAATAACTTCCCGCGAACAAGCTGTCGCTATGGAAACGCTAACATATTAAAGCGAGCGTGTCGAGGTAAACCTGCGCTAATGTCAGTGCCGCTGTTCTGGAGAATTAATCAACACCTTCTGACCAATCAGTGGCGTTGTAATTATTTCAGAAGTCTGTTGCACAAACTTAAGTAAAAATTTCATATCTAAAGTCAATCGAATGTTAAACCGAATATTAAATAGCGTAGCACTAGCGCTGGTGCTAATGAACCAAAGGGCGTGGAACGCAACATGAAGGGAGCACCATAAAGTTTAATCAGACACATGAATACAGTGATTATTATTATTTTTATTAAAATGTTTATTAAAAAAAAATATCCTTACAAAACACTTTTTTGTTTTTATAAAAATCACTCAAATGTTAAATCTTAAACGTTTCTCTATTTCTTAGGGGACATTTTTCCATGTACCATCATGTACTTAAACACAGGCTGTGCTAGCATGCTTAGAGGGAAAGCTACGCTTTACTGTTAGTGCTTAGCGACTGCAGTGAACCAGTAACTGCTAAACTAGCTTCCTTGCGTTTAATTAGCCAAACGCCAGAGACAGTCCCTCAGTGTAACGTTAGCCAGCTAGCCATACTTGGCCGTGTGGCTAACATTGCTCCACAGTCAGCTAGTTTAATTGATTAGCGGGCTAACACCATGCAACCTGCTTTTCCCGATTTGTCAGAAAACGGCACATCGGAGGTGAAATCAGGATAAACATCTTGTAGAGTAGATGCTGTGTGTGTGTGTGTGTGTGTGTGTGTGTGGTTTTCATAGAATACTCAGCCGTGATTGGCCGAGTGCCCATTTATTTTCCTCTGCCAAGTTTAGCGCTGCTCAGAGTGCTAGCCTGTCAGTTTGTTAGATGATACTGTTAATCTGTGTGTGTGTGTGTGTGTGTGTGTAAATACACACTTCATGTTTTTATAATTAGCCTAGCTGCTTTGTGATGTGGCTAATGTGTGCAGATGGGTTAGCAACAGATTTAGCGTCTTTGTGTTACAGTCAGTCACTGAAACCTCTACATTCACTTTTGTCTGTCTGTCTGTCTGTCTGTCTGTCTGTCTCACTCTCTGCCCTCTGTTTCCATCTGTCTCTCTTACCCTGTTTGTTTCTATCTGTCTCCCGCAGACATCCTCCACCTGTCTGTATTGCATCAACTGTCTCACTCTTTCTGTCTGTCTCACAGATGTATTTCTCTCCCAGATAGCACACACACGTCGCGGAGACGTCTATGCGACGTCGTCTTTTTCATCTGGCAGACGTCTGGCAGAGGGCGTTTGCTCATCTGGCAGACGTCGCCGAGACGTCCATGTCCGATGTTAGAACGACGCTTAGGCGACGTATTTAAGACGTCAATGAATTAAAACGTCCCTGATCCGCTCTTTAGACGATGTTAATCAGATGTTCATACATCTGCCAAATGTCTGATTC